>AP028427.1:22424074-22637660 GCA_036509395.1 Antheraea yamamai
AGAATACTCGTATATTCAAGTAATTTTAAAAATTTTAAAATTCAACTTAGAATTAAGTATGCAAGTCGAATACTATGTGTACTATTTAGCATGACACGTGTCATTTACTATAGTTTGAATTCTAAAGACATGTATAGGATTGTTACATAGAGCGAGATGTACGTTTATGTGTGAAAGAGTGAGGATATAACAACAAAATTTTATCAATATTTGAACTATAGACCTTTTTATAAGACCTTTATGTAGTGAAATTGAAAATTTATCAAAAAATAATTCTTAAAGTGAAGACTACGTCTTGAAATATGATTAATAAAAACGAATTAACGCTTCATTAGAGACTTGTGAGTGCTTGTATGTAAATAGTTAAGATCGGGTTAAATCCCATAAGTTGGACGTATCATTTATTGCAGTATACATAGTATTCGACTAAATACGCATAATAATTATAGTAATAAAATAAATCTCAAGTAAACATGGTTGTTAAACATTCCAAACTCGTAGTTTTAAATATTATATATTTTTTAATCTTTATATAAATTAATTTTATTTTATTTAGTATTTTGTAAATTATATGTTAAGGTAAATTATTTATTAAGTGAAAACTAAGTTGAGCCATTATTATTTCGTGATCTTATTTAAGTTAAATAATTGTTTTATTTATTTAGTTAATGTAATGATAATTGTTATATTCCGAAATAAAATATGGATGTGAATAATTTTCTTTTTTATTGATGACATCTCTTAGATAAACACCGATACTCGTGTGACGACAGGTTTTTAACAGTTGTGTGGTATTAAAGTAGTATAGAAACATATCTACGCTATGCTTTGGGAGCGTCCATTAATTACGAGAAGGAATCAAGGGTTAAGAAAGTCAAGTCAAATCGTATGTGAGGAGAAAGAGGGTTTCGACAAATATCACGTATTTTTTTTCGTTTTTTTTTTTGTAAATGACTAAAAAATATCTGAAATCTGTCACAATTCTTCTCCATATTTTACTAGTTCCCGTTTCATTATTAATTAATGTTTTAATTGTGGTTTTGAATAACGATCAAAACAATCTCAAATATTAATGTTTACAAGTTACTTATGTTCCCATAGACTCTTTAAATATGCCTAAACTAAGTAAGGCTTGCCTAGTGTTCCCCGTACAGGACGTAAGATAAACGCTAGGTCAGCATTTGTAATAATTGAAATAAGAAATTAGGATAGGAGTCTAGAATCGACTCTCGTAGGATACACACTTAAAATAGGAAGTCTAAACTAGACTTTATTATAATAAACTGTCTAACATCGAGTTGTAGTCTGTTTAAGAAGTCAACTGAAGTGCTCCCGAAGTTAATAAGTTTTAATAAAAATAATAAGCAAATAGTGTTTTTTTGAATAAGTCCAACACATTTATAGCGAAAATAAAAATTTTGAAAAATCAAAGATTAAATGGAATTAACAATTAATTGTGGCACCCTTTCATAATGGTTTTGTTCACCGAAGCCATGCGTTTAATGTGACTAAACCAGCGGCATTTCATAGATGACTAGGTAAATGTTGCTAGAAGTAATTATATCTCAGTGGATGTATGTTTGGGGACTGTTTTGAGCGACGTAAGTCTGAATATAACGAGCCTGAGCTATTGGGTGAAGGAAAACCATCGTGATGAATTGTTAATTCACGTCGGTTTTCTATGAGAGGGTGGTACTACCCCTGGTGAGCCGACCCATTCGTGCTGAAACCAGTAATAGCTTCAACGTGGCTCTACCACCTACATCTCAACATAAAATAATATTTAATTACTATTAATTCAGACTATCACTTCATTATAATAATATCGTCATATCTCAAAATAAAATAATAATCAATTACTATTAATTCAGACTATTTGGAACAATAAGTAAGCGATTAATTAGTTACAAATAATAACTAATACGTTTGCACAAATTAATTATCCAGAGTCTAGGATAAGCGACTCGCACGGTAAGCGGCACGCTGGTAGACCGCATCATGGTAACCCCTCTGGCGGTGGCTTCTCTCTCCCCTCCCGCTTTTTTGCAGGGCGCTCCCCCGGGGTTGTCTCGCGATTCCCTCATGGGGTGCGCTGTGATCTGGCCGGTGTTGTCATTATAAGATGTCGCGCATTGCGTTCATCGTTTTTTCCCTGTACTTCGCTCTGATTTTACAGGCTTCTTCCGGGGAGGCTGTCTTTATTTTCTGGTCACGGTCGTCTGTGAGAGCTGTCAGTTTCTTTAACAGCTCTGAGAGCCGGGTTTCTTCTTGCGATTGTTGTGGGCCTCTCTTCCTTCTATTTCGGACTCTCTTGGTTCCCTTGGAGGGAGGATGGTTGGCTGGAGCCATAAGGCTCGTTGCCGCCGTCTCCTCCACCATCCTCATGGCCGGCCTGGCTTCCGTGTTGCGCCCAGGACCGGACCGGGCCACGGTGCCTGCCCGGCGATTCCTTAGTTCCCGTTTGAACACGAGGTAACGCTTGTTATTATTTGATGGGTGGGTGCCCTCGCAGTTGGCGCAGGTCGCCGGCTCATCTTTCGGGCGGTCACATTCGCGGGCGAAGTGTGGACCCCTGCATCGCATGCAGGCTATCTGTCGGTGGCATTGTAGTGAGGCTCCTATTTGTACTGGCAGACTTGATATGAGCTTGACGTCATAGATGGCGGGTACTAGCTCAGCATTCTGGTGTGAAGCCCTTCTCACGAAGAGCTTCGAGGATGGCTTGTGGGTTTGTACCGCATGAGAGGCCGCGCATCGCGACCTTAAGGCCTTGCAGGCAGGGGGGGGGTGTAGGTGAATCAATTTACTTCGCCGCCAACTGTGGGAGCTGCACGGCCTAATCGGAGAGCTTACGCACAATCGGCGGATCGTTAAACAATAGAGTTCTTTTTATTCTTTAGAATAACAGATATTCATATGCAGAGCCAATGGCAAACATAAAAGTTAACATTACACTTCATAATAAACTAACCATACCACATCCAACTAAGAATTGCCAAATAAACGGATAGTGGTATAGTGATTGTAATCTTAGATTTCCATTGTACAAAAGCAAGTCAAGTCATGTCTACATTCTAATTTAAGAGTAGTTGCTGCTAAGACTACAGTACGAGTGATTTTAAATATTGTAAAAGTATCGTTTCAATACGGCAGAAATAATGCGACGTCTCATGCCCTCTATGATGTGTAGGTAAAAATAAATAAACACTCTTGCAGTAGTGTTTTGTAGTTGCGGTAAGATTCAAACTTCATGCTCGTGCTTACTAATATTATAGATGGCAGTACTATTCACATAACTTTGTTGATTTTCTAAATAATATACGTTTATTCGTGAATGTTATCTGTTGAATTCAATAGATGTCACTGTTTTAAATATTCAAAATTTGTTTTGTCAGATGCAGAATTTTGTACGGCAACAAAGATGGACTTCATTGAAATGAGCGAGTAATTGTGCATGACATAATATGAATCAACGTGTGTAATAACTAACAGTAACATATATACCGTGGTGTTAAAGCAGCATATTAGTGACTCGATCATGATTGTCAGAAGCATTAGGATTCTCTCATTATTTCAAAAAAATACTTAAATAAAATATCATAAAGTAATACAATACAATTGTTGAAAATTTGTCAGCTAGCATTTGTCGCTGTTTTTTTATCAACCCGGAAGGAGACTAAGCTTCCGACGTGTACTGCAATAACATTTTTAGAAGTCGGTTAATTTTGATCACTGACCTCAAATTGAAAATATATCTAAATAAAAATAAAAATTAAAAATATTGTGAGAGGTCATTGCAATAATCATTAGCCTGCTTCAAAAATGGCTAAACTATACCTAATACACAGAACAAAATCATAAATGTAGTCTTCTATATAAAACTTTATGCATAATAATATGGCAGACAAATAAGCAGTTGCCGTAAAAACTGTACCTTAATAAATTTTTACAAAGCGCTCTATTTCGTTTTCGTAATAAACTGTAACGTATTCTGTTGTATGTATAATATGTGTAACCGAATGACGCCATTGTGTCGACGTTCGGAAACTTCCAGAATACACGACGTACCCTTTCTTCTTCGGTTCCATTTTTGAATTTTATAGAAAATGCGCGGGCTCCGTCCGTTATCGCGTCGCTGTGCGCCATTCACTGAGATGCATGTTGGCTATATTGTGCGCCGAATGAATAGCCATTTTTGATGTCTGCACGTAAACTTTATGTTGTAAACTTTACATTTTACAGAATATTACTTCCACTGTTATATTGTGTCGTGTTGCATCTATATGAATTATCACGTTTAAATATTTTTAATGTATCGTGTTGGGAGGTTATGAATCCTAAACCAAACTAATATTAAAATATATATAAATAAAGATTACGCTTTCACGTCTAAGCTATTAAACCGATTATCATGAACATCATCGTGAACGAAACCGCGGTCAAAATCTAATTCTGTAATAAATTATTTTTTTAAGTATATTTTTTAAATGGCTTTAAGTGGCGTTAAGAGACGATAAATATATGGCGACAGATTTTCAAAACAACTGTTCCTAGTCAAGCGACCGCGCTATGGTTTTGACATGATATTTTATTTCACCGAAAGCTCATCATAGAAGTCAAATCTAGTACAGTTGATGAGGTATATTAATATGACACTGGTAAAAATGCCTAAATATGAAGAAGTCGTATATTAAAAAAAAGAAGTCCTAAGGACTGCAGACAAAAGTGAAAACTCTATGCAATGGAATAACTGTGTTCTGTTTTGAATTTTTAAATGAATTATGGTGTGGATTATTTACATTTCAAAATGTGTAAATTAAAATTATTATCATTACTCTGGTTTTCACATCTATCGGCACTCCGAACAATAATTATATACATTTTTATATAGTTCATTAATTAATCAAATATGTGATTGGCTGCACGATCTTAATATTGGATGTACAACACTACGGGTCGTTAGTCTGACGCAAGCCGTGCAAGGGCAATACAGCCGGTCAAACTTACTAGCATGTCATGACGCGAAATTATAAATTTATCTCCTGCCAAAAATACCGCTGAAAGTGCCTACAGAAGTATACACTTAAAAAAAAACAAGGTGTGTTGTAAAGACACACGATAAAAGTGAAACGTTTGTGTTACAAATCACAAAGAAATATTTTGATTAAAAAAAGACAACAAAAAGCCAATGTCACGCGGTGTTCTCAGGCGGTCACCCATCCAAGTACTGACCGCGCCAGACGTTTATAACTTCGGTAATCGGAGGAGAAGCGCTGTGCCTAACACATTGCCAGACACAGTGTTTACCTCCGCTCCTTTTCGTCACACAAAAAGAATTTCAAAGCCCGGTTTTACTTTAAAAACATTTTATACAGCACAATACATTCTGACAGTTGATATATACAAGACTAGTGGGCCCGGCAGACGTTGTCCCGCCCTGATTATAATCCTGAACAAATCCTGGACAAATTATATACCAAAATGTTCCTCGTGAATTACTTTATCCACTGGTGAAAACCGCAAAAATATCCGTTCAGTAGTTTTTGAGTTTATCGCGAACAGACAGACAGACAGACGCGGTAGGGGACTTTGTTTTATACTATGTAATGATATTTGAAACTATATAAGCAATCGTGTAATAAATAAACGTATATTCGGTCTGTTAGGAAAACCAATTAACACTCTGTAAGCACTGTGACTATTATCCGAGCAGAGTTTCGCCCTACAGTAACTTCGACATAGAAGTGAGTATCTGATTAACGATATCTTGCCTTTTTTTTTTTCTATTTTATTTCATTTTTGGCAACCAGTTTTCTAGTAGACTATTACTGCCATTCAAAATCAAAATATACTTTATTCAATTTAGGCCCTGAGAAGGTGCTTATGAACGTCAAAGCTACCACCGGTTAGGAAAACAACCCAGTCATCGATAAGAACCGGCAAGAAACTCAATCTGTTTTATCTTTTTATGTTATATATTTTTACAATAACATAAACATTTACATTCGTTATTAGTGGATGCATAGAGAGGGGCTTCATTTCCAGACGTCACAATCGTTCAAGTGAGTAACGATATTACAAGTTTCTTGATATAATTTCAATGAACTAACAAGATGGTGGCCATCTTGTTAGAACTTTCCTGGGAGTTTTTGAGCAAGTCAGAATCCATGCTCCGTGATATTATTTCCGATCCACTTCACTTGTGCACAATAACCAAACTATATTACGTAAAGCACCACCAACATTACACAATATAGAGCTAAATAAAACAAGATTATGGATAAAATATAAAGACCACTACATGGCATTCCAAGATCCCGCCAAAAACTCAATCTTGCTTTTTATAAGCCGAACTCTCTAATAGGATGTTCCAATCGCGTCCCGGACGTGTTGTTGCGGTACCGGAAGAAGATGTTTAAATCATTTGAATATCATTTTAGTTTATAAAAATACTATAATGGCCATATTATGTCATTAAAATTAATTACAAAGCCAGAAATCATTACAATCGTATCTTTTTCAGTGGAACTTCACAATTAATTGTGCGTTTGATGTGTTACTAAACGAAATGTTAATGTATCAATATCGGAGTAAATCGAATACAGACGCGAGCGTGATCACAAACCGCGCGAATTTACATATCCCTATAATGATTGTGTACACGAGTACTTACAGGAACGCTCGTATCCATTATAATTAATGTGTAATTACAATTCTCTCGTATCCTTCCTAGTGTTTTGTTTGTATAACTGTGTATATTGTTTATTGAGCCAATATTAGTATCGAAATTATAGCGAGTACGAGCTTCGTTTAGGTTTGTTGCCCGCGCCTCCACTCCGCGACACCGCGTCTCGCATTAAGATATGCAAATGTTATTAACACTCGTGCCTCTAACTACAAAGCTTTCAGGTTTATAAGCAATGGTATCGGAGATCTTTTCCCGATATTGTTCTGTACTAACTCGTATTGTACGTATAGTAAACATTAACAGGATTTGAAAGAATAAATCAAATTGAAATGCGTCTTTTGCTTGATTTGAAAAAATGGTTAGGTAAAGTCCGTTAAATATCGGAGGTAATTTATATACTTGAACCCTCGCTTATATTTTATTGCATATATCGTTTTTAATAATTTATTTCGTCAATCTATCGCATGTTGCGCTAAGATCGTCTCGCGGCTGTGGAGTAGAGGTAAAGCGAAAGGCACTCGGCAGAGCAGGTAATGCTAATATGGCTGCGCCCATGACTCAATTGAAAATGGTTTAATGATTTAAATAAATATTGTGCTCATTTTTAACATGCGTCTGCGAATGATTAAATTTATTTTGTATACCGTACTCTAATACGCCGATTGATATTAAAATTTATAGTTGGATATCTTGTCGACTATTGATTTCCCATTATCATTCTGATATCTAGTTACTAAGTTACACTTAAAAACGCGATTTAAATATCCTAAATCGAATAATTTTCCGAAAATTTTCAGCTAAACGCTTACAATTCGAAGTATTTTATTATAACATGTACCTATACATATTTTATAATAATGTATGGATATCGTGTAAATTAAAAAAGCTCTTTACTGACCTACCCGTTTGTTGAAATAACATTTTGCCGTCTCCTTACCCCATTTTGAAGTCACATGGTTAATGGAGTCTCCTTACGGTCGAGGAAGGAATTTTTAATCTAATCAGATGATCATATATGAAAAAAGAACATAAATAATAGCTATCTCATTATTATTTTAATCTATGTTCAGAATTATGTTTATCTATCTAGATTTGTAAGTGTAAATAAAAGATTACATTAAAGAAATAATTCATTAGTAATAACCTCGTCTGAAATAGATTTGTAAGTAGACTTGAGTCGTTAGTCTTTTTTTAAATAAAAATTGGACCATATCACTACATATTATAAGACAAAAGCTTTTGCTTAACATCAATACCGCTGGTTAGCTGGAAGAAAATGCCTCATGGCATTAAGCTCGCCAGTGTACAAATGTAAAGTGCAATAAAGAATTCATTCATTCATTCATTTATTCATTCAAAATCCTCCACCGCGTCTGTCTGTTGACGATAAACTCAAAAACTACTAAGCACATTACATTAATAAATAGAGTGATTCAAGAGGAATGTTTTATATATTCTTTGTCAAGATTTTTTGTAAATTGGTTGAAATTTAACGATAAATGTTAAAAGTGACGGAAAAAGTCAAGCGGTTTGGGAGCTTTCGTCGAAATCGCAGTCTAATTAATCCCTTTCGAGTTATAACAAAACAATTGAGATAATAAACGACACAGACGAAGTCGTGGGAATCAGCTAGTTTTCTTATATGACTAAGCCTAGTGTCATTACAATCTATAAACATAACTTTTGATCAAGATTATATTTGTCATGCAAAAACATGCTTGGAAATCCGCTACACCTTACCCTTTCTAATCCCAGGGACTAAAATCGGCGTAGTGATAGAATGGTCATGCCTATATGGTATAATAAAGTTTGTAAGACGTTATCCAACAACCATTGTAGCCTTGGATTGCCAACTTCCTAATCTGTATTTATTAGATGTGAGCGCATCAAATCGTGACAATATAAACTTTGTTAATTATACATTCAAATCACACCATATCTTACAATTTACAAGTTTAAAAGGAAAATTAACGTCACGTACGCACTTTTCTTTAGGGTTTTTTACAAGATCCTCGGTACGTGACGTCCCCGGCCTCGAGGGACGGATGGCAACACTAGTTGTACTCGGTGACGCGTCGCGCTCCGCCCGCCCGCCCTACCGACGGATTAAGATATGCAAATTGTACAAAACACGTAACAACGACATTCGATACACGTACGAGATTTCAAGATTCGATCGGGATTCTCATCTTTGAAAGCGTTTTAAAACGTTTTGGGAAAAAAGAGGAACACATACTATACATATGATATCGTTATAGACTTGATATAGGTTCATGTGACGTCATAAGTGTGCAAATAATGTAGATCCGTTTAGGGATGTTTTGTTATCTACTGTTCACCAAAGAAGCATATTCAGTTTGGTCACAAAAACAAGTTTTATCTTGTTTTGATTATTTTCTGTGTTAGTTTTTAAGGCAGCGGTTCTCAACCTGTGGTACGCGCACTACAAGCAGGCTCCTATTGAGGGTACGGTAAAATTATATTGGTTATGATGGAAATATTGAGAAGTTAAAACAATTTATTTATATAAATATTATTATATTTATTTATTTATAAACGTTTAAAAGAAAAAAATAAACAGAACAAGAATAAATGAAGAGGTGAAAATGAATTCATCTATAAAAATTAAAATTAACCTTCGAAAAACAAAACAAGATGGCAGATATAATCAAGAATATTTGAATATCATTTAATGCATGTTGTTTAAATAGTCATGGGTATAAATTGTGATATATATATTAGGATGTGCCAAAAAACGACGATATTTTTTTTGCTCTCAACTCAAAATATTTCAGATGTCCCAACAAAGCTCCTGTTAAAAGTGGAGCTCAAAATTCCAAGTCTAAGAGGTTCTCCATGGAACTTAAAGTTTTTCTGTATAAATAACAAGGGAAACATGGTTTTTTATTACTTTTTTGTTCTGCAAACTGTGATAAAATATTTTTTTAAAAAAACGAATGAATAGAATTTTATTTTTGAAAATTTTATTATTAAATTTCGTACAAAAAAGTCTCTTATGTCGAATTTCTATCTCAATATTTGGTTTGTTATATAGCTTTGAAGTTCAAAATAATGTAGTACCTCGGGCGAGCCGACCCATTCGTGCTGAAGCCAATAATAGCTTCAGCGTGGCTCTACCACTACATAAACGTCTGTCTGTTCATGATAAACTCAAAAACTACTGAATGGATTTTTATGCTGTTTCACCAGTAGATAAACTGATTCATGAGGAAGGTTTAGGTATTTTATTTGTCAAGGTTTTTTTTATTATCAGGGCGGGATAAATTCCTACGGGCCCGCTAGTTATACCTATAAATATTCCGGTAGAAATTCTCTAAATGATAATCGACAAGCATATCAACATCAAGGACTAAGGGAACACATAGATGCTAAAAGTGTTTATTATTTATGAAATAGATATAAATTAGGGTATGTTTAATATTTAACATTTTTTGCTTCAGTAGAAGTTATCTCTTAAGTCAATAACCACATAGTAGACTACATATGTCACATGAACTATTGCTGGAGAGTCAGATAAACTATTTTAATCTAAGTTTGAGACCCTTTTGCCTTTATAAAAGTCCCCGTCAGTTGTTAACATTTCTTAATAAATGCTTACAGAACTTTGTTATTTGGTTGTAACAGCAGCTTATTGCAATGATGTAATAAGGGTTATTTATGTCTCACTTTGAAAATTTGTAGTTATTAAAACTCACATTGCGTTGTTTGCAGAATTAATGACATTATTACACTCCGTAGGAGAATTCGTTGTTGCAAATAAACAACGGATGAGTCATTGAGACGTGGGAAACAGAAACACGTATATTAACACCTTATAATTCTGATTGTTATTATTAAAAAATAGGATCCGGAAAATAGTACGTATCTAATTTTACCGAAACTCCAGAAATAGGACGTTAGCTTTCCAGAGATTTCCATTCCCATTTTCTATATATGCACGCTACAGAGCATCCAGGACAATTATATTTTGGCTATCGGAGCGAATGCGAGCAGTAATATTAGGAAAGAACGTTGCGTACAAAGAGGTAACATTCGTTGTTTTACTAACATTTTGTTACAGCTGAGACCTAAATTATCAATTATGAAGCTCTTTCGAAATACACGATTATGGAGACGGACTTGCCATCCTTAGTGATAGAGTCTTTTTTAAGATGATACAAGTAGGAGAATAATGGTGTGTGTCGATATGAATCCATCAGCATTCGCTGTCGTTAGGGCGGCAAGTAAATTAATTCATGTCATTGCGTTAACGGATTTACTGGTTCCCATAACGCGGGAGACTTATATAGGGTATTATAGATTTATAGGTTCATCTCCATGCTGGCTATAGATCTTGCCCGGGTACTTATTTGGATATTTAGTAATTTTGTTTTTAATCATTTAAGTTACGTTATTTTATTTCATGATCTGTAACTTTAGATACATTTTATGTAAGTTAAGGCATATGGGAAAAATACGATTATTTTTAGTAATATTCATGAGTGATTTCTGTGATCATATGCTGATGACTTGAAATATATCGGATATATATAATATTATATATAATGATAAATAACGATACACTGTGCAAAATTTTACATACTGTTTACAAAAAAAGGTTATTCCTCTAACGTATAAACAAAATCTAATACAAAATATGTAATTGGTCACATTTTTATATGTGGAGACAAACAACTTAATCTACATCTCTCACTACGATTTATACCAATGCAGAGTTGCTAACTCCCTCGAAAATAATATATTTTAAATATGGAGTATATTATAAGTAAAAAATCTTACAATTTCCAAAACTATGAAAGAGGTAACTATTATAGCTAAGCATACTCCTTAAGCCGTAAAGATATTGTTAGTTACAAGATTTTAAAGTAAAAGTCTCAAGTTGGCAAACAATATTATCATTGCGTGGTATTTTACGTGAAAATAATTTAGTTATTGGACATGTAAAATGGATTATAAATAATAATTAGAAACATGCATTTTGAATTATCACAAAACATTCAAGACAGTCTAGAACTGAAGAAAGCCACTATGAGCCATTTTGTCGGAGAACAGTACGATCAGAACAATAGTACAAGATTAAAGGTCTCAAATTCAGTGATCGTAATAAATTATAAAACAACATATATGCTACTGAGTTCATATTCGTATGTTATTTGAAGCTATATATTGTAATATTGGTGGTCTTTAACGTAATAAAGTTTGGTTATTGTGCGCAAGTGAAGTGGATACGAAATAATACCACGGAGCATGAATTCTGACTTGCCACAAAACTTATAGTTTATTAAAATGATCACAAGAAACTGGTGATATAATTACCTACTCGACAATGACAGTGATAATCTATTAGAAGATTGGTTGGCAAAAAATTGTAGTAATATATACTAAGGTCTAAAAAAAAATTCGCGCTAGCACGCAACGCAGCGTCGTTTTATGTATTCGGTACACGGACGAGTACGCGCGTATCCGTCAATAGCTCTACAAATTATTTCGGCTCGTTTCCACAGCGACAGATGTTGAATGAAAATAATCCTTGCTATTTTTTTTTCTAGTTGACACGTGAAATTTTCGTTCAGGAGCGGTTCTTTCCGTGCATTGATCGTTAGTATTTACAGACGGTCTTTAAACTTCCTATTATCTTCGAAAGACATGGGATTTAATCGACACGACAAAAATGCCTTTTGTTATTGAGGCATAACAGACTTGTGGCATATATACTAAGTGAACCCAAAACGTGACAAGCTAAGGTTTATCACGCTATGTACATATAGTGTTAGCCATCCAGTCGCATATAGACTCTTTATCACCCAGTTTGATTACTAGATACGAACTACGACACCCCTAAGCGTGTCACTGTAAATACCTAGGTTCTGTAACGGAAAGCCTTTTTTTTTTGGTTAGTTAGCCTTAACAAAAATTGTCAGATTACAAATATTTGTATGCGTTAGCATGCAAAGCGACCACCCAAGACGAGGTCCGACCATATTGGCATATTGTGCTTGTTACTGATTCAGCCGAGTTCCTTTCGGGCTCGCCCCCAAGCCAAAGCTGTATAGGGCCTGTAGTGTATGCGGTAAAGCATACATACGCTGTCTCGTGTGTTCCCGTGTTAGTAAGCAAATAGCAAATGTCATTCTCGTGAGAGCCGCGGGCGCGTGTGGACGATTGTGCTATATTTGCTAATACGTGAGCATTGTCGAGCCAGTGTCGAGCACAAAGGATACCATACAGGGCCTTTCAAACAATATCGTTTCTCATCTTGAAAAAAGCCTGTCATTATGATTACAATACAAATGGACATGTTTTCTGTTTCTAACCAACAGCAGACCACAGAGAAATATTTGATTTGCCACGCTAATATTATACTGAAAATTAAGGAATTTAAATAATGGAACGTTCCTAAATCCAATTACATATATATAAAGGTTTTGGGCTTGTATGATATTATGCATATGGGAGGAGTTACTATTGACGCTGGTCCGTGCTATTGACCATATCAGGAGAGTTACTATTGACTGGCTACTATTTATTCCGTTCTGAAGCACCACTGGTCGGAGGTATCGGCTGGTCGTACATCTTGATCATTATTGCCTGGCAGCTTTGGCTGAATCCTTTAAAAGGCAACTAACGACGAGATACGGAGCATTAATGGTCAGACAGTTGGGCTAGTCATAATTACAGATAATTCGTAGCTACCTTCAGTGTTGCATTTCTGTATCGGCTGACGTTTCTATTCGATTTGTCTCGGTAGATTGATTGATCAAATCATAATCATGACGTTTCTATGAATGACGTCATGCTTTCACATAGACGCCATTTAATCTTCACCCCCACATATCTTAATATATATATTTCTTGTGTGCGTGTGTATGTGACTGAACTCCTCCTAAACGACTGGACCGATTTTGATGAAATTTTTTGTGTGTGTTCGTGGAGATTCGAGAATGGTTTAGATTCACAATTGGACCCGGCAGGTGGCGCTGCGATCGACTTTTAGGATTTTTTTTGTTTTCAAGGCAGGACAACGTCCGCCCGGTCCGCTAGTATATATATATATATATATATATATATATATATATATATATATATATATATATATATATATATATATATATAACGTAAATTTAATAATATTATATTCAGAGGGATCAATTTTAAAAACGGTTAGCGCTGATTATGTCTCTGCCAAAACTCGTTTAATCTGATCTTTGTTAGTTGTGAAACTTAGCTACGTTACTCAAGGGCTTTACTCCCTAACAACTTATGTAACAATTTTCCGACAATCGCGACCAACTTAGAGATTATGTTACAACTGGGTCAAATCTTTCGGAGTTAAATAAACGTATAGAGTTCATCTCGTATTATTATATCTGTGGTACTTATAAACTATGTTTAGATTTAGTTAATTTCTATTTTATCTGTATAATTTTAAAGTTTTAACTGTGTTGATAACACTCTATATTGAAGAAGTTGGAGATTAGTACAGGGATCGTATCAGCCATTTTAATGATACCCAGCCCCCAATTGCGGGGCTCGACTTGTAAGAATAAAATTACATAATGTTACCTATAACCTCAAATTTGTATCAGTTATTTTATGGATTCTTCCGTAGCCAGCTTTGTATTATATTACCGACTAATATTAACTACGAAAAAGACAACATCTACCTGAGAATTGTCCTTGGAGAAGCGAAAACACATCGTTGTGGTAATTACAGTAGTGTTATATGGAACTGAGTGCTAGGTTACGAAAGAGACGGATGAGAAAAGATTAGATTTGGCAGAGATGCGAAAGTAAAGATGGATGTGTGGTGTAACTGGATTGGATAAGATTAACAATGAGCCAAACAAACGGTATGGATAGGTAGTGTGAAAAATGATATATATATATAAAAGGTATAAATACTGAGATGACATCGGACAGGGGACAGTAGAAAAGGAAAACATCTACCGACACAACTTAGGGTAAGAAGAGTAAAGGTAAAAAAAGATGACACGTCTCATCTCTAGCCGCGGGAGCAGCCAATCAATCCTAGGTGAAATTGGCAAAGTAGCATCAAATCAGCTACTTACGATGTACTTAGAAATAACGCCTTTATCAATCAAATAAAAGTGTCAGTTTATGCCGGCTCTAAAAAAAGCCATTTCATTTGACTTACCAGAGGAACACTCAGTTATTTATTCAGATAAATAGGCGTTGTAAATAGCCTCTAGAGGCTTCCTTTAATCTGTACTTGTGATTTATAACGATCAATTATAAATCATTTTGTAGGTGGTAGAGTCACGCTGAAGCTATTACTAGTTTCAGTATGACTGGGTCGGCTCGCGCGGGGTAGTATCACCCTCTTACAGAAAAACTTACCGGCGTGAAGTAATAGTCCTTGCGTTGATGCGTTTCGTTCGGTCAGTGAGAGCGCCGGAGGCCCACCTACCCTTCCCCCCTCCCCCACCCCTCCCTCTCCCTCTACACAGGTTGGCAACGCACTTGCGACTCCCCTGATGTCGCTAGTGTCTATGGACGGTGGTGATCACTTAATATCAGGTGACCCTCCTGTTCGTTTGCCTCCTATGATATATAAATATATATATATTTGTATGTACAAAAAATGAGTGAAAGAAAAAGAGTTTTCTCTAATAGAATTTTGAAAATATCCAAAGTTTAATTTTTCAACAATTTGGTATTGTAACTAATTTAGATTACAAGGGAAAACAATATGCTCATATTTCTTTCAGAACAGAAACAGTTGCTCCTAGGTCAAGCGTCATAAAAAGCATGATATAATAGAGCAATAAAAGCCTCCTCCCTAAAAAAAATTAATACGGGACCCCTTTATGACTAGCTACGCCACTGGATTAGTAGTTGTCATTGTGTATGTATTTCACTTATGAACAATAATAAAACTATGGCATCGGTTTAATACAATATAGAAGGAAACAAAGAAAGTTTATTAATATATACATATAGAAAAACTGAAGCGTCTATTGTTTGTTCGGGCTGTTCTGGGAAACGGTTGAACCGATTTCAAGGCGATTTTGCTGGTATATGGAGAATTTTTCAGAGTATAATGTAGTCTCTATCGTTACGATTTTCTTTATGAGCTAAGAGTAATAATAAAGCAGTTATAGTACATTCATATTATTATTTGGTACATAAAAACCGTTTGGGTAGTCCTTCTGATGTATGAATCATATAGAGGTACGGTGAAAATCATTTTCTTTTGAATTTAATATCTTTATGTATAAAAATTCCGATGTCCGAGTGTTCGTAATTATTGAACGGCTTTATTTTTTTTTTGTACTTATGTAGTGATCTGGACGATTTTTAGGTATGGTTGGACACGGTAGGTCGCTGTTTTCTCTAGATCTAAAATTTGTAATTAGTTAATCTTCAACGAAGACTATGCTACTTCATTTTTTTTAGATTTCTTACTAAAAGATAAATATATAATCTTTAATTTTCATCAACTCAATATCTCTCGTTAGTTTTTTATTCCAAATTATTTACTTTTATTACTTGTTGAAATAAACATAAATACATTCAAAATCATTGAAAGTACTTTTTATTTTATAAAATACAGAGAAACACACATGAACGGAAATCAAGTAACACTTTTTAAATAACAGTATTGCCATAGAAGAAAAAATCAAATCTTTTTTTAATAGTTGTGCCCATAAACAAATTATATTTATAAATTTAATTTCAAGTATTTAACACCCCCCTCTATTCTTCTATCTATAATAAACTGTCAAGTCAATTCTGTCATTAAATATTTTTTGAATATTTTTATCGGGTAGACTTTGTTATCGATATAAAGCCAAAAAACCCCCCCCCTACCATAACCTTTTCAATTCCCCTTATATTATTTTCAATTTTTTTTGTTTTTTTTTTCTCTTACCCCAGGGTTTCCCCGGATTCTCCCTGTATTTCTTCCCCTTTACCCCTTCCCCCCCAAATTCCTACCAATTTTGCAAAATTTGGCCAGTGTTACTATTTTTCAAGGTTCTTCTAGAATCTTTTTTTCTCTACGCAAGGGATTCCCCAGGATACGGACGAAAGTAAAAATTTGTAGTTAATGAATTTTTGCGGATTTTGGAATTTTCATGGCATCTGTAGCAGAGTATATAAGCAAAAACACACGAACCCTCTAATATTGATTCACCCTTCTCCCCCCCTTTTTTTTTTTTCTTTCTTCTCTTCGTTTTGTTTTTTTTTTATTTTTTTTTTTTTTTAAATTATTTTTTTAAACTTTCTTTTTTTTTTTTTTTTTTTTTTTTTTTTATAAATTTTTTTTTTTTAATAAAAGATTTTTTTTTTTAAATTTATTTAAATTTATTTTCATTTTATTATTTATTTTTTTCTCATTTTTTTTTTTTTTTTTTTTTTTTTTTTTTTTTTTTTTTTTTTTTTTTTTTTTTTTTTTTTTTTTTTGTATTTTTGTTTTTGAGTTTTTTGATTTTAAGATTATATTATTTATTTTGAGTTGTTTGTTTTTTTTTTTTTTTTTTTTTCTCCCTTTTTATCCTTTAATTCTTATCATCTTCTCCCCTTTTTTTTTTTTTTTTTTTTTTTTTTTATTTTTTTTTTATTTATTGTTAAATTTTTTTTTTTTTGATTATTTATTATTTTTTCTGTTCCATTTTCAAATTTTTTTTTTTTTTAAAGTTTTTTTTTTCCAATTTCATTTTTTTATTAAAGTTGGTTTTTTTTTTAAATTAAATTTAATTTAACCAATTTAATTTAATTAATTCCCATTTTACTTTAAATTTCTTTTAAAAAAAACAAACAATTGAAATTTTATTTTTATTAAATTTAATTTTTTCTTTTTTTTTCTTTTTGAATTTTAGGGGTTATTGGAAGAAATTTTTTGGCAATATTTTTTAGTTTGTTTTTATTTTTATTTTATTATACTTTTTTTTGTTATTCTTCGAACAAATTTTTGGCTTTTTTTTAAAAATTTTTCATTTTCCAACTGGGTTTTTTTTTTATTTATTCCCTGGTTATTTTTGATTCACGATTGGAAGTGCTGGATAACGCTGCAATTGGGTTTTTGGTTTTTTAAGATTTTTTGCGTTTAAAAATACAATTGAAACCGGTAATAACCGATTTGGTGCAGACGAAGTTGCACGGGTCAGCTAGTACTATAATAAAACTGTAGCAAGGTCAAATCTGTACATTAAATACTTTTTGAAAATTTTGATCGGGGCAGTCTTTGTTATCGATATAGAAGCCAAAAATAATCTTTTTACAATTTTTGTCTGTCTGTCTATCTGTCTTTCTGTCCCTGTGAACGCGCATCACGCTGAAAGTACTGAACCAATTTTAACGAAACTTGACACAATAATAACTAATATTCCAAGGTTACATTTAGGATACTTTTTGTCCCATAAAACGGAAGGGGTTCTCCAGGATAACGAAAGACAATACATTGTAGTTAATGTAACTAGACTTTTTTGCGACACCTTAGTACAAGAGCCAGGAATGTTGGAAGAACGAAAATTTTAGAAAAGCTGGTTCTTTAAAATGAAGATATATTATGCCCTTCCAAACAGAATTCAGGATACCTGGTAGCCGGTTAACGTTATGTTTTTTAATGCGCATCACACCTTTACAGGTTAAAATTTTGGGATATACATAATTTAAGGAACATTTTTTTTCAGTAAATTTTAAACGCTATTAAAAACATGAATTTATCACTACCAGACAATTTTGTTATTGATAATAATATGTCTGATGATATTCTTTATAAATAAAATAATTCATTTCAAACCATTTTATTTTTTCCATTGCAAAGAACATATTTCATTTTATTAACCATTATGATATTGACATTTCACCGTAAACGAAAAACAACGATAACATACGTACAATACGTACAACGTAGACATATGACTTGAGACCGAGGTCATCTTGAACACATGCGTCTATAACAGGCGCTTCCATAATTATCGCTATCTTTATCATACATAAAGTGAGGTAAACATATCAATGCAGTTGCAGTATCTAGCTCTAAGTTTCTAAACGTTTTCAAAGCATTAGCCGGTTTTAATTGGGCTCTTCATCCATAACATTTAGTTTGTTTATACTTCAATATTACACGCAGTCGAATCAACTATGCCAGCTTTCTTTATGATAGTAGTGCTCAGGTTAACCTCTATAAACTTGAAAAAGTCCAAAACCAGGCCATGAGAATTATCGGGGGTTTCATTAAAAGTACTCCAATCCATGTTATGGAAAGCGAATTGAGCATATGTCCGTTACATCTGAGGAGACAATATTAAGCTGGCAAAATTCTATTTAAATTTAAGTCATTCGAAAAGAACGAACTAACTAATGTATCAGAAGAACTGTCCACCTCTTTCCAATCACTCTATTGGCGTAAAAGAAAAAGACCACTATTTTTTCTCAATATAAAAATACTCCAAGTCAAACAAGTATAAAACATGAAATGTTCACTTTACACACCTGGGTCGATAACATTGATTTGCACAATATAATTAAAATAAATGTAGATGGTATTTGGAAGCCAAAGCGTCAATATGATGTTGTTAAAATAAAATATATTTGTCTTCAATATATAAATAAATATTTTCAAAATTTTGTTAAAATATACACTGACGGATCTAAAGCTGGAAATTATTTAGCAGCCGCATTTTTTGAGTCAAATTCCAAAACTTTTATGATATTTCAAATTGATGAAAATATTTCAATTATGCACACTGAATTAATAGCAATTGCAGAGGCCTTATCATTTGCACAATCAACTGAGTCCATTAAGATTGTTATTTTATCCTATTCAAAAAGTCTTCTTCAACACGTAGCGCGATGTACCTCGACTTTTCGAGGAATACCGATAGCCTACATACACTATTTTGAAGCAATTACTAGATTTCAAAGCAAAGAACAAAGTAATTGTTTTTCATATAGGTATAACTGGGAATGAAAGAGCTGATCTTTTAGCTAGAGAAGGATCCTCCGAAGGTGCTCCTATTAATATTTACCAACTTACTTGGATGTATGCTCAGTATTTAAAAATAGCTGTTACACGCATTGGAAGGAATACTTTGATGAGCGTTCTAAAATAAAACGAATATGGTACAGAACGATTCAGCCACGCCCCTTAAGGTCACCATGGATTGATGACAGTACGATTTGCCGTCGGGAAGCAATCATAGGAATAAGATTACGCTCAGAACACATCCCATGTAAAAAGTTCGCCTACCTGATGCGTAAAGTACTATCACCACTCTGCCAGAGTTGTGAGCTCATCGATAATGTGCACCACATCCTGGCAGAATGTTTTCGAAACGAAGATATTAGATCACGGCTTAATGCTTCTGGTTCGTTCCACACTGGTTTGTACAATTCGTTATTGTCTGACCCCACTTCGAAAGATGCTAAAGAATTGTACAAAATTAATATAAGCTATTGTTAAGTTTATTGTCATTCTTATTGTTATATAGTTGTATGTCACTTAGGCGATATAGCCGAGAAGGCGACTAAGCCTTCATTAAAAATAAATAATAATAATATTAAAATTACAGCTATCTTAACATGGTTTGGACATACTTTATTTTATTTACAAAAAAAAAATAGCATCGGGCACATTATTGTTAATAACAAAAATGTCTGGCAATGATAATTTCATGTTTTAGTAGCGTTTCAAAGTTAGTGAAAAACAAAACATTCTAAATTATATAAAAATCAATATTTTTGCCTGTTAAGGTGCGATATGCACTAATAAACGCAACGTTTACCGGCAGCCAGGTAGCCCGCACTCTGTTCGGAAGAACATAAAGATATATAAAAACTGGCTTATTTTCTTTTTCGAAACCGTTGCTAGCTCTTAGACAAATAGTTACAGACAAGTGACATTTGACGCGTCGTGCTCATATCTTTTTAATATTTATATTTTTCTTCAATACAATGGAGTGTGAAAAAGTTTTAATACAAGTTGAAAATAGTTATGATATTATTCAGTGTTTCATTTATCATTATTTTATTTTATGAATACATTTTATCGTTTAATTTACAATTTAACTGTATCAACTTGATATTTTATAATGTAAACTCTACTGACTGTATAGTAAACGTCTACAAAAAAGGGAAAGGAACTTCGTTAGAAACTGGGGGTCCATAGACCTTTAAAGCTTTTTTTCACATTACCACCAATATATGTTGGTTGCTATGAACGGGTTGTAGGCTTATTTTAAAAGATTTCTCACATACCATCTGGGTATATGTTTGATTGAGTCCCTTGATAGTTTGGATTCACAATTGGAAACCGATGGTGTGGCTGCAATAAGGTTTTAGTAACCTATATTAAAATTTTTCGCGTTTAAAAATACAATTGGCACCAGTGATAACCGATTTGGTGCAGACAAAGTTGCACGGGTCAGCTAGTAACAAAATAAAATTAGTAAAATGTATTTATTAGTGGTCAAGCTTAGAAGAGTTTAGAAAAAACGCTACCACAAAGCGCTATGGGTTTATAACGGTTTTCTTTCATAGAAAGCGCTGACTTATTAGCAATGATTCGAACCTACGTCAATACACACAGTGTCCATGCTAATCACTCATCCACGATCCGGTACCCAACTGCCAATCAATACGTATTATAAAACAAAGTCCTCTGCCACGTTTGTCTGTCCGCGATAAACTCAAAAACTACTGAACGGATTTTCATACAGTTTTCACCAGTAGTCAAAGTGATTCGTGAGGAAAGTTTAGGTATATAATTTGTCAAGATTCTTTTTATAATCAGGCCAGGACTACGTCTGCCGGGCTCGCTAGTAGAATATAAATATCGATAAAATCTAGGTCGACTTGAGTTTTTCTATTTCACTAGTGAAAATCCAAACACATGTATGGGCATTATGTAAATTATTTATAATAAAAACTCGTATAAACGTCCGCGTAAAGGAATACAGATATAGGACGTGTCCTGCGGAATGCGAATATTATTAAAATGCCTTCCGCTTGATGGCGGAGGTATTATGTAAATCGTACATTCTAGTCGCTTCTTCAGTGTCGCCTTCGTACAGTACCGGCGGCATATCTTTTAAAACGCTGTATTAGAAAGAAAGAAAGAAATTGTTTATTGTTGAAACAAACCATATAATTACCAAACAAACAAACAGATTACACAAAAAAAGAATGAAAGACATGTGAAAAAAAAAGGCCCAACAATTGGCAAACCCATTCAGCCAATATGTGCAGTACAGAAGTAGTACTCCAGCGCTGATTTTCGATGGGCGCCTTTGTGATGATAAACGGACGAATTGTGTTGGTGTTGTGTCGTAAAAATAAAATGGCTTATATAACATGTAAAAATAATTACAATTGTTAAATAATTCGTCTCTTTCACGTTCCATTAACATTTGGTGAGTTTTACAAGAGATCTAAGCCAAGGTGTGAGATGAGCAACGAGTTGAGAGGGCCGTGAAAAACACTTGTGAATTATTTACTTTGAGGGGAGGTAGCTCACATCTGATGAATGTGCTTTAGACTTCTAAAGGTATATGCTATTGCATAGAGAATACGAGCCACGCATCAGCATGGCTCCCACAATCGTGAATTAATAACGCTCATACACTGACGAAGTAATTAACAAGGATGGATAGACATACGAGACTTCAAATGTTATCCTAACATTTAGCAATTATAAACTGCAACGTCATAATTTTGTTAATATATCTGTTTTGAGTTGATAGTGATTGATGCAATGTACAAATTAAGTCAGTCGGAATGCGTACTAGTCTGCTAATCTTGTTACACAGAACTATATTAATTTCAAGGGCATCAATGTCGAATTTTAAAGATTTTGAAATAAATAGACGAACCAATACGTTGTAGGTTTTCAGTCTAGTATGCTTTTTCTTATTACCTATTGTTATTATATTGTTTATCAGACTGCAGATAGTTGCGTTATCCACAACTGTAAATAAATAAATAAAAACTGGGCTGCAAAAAAGCTGAAAATTTTTAATTTAATTAATTGATGAACTGTTCAATTGAGTGTTGGTAAATGAAAATACTATTTTGATCCTCCTTTATTGGTTCTCAGACTTAACACTTAAAATCTATTTCATCGTATAATCAAGATTCAAATTCAAATTCAAAAACACTTTATTCAATTTAGGCCCTAAGAAGGCACTTATGAACGTCAAAACTACCACCGGTTCGGAAAACAACCCAGTCATCGAGAAGAACCGGCAAGAAACTCGATCTGGTTTATCTTTTTAACAAATATATATATAATATTTAGAATAATAATATATTCTATATAATAGTAAATTTCACAAACGTTTTTAATGGATGCACGGAGATGAGTCAATTCCAGACATCACCATCGTTCACTTATTGATCCACTCTATAATAGCCTTTTGACACCAAAACCCGCTTGACATGGCGCTTAAATTCACAATCCGGCAAATCGGTAATATCCTTTGGGACTTTGTTGTAAAATCTAACACTATTTCCCAAAAAACTGTTACTGGTTTTACTAAGTCTAAAACGTGGGACAACCAGTTTGTCACAGTTTCTAGTATTTAAATTGTGCCGGTATTTTACGAAATCTAGCTTTTCTAGGTTCTTACGGACACACATTAAATTGTCAAGAATGTATTGGGAAGATGATTCAGTTGATAACTCACATGTCAAGATCTGGAATTGTTCAAGGTTCAGCGTTGAGGGTGTTGAGGGTTTATTCGCAATCTGGTAGAAAGCTATAATTAATTTAAGATATTTAATTCTAATTGAATTTAATGAGGTGAACAAACATGGCGGACAAGATAAACGAATTCAAACCAGATAAAAAATTTAAATAATGTAAAAATACCATTTTTGTATTGTTTTAGTATTATAAATATATTATTATAATAATAGTATTATTAGTATTATTATAATAGTATTATTATAATATTATAAATGTTGTAAACTTGTTGGAATGTAGTGAGTTAGGCTAATTTACACATATATTAGTTGTATGGTTTATAACCATGTTGTTGAGAACTACTAACAGTTTACTATTTAACATCATTATAATCGCAGATAGTTTGGTTTAATTGTAAGCCATCTTTCCTGCTTAATGTAGTTAGGGATTTTGGACCGAGAGGGTTGCTCGCTTGTTCCTGATTATGCGGTCAATTTTGAATGAAGTATCATTTTTATAGACTCGTAAAATATATTGTAGCGACGTGTTACAGTTTGATATGTGGTTTTAATATTTTATTATTTACATTAAGATTAGTTAAGAGATTGTAGGTTCTTAACTAATGTTTTTGAACATCTTTAGGCCCTTTATGTGGTTTCCAAAAATATTGGTAGGGGAAAAACTTATGGGTTCGCGTAACCGATAACCTCGGCATGTTCGTGAAGTACTGTGCTTGCGTCAGACTAGCGACGCGTTGTATAGCGGCCTGTGTACATGTCATATTTATATTTTGTACTGAGATTGTGCAGCACATCAAATGTTTAATTAATTATCAAACTGTATAAAAATGTATTTCATTATTGTTCGGAGTGCCAATAGATGTAAAAATAAGATGATTGATAATATTTCCAATTTATAAATTATGAAATGTAAATGATTCAGACAATAATGGATTTAAAATTATAATAGAGAACATTGCTTTGAGTTTTCTTATCCCTATACTTTGGGTTTTGTTATTCCATTGCTTTGAGTTTTCACTTCTGTCGGCAATCCTTAGGACTGCTTTGACTTTTTATTTTAATTCACATACCCATATATCTTTTGAACACCTAACATGGACGTGTAACGAGTTTGTATATTATTTTCTACTTACATTTGATTCCCTTATAGTGACCGCGGATTAAGTTGACTAATATCCTTTATTAAGATCATTGTGAGACTGCTGGAAAAGGTTTACAGGTGCTTCGCGGTAGATTTTTAATTGGAGGTTGGTGGCTAGACTGAAGTCGTGGTGGTCTAGTTGTTTGACCGGTGGAATATCAATCCCATGTCGAACTCCGGCATGTACCAAGAAATTGTTTATGTGGGAAAATATAGAATTGTGGATTTGTCAGAGTTTGAAATCGCCAAAACGTCGTGGACTGTCGCAGGAGTTGGGCATAATCACTATCTTCCTTTGGGAAGAGGCTTATGGCCCTGCAGTTTGATGATGAGCTGAAATGAAGGTGGTAGAACCACACTGTAGCTATTACTAGTTTCAGCATGAACGGGTCGGCTCGTCCGGGTCAGTATCACCCTCTCACAGAAAACCGACGTGAAGTAACAATGCTTGCACTGTTGCGTTTCGTTCGGTCAGTGAGAGCGCCGGAGGCCCACCTCCCTTCCCCCATTCCCTACCGCCTCCACACAGGCTGGCAACGCACTTGTGACTCCCCTGGTGTTGCTAGTGTCTATGGACAGTGGTGATCACTTAACATCGGGTGACCCTCCTGTTCGTTTGCCGCCTTTTGACATAAAAAATAAAAAAAGCTAGAACCCATCACTGAAACCTCAGGCTTTTGAGTAAATTTAAATGTTCGGCTGTCGACAACGGGTCCAAAACCGCCTAGCACTTCAATAATGCTTCAGTTAACTGCGAATTAATTTTCAAAAGTTTATTTTAGATTATCTCAATTTCAATATATATTGTTAGAAATAGAAACAATTATTGATTATTAAAAAAAGACAACTGGCCCATTTACATATAAACTGTTAAGAATAAATTCCAACAATTAATAACTCTTTGAATAACCGACACGAGTTCGGACAGAGCTACTGCACACTACAACGGCAGCCGCAAGAGTGAGTCAACACTTTTTTTTTTTCGAACTGACTACGCTATTGACCTAGCAAGATCTTAACAGCTTCACCGGATTACGAGTGAACACGTCGTCGAGTTCTTCTCGCGCGCCCCGGCAGGGGCGTGCGGGGAGACCATTCCAGGAGGAACGAGTGAACACGGCGAGCACCGCTCCTTTTATAGGCCGTCGCAGTATAACTACCCGATAATTTCATTTATTTCCAACAATATTGATATTCTCACGTCATGTCATATTGTTTCGCCGATATTATATTCATATAATTTAAATATATTATTTTCATTTCCTATAAACAATTATAATATAATTAGTCAGTTATCTTCTTCTTCTTTTTCTTGATTTGTCTCCGCAGAAGCACTTCCCAGTGTCAATGTTTTATTTCAATGGAGATTACACCATATTTTACACAATAAGTGTCATGTGAATAATTTCAATGTTTCAATGTTCCAACAAGATGGTGACTCTCTTGTTAGAACTTTCCAGGGAGTTTTTGTGGCATCTTTTGTGGTATTATTTTCTATTCACTTCACTTATGCACAATAACTGAACTGTATTACGTAAAACACCACCAATTTTACAAGATATAGAGTCAGATAACACAAGATTATGAACATAATATAAAATTCACTACATGACTGAACCAAATCCCGCCAAAAACTTCATTGACTAGCTTTAGAGTACAGTCAGTTATCCTATAACTGTAGATTGGTTTGACAGTTGAATGGAAATATCATTTAACTTGTCATTAAACGTTAAATTAATCAGAACGAACGAGTTATTCGCGTTTTATACTGGAAATACCGGTATGTATGAAATCAGGTAGTAGAGAAAAAAACAAAATTTTTAAAGAAAAATGATGCACCTTCAAAAACATGATCTCAAAAGTGTAAAATAATATTTTATTCGCTTCATTTTACATAACACTTTGTCATGATTAAAAATATATATATTTAGCCATTTTTATACCGGAAAATGTAAGAAATTGATAAATACTAACTCATAATGTTATTTAGATTCATTTTTTCTACTTATTACCATTATATTTCCCTACACTAATAACTTTTTTAAAATTATTTTATTACATTTTCTAGTATAAAAATGGCTGTAAATTCATTAAACATTGGTCGGATAACTTTTTTTTTATGAGTCAATTCTTTTTTTCTTCCTACTTTTGGCGGTTTGCTAGAAAAATTAAGAGAAAATATTTTTTTTTCAAAAACTGTACTTTGACGACTCCTACTGGTGAACCAGTGGGAGTTACACAAAAAAACACACACACTATTTTGAAGAGCGTGAAATTCCCCACAAGTTCCATCAAACCGATTTGCAATATTGTAAAAGCCGGGTAAGCATTAGAAATTTGAAAAAAAAATAATTTTTACATGCATTTTGAATAGTAAAACTTTAAATTTAAATTGTAAGTACTTAAAATTATTATTAAGAGCTCAAACTTGGTGAGAATTTTTTTTTTCTATATGTAGATTAATATTTTGCATGAGCAACGAAAAAAAAAAAAATGTTTGCGGAAATGAACCACCCTAATACAAAACCTTCTTTCTTGAAGTTAGTTAATTAAAAATGTTTGAGTTTTTGGCGGGATCTGGCGAGAACAAGTCCGATACATGCGATCATACTACATACAAAGTTTGGGTCCACTTTCGTCATGATGTATATCTGTATAGTATACATATTTTATTGCCTGCAACAAATTTGAAATGTAGGTTGGCATCGACATCAAATATATTATTAGGTAGCGCGAATATCAATATTTTTTATTTAATTTGGTTATTTTAATAATTCTGTTATTTTTCGCTTTTTAGTGCCTTATTAGTTTTTCACATCGAATGCGGTTTATTTTTTTTGTAAAATTTTTTTTTTCTAAAATTTCTCCATTTTAGTGTCCATAAATATATCTGGTTTCTAATGGGTATAATAAATCGGTGCCAATTTCATGAAAATACGTAGAGACGAAGTGGGTGAAAATCACATAAACGATATTTCACCTCCTTAGGGATTGAATATTTTCTTGAAATTTATATGGGACCACCTCTGAATATAACCAATTCAAATAAAAAAAAGAATCATTAAAATCGGTTCATAATTGATGAAGATATCGATTAACTTACATAAAAAAAATACATACAACCGAACGTAGTAATCTCCTCCTTTTTCGAAGTCGGTGAAAAAGGATTTGAAATAACAACAAAGACCATGAATTCTGAGATGTCACAAAAACTATCTGCAAAGTTCTAAAAAGATTGTCCCCTTGGTACATTACTAAAGTTATCACAAGATAAGTTTTGTGAGTTATTACATACTTGATTATTGTAGATTAATTCGTTACTGCAGAAGAACAAAATTGAATCTACACATAGTATTTATTTCTGTTCAAATTTTTCTGAGGATCGTGTATCGATTACAAACTTTATCGACGGCTTATAGCTAGATCATTTAGTTTTAAATACAAGCTCATATACTTAAAAAGTGTATTTTTTTAAACAGCACGACAAAGTGACTGCACTGTGCCTCACAGTAAGCACAATTGAATCCAAAAATAGTGGTGGCGAGTAAGAGACTGGCAATTCATTGTCGACTGGCGCTGTTGAAACAACTTGTAAACCCCAGAGGATGGTATTGACTGGTTCTGAAATACGACAATCTAACAGTCACTGTCATATCACCAAGTATATGGTTGTCACAATTCCTATCACCTGATCTTAAATATATAAAAATCCAAGGATGTTTGGCCACGATGAACTCCGAAACTACTGAACCGATCTTCATGATTGAAATGATAATTAATATATTTATATTTCGACTATAGCCTCAATATTTTTTAATTACAAATTAAATGATTGTCAATGTTGATTAATGATATTAGTTGTAAGTTACATAAGCCTAAAACAGATAACGTTTTAAATTAGTTTGTTGACAGAAAACTATAGGACTGACTGTTGTAGATATCTGAATGATGGCGCCACGTTTTAATTTTGAATTTCTTTTTCAACATTGGTTGTAGTGCACGTGTTCTCTTAATTCAACGTGTAATGACTGAGTCACAGCGATGCGTGGATGGGTCAGCTAATAAAATGTAAATATCCCAACGACTTCTGGGAGCAAAGATAATTTGCTAGAACAGTCAACGTTTCGTACCAACGTTTTATTATCCTATGTTGATCTCGTCTCCTTACTCCGTAAACTATATTTTAATTACTCGTAAACTAAATACAATGAATAAAACGATTATCTTAGTGGGTAAATACGTGGTCTTATTAAATAATACATACTCAGCTATATGCGTTCCCGTTATCGTTTAATTGTGATCGTCGTCCAACGCCCACGGGCCCAATCTGTCTCAGTCGGAGCGTCTCCAATCAACGTTCGCTCAATTAATGTGATCACTACTTGTCCCACTCGAAGCTTGCACGTTGCCTCTATGTTTAGTTCGATAATTACTGCGAATGAAGTGATTAAACAATTTTATACATGTGTGTGCGTTTAAGAGATTATGTTAGCATCAAAACCTCTGCCTTGAGAATACATTCTTGTTAATTTAATCTATCTTCGCAAGAATTTAAGAAAAAGCTAGATTTAGTAAAAGAACAACATTATCTTAATGCTAGAAATAATAAAAAATTAACTATCCCTTGGTTCAGGTTCAGTAAGACCAGTAACGGTTTTCTAATACAAATATATTGATTAAGCTTTATAACAAAGTTCTGTCTGGGCCAACATTACTAATATTTATTTGTATTATATACAATAATGTGATGCGAATTTCGCCAATCATGAGTATGGAAGATCTCACACTAAATGTAGAAGCACACGTGAAATTTCTAATTAATTCGGCCGCTATGGTACCGTCGATGATCTAGTGGGGTAGCCAGCAAACAACCCGTGCATACAGGCTTACACCGTTCAAACTTCTCTTACCAATAATGGACAATGAACAGTCTCACTCGGCTGCTTATGGTCTAAGGCACATACCGTGAAGCTCAAGCACGAATCCGTCATCCATACGACACATATTTACGTACCAGCCGTTTCAAAGGTTACACGTAATATGTAGTTCATAGACTAACATTAAAAATCACAGAAACAGTGAGGCGAACACAACAACAGTTTTATATAAATTGTAAGATTTATAAAGGAGGTTGTATATTGTACATTGTGTAATGTAATATCAAGATAATGTTAACGAAACCTTCTTTGATATTAGATTGAAGAAGGCGTCGCTTTACAGAAGTCCATGATTAAATACTATAACGGATGTTACTTTGCACTTCCACCTGGAATTGACTAGCCGCTACCACATCTCACTGCAACAAAAAAACATTTGCGCGAGGCGTAAAGATCCATTAGTGATCTATGAATGACATCCAACGCTATGTTATAAAAATATACAAAATAAAAAGAGTGCCTTAATTCATTATTCGATCCAGGATGTATATACAGACAAAAGATACACAAACATTATGCTATTAAATTAATTACATTATTAAAACAACAGCACGGTATAGGGTATTTGTTTACAGAATATGTTCTATAATAATCCTATTAATTGGTGGATTAAATTAATTATTTACATTAATTAATAGGATTAGAACGGAGCGGCGCGTTCTCGTTGCTGTTTCCATGGAATCTGTTTATTTTGTTACAGACGCCGATTATTTCGTTAAAGGTTATAATTGTCAAAAAGAATCTGGTCCTATCGCGCCGTATAAACATTCTTCTCAATTACAGTTGATTCTTTTACGTTTTTGACGTCTGCAAATGACATTTTCAATTATTTATTTCACATATTTTGAGGTATTAAATCATGTTGTTCATCATGAGTTAAGTATTGTGTGAGAATTCAGTATCCTCATGCGTTATCGTGCTGCGTATACGGAAAACGATAGTTGAGTTGGTGATTTTTACACTCAACAAAGGGGCTTAATGAAAGCTAAATTCGAAATACTGAAATAACGCAGGTGTGGGAAGGTTAAATCAGCGTTATATCGGTATAATTTCTGCACAACGGTTTTGCTTAAAAAAGATTATAAGGAAGTATAGAATATTAAAGAAAGAGCACAAAAGTACAGATATTAATGAAGATTAAAACGTGAAGATAAATCTTTGTACTTACGCTTTATTATAGTGAAATTTTGACCATCGATCGACCACAAGTCCTTATAAATAGTTATAATTATTTTACTGTTAACAGCATAAGAGTGAATTGTGTGGTATGGCATTGACCTCGCCGCTCCGGTAAGCCTCTAATAGTGAGGTATTTATGTCCTATTACGGGCCGTCGTAACTCCATCTGGAGTCTTTTATTATTAACAACCTAATTTATTTACGAAACATTTCGATAAACGTTTTTAGTACGCTGTCTCTCGTTTGTTTTTCAATCCTAATATATATAATATTAGGACTAGTGACATGAATTGACTGAAGCGCACCAACAAACACACATTGAGTGCTGCGTTACATTACTCAATACTCAACCGTCGCAATGTAGTGTGATCATTTATAAGATAACAATACATACAAATGCAGATAAAGTCGGGGGCAGCTACTAGTTTTACATAACTAACTGTACTCGCGGCTTCGCTCGCAAGCACTATAAAATTATTGTATGGGTGTTATTTGTACATTACATTTTTTATCTAAATATTTGTCGCAGGGTTTTTTGTACTCAATATTTATTCCCTAAATAATGGGACAAACTGGATAGTCGAGAGTACTCATATACTAAAGTACTACTAATTTTATGATATATGCCTTGTTTGTTGACAACGACAAATGTAGTAAGATCTAAATGGGCGCCTAGTTCAAAGGTAAAGTTTGTGAGTTTGTGACGTTGTAGGGGGTTATCTCAGGAACTACTAAAACCGATTTTGAAAATTCTTTTACCAATATAAAGCCACGTTATTTATGAGTGTCATAGGCTATATATCATCACGCTAAGACCAATAGAAGCGGAGCAACAATGAAAAATGTTTTAAAATCGGGGTATTTTTTCCTTTTGAGAGCTTCCGCTGCGTCTTAGCCCAAAATAACTATTCCACGCGTGCGAAGTCGCGGGCAGAAGCTATTAACTAATTATATTATCTATAATCTATACTAATATTATAAAGAGGTAAAGTTTGTGAGGTTGTAGGGGGTAATATCTGGGGAGTCGGAGAAAAACAGTCGAACGCTGCCTTAATTATGAGATACTAGCGGGCCCGGCAGACGTTGTCCCGCCCTGATTATGAAAAAATCCTTGACAAATTATATACTAAAACGTTCCTCATCAATCACTCTATCCACCGGTGAAAACCGCTTGAAAATCCGTTCAGTAGTTTTTGAGTTTATCGCGAACAGACAGACAGACAGACGCGGTAGGGGACTTTGTTTTATACTATGTAATGATAAGAATGACTGATGTGTATTAATATAGGATTTTCTTGTATGCTATATGCTTTAAGGCTTAGGGTGTTTAAATTCGTCAAAAGTCTGTACGTGAACAAGATTATAACTAAGAGTGTACTTTGTTATTGCAAAGTTAGTTTTTGTTAAAATCCAATTAATCTCTGCTTACCCCAGTACGGTGTATACGTGAAGATAAAGCAACACAATCAGTAGGCATGCACTGAAATATCCAACAATAACACGGTACAGGAATGTCGGTATGCATTAACCCCTCAATACGACCGGCAATTGATTCCGGGTTCCCTATATCCGTTAACCACAGAAACGCTACTTACAGAAGGTATTTATTTAGCGATACATTCACAACGGAAGTTCACAAAGTCGGTAATAGATAATTTTCTCCATTGTGACTTTGTTACGATAATATTTTACACAGAAATTTTAGGCTTTTTAAACGATTTTATTCAAAAAATACAATTTAGCAATACTTAATTGTACATTGCTGTATTCAATCTTTTATTTTTGGACACCATGGCTCATACAAATACGGTTAATGTACTTTACCTTAGGCCTCCTGAGTGAACCTTCTGCGTGCGTTTTCGTTGTACACTCGCCAGTTTCGTGCACATTCGATATCTCCATATATTGTTGTTTCGGGGAGGTCTTAGACAATACAGTGTGGAAGCTCAGCCCGTATCATTACCTATTCCAATTAATGTATTATTGTGGGAATTCGCGTTCGTTGAGGATTTGCTCCGTTACGTATAATTTTGCTGGATTTTCATTGATGCTTTCATTTTAGCTTTTATTTTTAGCTACCTATGCTTCTGACTACACTAACAGCAGTTAAGTAGAGTTGAATATACGCCAACCGAATCCAGAAATCGAAAGGGTTTAGACAATATAAATATTAAAAAAAAAACAGGGTGTGTAATAACGACAAACGATAGAAGTGAAACTTTCGTATTACAGGGAAATATTTTAATTTGAAATCTATAACAAAAAGCCCGCCAGGTGGTACTCCCAGGTGGTCCACGCATCCAAGTACTGACCGCACCCGACGTTGCCTAACTACGGTGATTGGACGAGAATCGGTGTTTTTAACATTCTAGCCGACGCAGTGTTTACCCCCACCTTTTTTCATTATAGAAAATATCAAAGCTCTCCCATACGAAGTTGCACTTCAAAATAGTGTTTTACAACTCTGCTGTCACGTCTATTCCATTACTTTGCGTTTCGAAATAGAAACAAAAGATAATTTATTAACAAAGTACGTTGATGCAGTGTCTGTGTGTGAGCGAGTATAATAGATACAAACAGTTCGCTCGTTCGTCCCTAAACAAAAGCAACTTTAGTTGGATAAAGCCTTGGGAAATCGCGACGCTCGGCGGTCACAAACAATAACCGACTAAGTCAGTTTTTCTAATTTTCATATCAAACGTCTAATGATGCGGCTTGGAGTAAATTTAGTATAAATGTCGTTAAGTTATAAAAAGGAGTATCTGGGTGAGCGAGCTTTGATGGTTAACATACTAATTACAGTTGCTATTGGGTGTAAGCCGAACGGATAATGTCATTTAGCGTTATCTCTCAACATTTTTAGGGACCAGTAGGTTATTATTATCCATTAGCAACAACATAAGTATTACAAAAGTTTTCAAGGTGGCGTTATGTGTCATAAGACTCTAATAATACGTTATAAAAAGTGTTTCTTATGTACGAAATTATTTTTTTTTAATGAGAATTTACCAGTATAGAAATATTATAAAAGGAAACCTTTCTAAATATAAAATTAGAACTAAAACTTTATAAACTTTATATCTGTCTAAGCAGTTTTTAATATTTGACAATTTAAATAGTGCTCATTGAACTCGATACAATACTCTTATATATTACTATGGTTACTAAATTATATACATGAAAGCGCAATAAATAAAACAAAATGGTCGCCAAAGACAATATAATTCAAATTACATACATAGATACAGATATATGAATTTCAATTATATTTATTCTTGGAATCTAGTACAACGCACGTGTGACGCATATGTTTACAGTGAACAACATATTTTTGCTAAATTTCATGCGTACAAAGATGCGGGTAACAGTACAGTAACAGCTAAAGTAGAATAGCCTAAATTAATTCCAATATGGACAATTATCTGCCAGTGAAATTCCCGTAAAAATCAGTCTAACCGTTTTGGAGATAGCACTGCGGGCGAAGCCACCGTTAACAGTTAGTCTAAATGAAAATAAATTAAATTCCTTTTTATAATAACCGCTATCTGCCGGTGAAAGTCCTGTAAAAGTCGGTCGAACCGTTTCAGAGATAGCATTGCGGATGAATCCGTGGTTAACAGCTAGTCTAATTTAGATTATATAGCGTGTATACTTTCATACCCATTCAGTAAAAAAAATATATTTTGATATTACATACAGACACTTCATTTTTATTATATGTATATATTATAAGTTTTGTAGCCTACAAATTGCGGACTGACATAACTTCGCCTGTGCAAATTTTCATCAAAATCGGTTGATAATAAAAAAGTTTTTATTTTTGAAGTGAAACTTCTAATGCGACTTCCAACAAGATTGCGTTAAACTTTTAACGCTACCATGGAGGGGGTATGAAGCACTGTTGTGTTAAACGTTCAACGCTCCTGGGGAGGGGGAATAGAAAGAGACAGCGCGAGAAAAATAATCGAACATTTTGTATCTTACTTTAGTTATCATAATCCCATTGTAAATGTTATAGATTTGGATATTTCTCCACTCGAAAATGATAATTAAAAGATGCGATCAATTGTGAATTGTAAGCAATGTTAATAAAGTTTGTCTTAAAGAAACAATATCATTTCACTAAAAATCAATTTCTACCCCTTCCTATTTTCATTTCCACATTACGAAGTTTCACTTTTTCCTCGCGGAGGGACTCCACGCACTATTTTTTTTTTAATTATAGTTCTTCATGAATTATGCGATGATATGGGATGTTAGTGTACAAAATTTTATAAAAATCGTACATCGGGACATACAGACAGATAATAAAGAAATTATTTTAACAATATGCTCCTGATCAGTCGCGTTTATTGTATATATTTTTAAAAATATATATATATATTTTCAAAGCTTTAAGAACAAATTAACTTATACATCAGAGATATAGATTTATAAATATAGTGTATTGGCCTTTATAGTAGCTTATATCAAGGCTTCGCCCGCGTTAATTTAGATTTGACCACATTTTACCATAGGATAAGTACTTTTTCTGTATGTAAAGTACTCTATGTTCTTTTTTGTATTTCTAACAATGTGTATGCAACATTCATGACGATTAGTTTTATTAGTTAAGACGTGAAAGCGTAACAAAGAAAAAAACTTCATACACATTTATAGTATAGTGAGAGTCTGATTTAAATTGAGACCTGATATCCAAAAATTAAAAAAAAAAAAAACAATTGAACACCATAGTTTTAATGATTCCGACCATCACTTGCATTTATTAACACCGTAAAGTCTAGTTTGCAATGGAAGTTTTATAAATGCATTATTTTTAGAATATTAAAGTTGTTGAGGTTTGTCACATATTACCGCAGCTTCTCATTGCAGGCAGTCGTCGCTAATGCGTCTCACCTAAAAGGGTTGTCACTCACCAATTATATCATTCTGAACAATTGATGGAGTTTTTGGCGGGATTTTAGTGTGTTATGTAGTGGAGTTTATATTTCAGTCATAATCTTGTGTTATTTGACTGTATATTTCGTAACATTGGTAGCATTTTACGTAATATAATTCGGTTATTGTGCACAACTGAAGTGGATGGAAAATAATACCACGGAGCATGAATTCTGAGATGCAACAAAAACTTCATGGACATTTCTAACAAGGGGACCATCTTGTTGGACCATTGAAATTATCACAAGGAATTTGTAATATTATAAGCTACTCGACAATGTCAGTATCAGTAATCTACAGGATTCATTGCCAGAAATAAAATTAAATAAATAAAAAAAAACGATTGATGAGTCGTTGTTTATGCCATATGCCTCCCTGTAAAAATAATATTCTCGCTATAGTCCTAATTAAGTTCGTGAATTGGTTATGCTTATGGTAGAATGTGGATTTTAGAATTTAACTGATTTTGTTACACACAGAAATACAGAAAGTCTACTTTAATGATCAGTCGTAAACCTATGCTACTTAGGTTACAATTTTTGAAAATTGCTTACGAGGATATACTGGACAACTAGCGAGCCCGGCAGACTTTGTCATGCCTTGATAATAAAAAAAATTAATCGCAGCGCGACCTACCGGGTCCAATTGTAAATCTAAACCACTCTTGAATTCACCTGGATACTCACAAAAAAATATTAAAACGAGGCCAGTTGTTTAGGAAGAGTTCAGTCACATACACACGGACAAAGGAATTATTTATATAAAAAAGGTTGAAGAAGTGCTTACTAAGTGCCTACATGTACTTGGTCACTACTCAGTCAATTTCTTAGTTCAATTTCCCATCTTTCTAGCTGACAACATATCTTTTAACTCCATTACAGTCTCGTGATGGTCTTCCCCACGTGGCAAGCCTTAGGTTGATGTCAGATCTCGGCATTTCTCTGTGCGACTTGTATTTTATATACAATTTTAACAGTAAGTTCCCATATCTCGCCGCCATATGTCATGGTGAATAGAATACTTTTATTATGAAGACGAATCTTCAATCATCATGTAGCTTATTAAATGCAGAACTTCTTCTTCTTACCCTTATCCCACCTGAGCACTAGTAGTAGTCGGTATAACATGTTTGTCATGCTGTGATGTATAATTTGACTTCATTTTTACGATCGGCCGCCTGCCTGACATCGACCCTCCTTGGGTTTATTTTGTTGTACCTCTATATGTTTATGATTCTTATATATAATAACGAAGTATGATAGGATCTTTTAGCTTTACAATTTTTCTGCAAGCTTTATCTTTGGTAGGATATTTACAGTTTCAGTTTGAGCGGCAATACAGTTCTGGTTAAAAACGAAGTTCTTCAAAATATATATTTGGTTTGCTTGCTATGTTGTCATTTTTAGGTAACAGAAAACTATCCAACTGTAGACTGTTTCTGATGACTGCATTTTCGGGGGTTTTTTTATTAAATGCAGAACATCTTAGCTAAATCCTTAATAAGTGTTAATTTAAGAAATTGCGTAGGTTCACTCTCTACATTGGTTGAATATGCAATGCATATAGAATTATTTTTACTATTACTATTATTAAAATATAATCACCATATCACCATATCACTACATATAACATAGTATGACCAGTGACGTCAGTAATGTAAGTTTGGAAACATATGACGTCATTATCATCATCATCAGCCTGTAAGAAACCCACTGCAGAACCGTAGGCCTCTTCTCGAAAGAAGGTATGAGCATAATCACCACGTCAACCCACGACGTATTAGCGATTTCAAACTGTGAGAAATCAACAGTTTTATGTTTTCCCACATACAGTAGTACTACGTGACAGAACGAGAAACGTACTAATTAAAAATTAGTTATGTTATTTGGAAATAATCGTGTATAGAATATCCCAATTAATAAAATATAATATATGCATAGAAATAAAATTAATAATAATCTCGGCTAATCATAATAATAGCTGAACCGATTTCAATAAGATTTTTACCGTCAAATAGTGGATTATCCATATTATCGAGTAGCTACCAATCACTATGCTTTTCTATAGAGGCTAAATGAAATTAAAATTAGGTAAAAACCAGTTTCTAATTAACCTAGTTTATCACCTATTTTCCATGAAAGAGCTACCTATTTAAACTGTAGTTTTTGTCTTCAGATTGAAAGACCTTAGTATATATAGTAAAGGACAAGTTTTTAAGTAATATATATGAGTCCCGAAAGCAAACCTTTCCCAAACAAAACACACAATTATCACCGAACATTCCGAGAATGTTCTAAATGAATAGACACGAAAATAGAAAACATAAACTTGCGCGTAACAGTTTCATTGTTTGGCAACCCTGTTAAATGTACTCGCGGGGCCCATAATGAGCATATCACATAAAAGGGCTCACTCTATTCATAGAAATAAATTAGATTTTCGCGTACAATGAGCTAGTATGCCGGCGGCGGGCGCGGTTCGGTGTAGCGTCGCGGCAACTCCGAGATCCCTGGTTCTTGTCTTTTGTAAGGGGGAGAGGGGGATGCCAATAATGATTACTTTACCCCTGCTTTTACAATAGAGACACGGATAAAGTAATTTCGGTGCTGAATATCCGGGAATATTATAATGTTTAGCGACCCGCATTTCGCATCGGTGTAATGCACCAATGTTGCACCATGAGATAAACGATTTAGATTAAGTTCTTGGCGTTTTTTATTTACAGTTCACTGCAGCCATAGAAGTTATGTAGGACTTTTCTTAGGAAATAACTACACACCTCCGTGAACTTTTCTTTAGGCTTTTTTGAGATATATATTCTGATGATATCAAGATATGACACGGGTTGCATCTTTATATATATAATTCTTCTGTCCGTATGTATGTGACTGCACTACTTCTAAACGACTAGACAGATTTTTGTGAAATTTTTAGTGAGTGTTCAGATGGATTCAAGAATGTTTTTTTTTATTGTAGCACAGAAAAGTGACTACACTGTACCTGACGGTGAGCACAGTACAGTCCAAAAACAATGGCGATTACCGAGAGATGCCCGTCGCCGTTGTCATGCCGGCCTCTGTCGGCATCTGGTAGGTATTTGGCAGAACCGTCCCAGAGGTGCGAACAGCATTACACGTAAGGTCGGACTTGTGCCTTATAAAGGAGATATAGCTGATCAGGCTTGAAAAACCGTCGCACCCTGTTCAGGATTCCGAGTCTCCGAGATACAGTTGTAATCTCTGAGATTGAGGTCGCTGCGAATATTTATAATAGGTCCTTACCTATGAAATTGCCGTTCTGCAGTACTGGTCATTTCAAATCAAAATAATTTTTGTTTGGTTAAGAATTCTAATTTCAAATTAATTTTATTTTAAAAACAAGGAATTCTTTTTCCAAAAGTAGTCATTTGTTTATTGATTAGTGTTACATTTTCATCGCATTTCAATCTTTTTTGTCATCATGGATACGTTAAAAATTCGAGTAATTATGGAATATGAGTACCGTCGTAGCAGCAACGAGGCACAAACGGCACGCAACATCAACGATGTTTACGGAGCTAACACTACATACCAACGCACCACCTGTTATTGGTTTGCTCGCTTCCGTTTTGGGAATTTCGACCTGAAAAATGAACATCGCGGTCGTCCGAAGACTTTGGTCGACTTTGACGAATTAAAGGCGATTGTGGAAGCTGATGATACACAATCTACGGCTGAATTAGCAGCCGCTTTCGACGTTAGCGTCAAAACAATATTGGTCCATTTGCGTCAAATTGGCAAGGCAAAAAAAGGAATTTTGAACCGCATTGTTACCTGCGATGAAAAATGGATTCTGTTTGATAACCGCAAGCGCTCAGCAAGTTGGTTGGATCCTGGTTCAGCACCTAAACAATGCCCTAAACGAAAACTTACCCCTAGAAAAGTGATGGTCACTGTGTGGTGGTCTAGCGCCGGTGTGATTCATCACAGCTTCTTACCAAACGGGGTGAGCATTACTGCAGATGTGTACTGTGAAGAACTGAACACAATGATGGAGAAGCTGGACCATCTCCAACCAGCATTGGTCAATCGCTCGTCTCCGCTGCTCCTGCACGACAACGCGCGACCTCATACTGCACAGCAGACGGTCTCCAAGTTGGAAGAACTGGGGTTAGAAGTTCTCCATCATCCGCCCTACTCACCAGACCTTGCGCCTACAGACTACTACTTTTTCCAGAATTTGGATAACTCCTTGGCGGGAAAAAAATTCAATACCCGAGAGGCAGTACAAAATGCCTTTGAAGAATTTGTTGCCTCCCGTCCAGCTGATTTCTTTAAGAAGGGCCTCAATAAACTGTCACTGCGTTGGCAAAGATAAATTGATTGCATGGGTGATTACTTCGATTAATACAAATAAAAAATATATGAAAAAAAAATCGTTTAAATTTTTTCATACAAAACGGCAATTTCATAGGTAAAGACCTAATATATAAGATATTCAGCCTGTCTCGCATTGCGAGCGAGACGTTCTGGAGAGCGATATATGAAGAGGGATATATGGAGATGTTTTGCAGGTAAACGCGCAAACCTGTGTTTTGTTAGCATTGAACTTGACCAAATTACATGCTCCCCATGTTGATATGAGATACAAGGACCGGTCGAGCTCAATGACAAGTTCCTGCAGTCTCTTTTCTGTTTCTTCCCGACCGCAAGAAGGCTTGCTGTAATAGCACCCATGGTTTGTGCTATCATCTGCATCTGCATATGTCCTAAAGGCTACATATCATTAATATACAGAAGAAACAGTGTAGGTGAAAGTACAGAGCCTTGAGGAACTCCAGCATTTAATAATATGAGCTGCGAATCACATATATCGACAAGGATACGACTTCTGCGCTCATGTAGAAAGCAGGATATCTATTTGCATAAATTGTCGCGGAGACCGTATGCCGGAAGCTTGGAGAGAAGACCACGGTGCCAGACCTTATCGAAGGGTTTGCAATGTCAAGACTGCTTGCCAAGGCCTTGTCGTGCTTATCAATTTTTTCCCCCCAACGGTGCAGTGCGTAGGCCAGAAGATCACCCCTTGATCGGTTTTGGCGAAAGCCATATTGCCGATCATTAATCAGCGAGTAATCCTCGAGATAGCGAACAAGCTGGGTGTTGATGACCTACTCCATTATCTTGCACAGCTCTGAGGTTACAGCAATTGGGCGATAGTTGTTGGAATCGGACTGATCGCCCTTCTTGGGAATCGATTGCACGTTGGCCTCCCACCAAGCCCAAGGCACGACACCAGAAATATAAGACAGGTGGTATAGGCGCGTCAGTACTGGAGCCAACCCGGCTGCACATCTTTTTAGTACAACTACTGGGATACCGTCCGGATCACTAGCCTTTTGGACTTCGAGCGATCGCAGTTCTTTAAGAATGTCACACTGCCTGAATTTTAATTCCGGCATAATGACACCGCAGCAAGAAATAATGGGCGGTTGCATGTTTCGATCGTCGAGCCGAGAATTAGTCGCAAAGAGATTAGCTAATAATGTGGCTTTCTCCTGCAGTTCGTAGGCTAGTGCCCCATCAGAGTATGTCAATGGCGGCATCGTTGGATGACAAAAATTGGCTTGCACAGCTTTGGCCAGACTCCAGTAGACTCGACTATTAGTCGGATGACTTACAAGTTCTAGACCTAAGCGTGCAACGCGCTGCGCGTCTGCTCTAGTATATGCCCTCTTACAGGCTTTGGTGGCAGAGTTATAGGCTGATTTGAGGAAGTTGTTATTGCGATCCTTATTAGCGCGACCCTTGATCCAATCGCGATACGTGACTTACGTGAATTGCGTTTTTACTAACAGCATCAGCGCATTCACTATTGTAGCAAGGGCGTCCTTTGCGATTACCAACGATCTCAGAGGAAGAAATATAATATTCCATTGCAACTGCAATCTCGTCGGCAATCGCATCAGCAATCGCTGAAGGGTCCTTGCCATCAAAACAGCGTTGCCACCAAGAAATGGAAGCCAAACAAATTTATATTCCATCCCAATCTGCCGACGAATAGTGTCACACCTTGCGCTTAATTGTTACACTGGGTGGAGATGGAGTGCGTGGCACAGACGATATAACGAGGCAGTGATCCAATGTGTCCAGGAAGGCATCGACTGACACATCATACCCAGTTGCTTGGCTCGTCAACAGAAGGTCCAGTAATGAGGGCGCATGACCTTTGACATCCGGAATCCGGGTGTTGTGGATTACTAGTTATGTCAGGTCATGTGTAAAGGCGAATGCATGGGCAGTTCATCCTGCATGGTCCGTCCTGGAGGAACCCAACCAAATTTCGTGATGTGCGTAAAAATCCCACAAGATCACCAATTCTGCAGTGGGAAACTGGTTCTGTGCCATCATCTACTACCCTGCTCATGTAATCAAAGAGCCGAGTAGTCTGATCATCTCCATTATGGGATCTGTAGAGGCACACGTAGATACGGCTCTGAGTGCCGAGGTCTAGGTGTAGCCATAGGATAGAGAAGGAGGGGTCCTCCATACAGCGCAAACAACGACAGCACACCTCCACATATACGTACATACACATATACGCCGGCTTTGCTTTGAAAGCTCTCCTCAAGCACGTAGCCGGGGTAGTGTAAATAAGATGTGTCGGCCGGACGGTGAATCTGTGTTTCCGTCAAGAAGAGCATTTCTGGCTGAGCCGTCTCAAAATGTCGATAAACGGCATTCAACTTAGAATTAAGTCCACGGATTTTGATGAACTCCATCGTAAAAGCGGTTTAGGGGTTGTGCACCGCTGTCGAACCGATACTCTTTGTCTGCGCTGTCATGTTTTTTAGGAAGCAACGAGAAGAGCGGACAACCTCCGTCTGTGTCCATAAGTGACCGATGTTAATCGCCGGCTCTCTATAACTCCTGCAAGAATTGCACTGACCCGGCTGACGGAGGGGCCTCCGTACCCCCCGGAATAGGTCGCCGGGACCCCAAATCCGGTCACCAACTAGCACGACGAACCTACCCGAGATTACGCATGGCATGGTGAGGCAGCCTCTCATGGTAGTTATTCATGATTGGGCCCCTGTACAGTACCGCGGGCGGCCAGCGGAACAACCGTTTCTACAGGTCTCCCTGGCCGCCGGTTCAGTGTAGCGCTCTTCGGCGGTGAACTATTGGAGAATCTTACCGGTACACAAGTCACGGCGAAAGTCATTCGGTACAGGATATATACGAGCTGATCCCGAAACGCGACGCGCAGAACGTATCACTATTATGGATTTTTTCGCTAAATGCATGGTGGTCGCGACCCAGTCGGGCTTTAAAACCCTACCAACCCGCTGTCGCCATTGCCTCTTTCGTTACTTCGGTAAGAGTGCACCACGTGCAGGTGAGGTTGGCTTGGGTGTCTCAAGTTTAAGATGTTGTGCGACACCTCTTACACCCCCATGCGACGCCCCTTACATCCCTGCGACACCTCTTACACCCCAGTTTAGATTCACAGTTAAACCGGTTAGGTGGTGCTGCGGTAGAATTTTAAGATTTTTTAAATTACCAACGTAGGACAACCTCCGGGCCCGCTAGTATATCTATGAAGAAAGTATAAAACAACGACCAAAAGAGTAATGACTATTAATTTTATGTGACCAAGTAAGTCGGATAATTGGCGCAAGTAACACCGCAGTTTGAAAGATTAATGAAGTTAAAGTTTACCGAGAATTTGTTAAATAATAAAATAACTTTGCCGAGATCTGCTGAATGTTAAACTGAGACAAAGCCATTCTATGTTTTAGACTTCGGAACACGCTATTTCAATGACAATGAACTCGTAAATTTTTACGTATAATCGTAAATATTAAATAAGATATAAACTTACAACTGGTATAATTCTAGAACTCCAATGTTTGGTAAAAATATGTATTACCGTAATTCAGAACTAATTAGTCGAGTAATAAAAAAAAGTCGAGGCAGTCATGAGGACTGCCGACTGAAGTGAAAACTCAAAATGTAATAACTGTGTCCTTCTTTACACTTTTGAATCAATATGCATTATTTATATGCAATATGCAAGTGCAAAACGTCACAGGCATGTCGGTGACGCTTCACTAGCATATCGCTGACGCGAACCCGTGAGTTTTTCTCCTGCCAAAATTGTTTAATGCAGCTATATAAGTTTATTAGAATCTAAAATGTTCATCGAAATATTAGAATATTGACATTGATTTCTGGACGGTTCTGAAAATTGCACGGCAATTATAGAAATATCTGTAATGTTCTATGCCAAATTAATATTTACTATATTATCGACTAGCTGTGCCCACGACTTTGTCCATGTGGAACTTAATGATAAAAACAACCTTGTTTTACTGTCTTAGATATCATTACATAGTATAAAGGAAAGTCCCCGTCTGTCTGTTCGCGATAAACTCAAAAACTACTGAATGGATTTTCAAGCGGTTAGCGGCACCAGTGGATAAAGTGATTCATAAGGAACGTTTTGGTATATAATTTGTCAAGGATTTTTTTATAATCAGGGCGGGACAACGTCTGCCGGGCCCGCTAGTTATTTGTAAATTATATAATACCCTGATTTGTAAGAGATTGAATTACATTTACTTATCTCATTTCTCGTATTTATTCGAGGCGTCATTCAAATTACAATAACTTTTGATAGAGTGGACCGATTTTAATGAAACAAAGACTAAAAGTTACTCGAGGATAATGCTTCATGATTTTCTTTGTCGTGAATGCAGTATCTTAGCAGTGATGCGTGTTCAAACAAACAGACAGACAGCCATTTCTAAAAATGATTGAAAGGTATTTTATTACTTATAACAGGACACTTGCAACAATTTTTTTCACAAAAGTCTAAAAAGTACCAACACATTAGAATTACATTCTTATTATATGCATAGACGGATGGACATAAACATTCATGTATACAATCAAAAGCTACAAATTAATCAAGCACCATCGTAATTCGGACTTTGTTCGCTGGTCTGCGCGGTGTACCGCTATATATTGTAAGCATTTGTTGTGGTCCAGATATTTGGCTCATTTTATAACTGGTCCATCTCAATAACATTGTTATATAACACATGTTGCCCGGCAACGAGCCTCGTTACGGCACAACAGTCGCCATTACCGCGTAAACTGCTTCACTAAATAATGCGCTGGGCCGGACCCGTACGGCGCTCCGTCGCATTCAGGGTTGCAAGATGTTCAATATTCCTCGAATATTCAGTACTTTGAAGCGAAAACTTCTTTAGCCGCGTTGAGCGGTATTTTTTTGGCAGTAGATACATTTATAATTTCTCGTCATGACATGCCAGTAAGCGTGACCGACTGTACAGAGCTTGCATCATAGTAACGACGCCTCTGTACATCTAATATTGATATTTTCTATTGAGATTGTGCAGATATGTTGCATAAATTAATAAATTTTATAAAAAAGTATATTATTATTATTCGGAATACCAATAAATGCCAAAGAGAGATTAATGATAATTATTTCAATTTACAAATCATGGAATTTAAATAATTCACACCATTTTTAAATTAATATTTAACATTTTTTTTATATTATAGGAGGCAAACGAACAGGCGGGTCACCCGATGGTAAGTGATCACCGCCGTCCATAGACACTAGCAACACCAGGGGAGTCACAAGGAAAGGAGAGTACAGTTTAAATTTCATTGTTTTGAGTTTTCGCTGCTGTCGACAGTCCTTTTGACTTTTTTTTAAGTGGAATTTATTTTGGGATGCTGAGAATTCGATTTTATGAAACGAAAAATGTGTAACGAAAAAGGGATAGCTATAAATATATATGTAGGTTTTAGGCTGTGAGAGAATGATATAATGTATTATTAATGTACTGGAAATATATATATAAAGATAGAGAGAGAAAAACACTTTATTTTCTGTTGGATCGTAGTGACTACCGAGCACTTTTAAAATTATTCTGTTTTATGTATTATTAACTTTGTTAGTATATATTAAAATATTACAAAATAATGCCGAAAATTCTTTACCACCTCCATATTCACCTCATTCTCTTCAAAATTATTCAGGATTACTAAATTGACTTCTACTGGTGTGAACTACACACAACTTTTTTATTTAACAATAACAATAATAGATCATAGTATTTTATCATACAATTTTTTTCTCCGAGCACAACTTCCTCTACCTGTATGTGATGTTCACCACAGTGCATAAAACCATGTGTGTAGTTCATACGCGATAGAATGTAGCCTTAAAAAATCATGTAATATTCATATAAACAATACAAGTAAACAATACACCACGTTGGTTTTGACGCCTTTCCCAAAGCTTCGTAGTACGTAAACATACACATAAGTACTAATACATGTAGTGCAATATAGTTTTCACTTTAAAAAACGGCTGTCATCATGAGACCTGAGGATCTTTCGACAGTCACCACTAATATATAGTAGTGCGATCCTGCAAATTGATATACATTGGCTGATCCCGAAATGTGAGAAACCAAAAGAGAGTTACTATGCATGGTGGTAGCGATCTGGTCGGGTTTATACCTATATTACATTACTTTGCTTGAACAGCTGATCTTAGAATGAGGCACGCTTAAGCATGCCACTATAGCGGCTTTTACGCAGATATATGTGTTGGCAACCCAACAAATATATCTTTAATCTATGTTTTTTCTGTATAAAATAAAGTTTGTTAGTTATAATAAAGCGGCCACGCCACTTACATCGTTGTCCTCGTTTTAATTCCAAAAACCCAGTAAAACTATATACAGTACACTAACCGTATACACAATCTCTTTCAATATGGGGGCTGCAATCCGATCAGGCAAAATTGATGTATTCTATGAAACGATTATCCGATAGATATCGAGACTACCAGAAATTGAACAGATAAGGACACAGGAAGGAACAGATATTGAATTTATATTCCTGTAAATAGTACCTGTTATTAGTGACTTGTTCCGATAATTTTCTGTCAGAATAAAAAGACTGTAGGTGAAATAATGATACTTAAAAGTACCTAGAATAGGCAAAGAGATTATGAAGTTGAACATAGACTTGTTACTTCTGTAATACGCTGGGGTATTGCGAACCAATATGACGAATTCTTCAAAAATATATATCGTGATTCAGCAGGACACAAATATAATACCACTGTGCCTACTTCTTCGTTTAGCTTTCACAGCAATCAACAGTCTTTCAAGTGTAGTTGAAACGGGTGTGGATATCTCTGGTCATTTGATGCCATTTACATCCCAACGTTTTATTATAGTACGAATGCTCACTCTCCTCTTACGACATGGGGGTCCTTCAAACGAGGCATAAAGAGGCACTTTTGCAGGTCGGCATGATAATGACCACTGCCATTGCTATTTAACATCGATAGACACCGTTATTTATGAACTGTACCGTACTTTCCGTCACTTTACATCTAGCTGTATAGGGTGACGCGGTTTTGTTTATTATACTGGTTTCTCTTGTTTTGTTTCTTGACCTTGGCGTGTATAGTTGATCCTTGATTTGCGCTAGCGTTTTGACCCGGTTTTTCTCATTTGAACTACCAATTTCTTTGTGTTTTACCTGGCTTGCGCTTTTGGACTTCGATTTGCGTGTGATTTGGTGCCGTTTGATCTCCCTCGAGAGATCAAATGAGCTCAACAAGGGTGAAAGCAGCTAAAGTCACTAAAATAGGGGGCGTGCCAGGAATCGGAGTACCTCCAGTTGAAAGGTTTTCGACTTTGACACGGAGATTGAGGAAGTAGAGGGGCCTAAGGTGGGTTCCTCCATATGAGGAAAATCAGCGGAGACTGGTCGGTTTTTGAGAAATGGAAGTGGCCATGGATTGCTGGGGGAGGCGGATGGCTCCTTGGACCGAGCCGTGGCAGGAAGTACTGCGAGTGTTGTGAGCGTGACGGCGTATATTAGTGTAAGCGCGGTCAGCTCTGACACTGAGAGTGATCCGCCTCGGGTGGTTTTGGTTCTTGGGGGGCTCAATGCGATGACCCTGAAAGCGCTGGCAGCAGGTAACGTCGCTTCCATTATCAGCCTGTACCAGCGGCCGACAAATATAAAAGGTGAAAATATGAGGGACCTCAAGGCGGCTGCGAGGACCCTCGGGGAAGTAGTCAAAACGCCGGCTGACCGAACCGAGAGCGAGGAGACGCTGAAACTTCAGCAGGACGTGAAGAACCTTAGCCGGCAGGTCTGTGACGTCAAGGCCGAAGTTCTGGCCTGGAAGAAGGAAATCGATGAGAGAAGGAAAATGCCACCATCTCCTCCGCCTGCTGCCTCGGTGCAGGCAGAACCTTCAAACCAGGGAGGAGGCTTTGGCGGGTGCCGTATTCCGCTTGAGAAATGCTCTCCAGACATCGTTAAGAATGAAACATAGGAAAAACATTTATTTGGAACACACATAAGTAAATATGAAAACACGTACAATAAAAAAAAACATACATATAAACAATGAAAAATAGAAATACAAATTGATGGTTAAGTGTGTGTGTGGCAAATGGGCCCCGATTCAGCGTGTGTGTGTGTGTTGGAGGTTAGTCCTTCAGCGGTGATTTTTACTCGGGACCCAGAGTGTTATGTGTGCACCGAGTGATGGTGTGCATATTAAGTGTTATGTAGTGTTTCGTATAGTGCAGTTATATAAGTTTAGAAAAAAATAGTAATAGAAGTTTAATATGAAATATGAGATATAAGTACATATATATTAACATATAATAGGTAATAATGAATATATAAATACAGACACATACACATATATATATACAATATAGTTAGGCAATATGTTGGACGCACGTCTGGAGAACCTGGAGGCTCAGCTGCTTCTGGAGGCTTCTGTGCATCCGCTGCTGGCTGAGGACGTGTGAAGGGGTGTTGGCACGGCTGGCAATATTGGGCCTAAAGCCCCTAGGGCAGTCTCAAAGACTGCAAGGTTGCCTCCTGTGGCGTCGTCTGCGGTTGAGGGCACGGGTTCAGCTCCACTTAGGATGGAGCGGGCCCCTCCGCTAGCACCGACAGTGGCGGTTCCTAGTTTGGGGTGGACCACAGTGGTTAGCCGTAAAAAGAAGGTAGCGGCGAACCCTGCACTGGTTCCCAAGACAGCAGCTGTAGCAGTCTCGCAGACCCTGCCAAACTCACCTGGTAAAAAATTGCCTCCACACCCCGGTAGGCTGCGGTTATTATAACCTTACAGCCTGCAGCTGCCAATAGGGGGGTGGACTATAAGGAGGTTTTGATGAAAGCGCGTGAAGCGTTGTTCCTGAAAGAAATGGGCATCGAAGGTGTACGGGTGCGACAGACGGCCACGGGAGCCAGGATTGTGGAACTGCCTGACTCTCAGAATGGTGACAAAGCTGTTCAGCTGGCCCAAGAACTCGAAGTGGCCTTGGCTGACATTACCACGGTCGCCATCTCGACCAAAAAGACCGACATCCGAATCGTCGGCTACGACATTCGTTGTCACGGCAGGAGGTCTTGGCAGTCGTGACAGAGAAGACCAAGTCCCAAGAGATCCTTATAAAGGCGGGAGATATCAAGCGCAATTGGGGCTGAGGGAGTTTGGCGCAGTGCACGTGTCGCTTGTCGCATGTCGGCGACTAAGGAGCTTGTGCATGATGGCAAGCTTCTCTGGTCGGGTGGAGTATTGTGCGCGTGCATCTGCTGAACGAGAAGCCTATGCGATGGTATAAGTGCATGAGTTTGGGGCATACTACTCCCATGTGCCCCTCTTCGTCCAGCAAGGGCGAAGGTTGTTATAGGTGTAGCGCTGCGGACCATAAAGCAGCCGATTGTAAGGCGGAGGTAGCGCGTTGTGACATTTGCATCGGGGTATGTTATGGGGAGTCATAGCTGCAGGCCATTTACGACCAAAGGCAGGGCCTCCCCAGCAGTTACAGCTGTGTGTGTGAAATTAGCCCTCAGACGGTGACTGCCAGACAGGTGGAAGTTGAAATGGACCAATAATGGATTGCAACCTTTTCAACTTCCTCCAGGCGAACCTAAACCACTGCGTCGTTGCACAGGACCTGTTTCTGCACTCAGTGGCGCAGTGGGGCGTTGGGCTTACGGTCGCTACGGAGCCTTACTATGTTCCCACTCAGATCCATTGGGCTGGGGATTGGAACGACTCCGTGGCAATCGTGACTGGCTTGGGTTCGCTGTTCGTTGGTGGCTTGGCTGTAAAAGAGAGGGGTACCGGGTTCGTGACAGTCATCTGGGGAGAATACGCCATTGTAGGGTTATACTTCTCCCCTAACAAACCCCTGAAATCGAGGACCTGGGGAGCGGCTGTACTGGAAGGTACTGGAAAGGATTGTGGCTTCTCGGGTCGTCCATAACCTGGAGGGAGTAGGGCCGAATGTCGCGTAGGCGCACTGAAGTCCATCTGGGCATATCTCACGGTGCCCTCGGCGGCAGCATTCGCGCTCGCAGGCTCTCTGTCATGGGAGCTGGAGGCGGGAGTTATCGCCGTCGTGTATGAATTCACGGTGGCGAGGATACGTTGTGGAATGCTTCTGGCTCCCAGGGCGATAGAGGAGAAGAGACAGCTGTTGAGAGAGGCCGTAGAGCGATAGGTGCAGAACCTGGCGGACGTGCGATATGGACGGTATACCGTGGGCGCCGTCCGTCTGGTCTTGGGGGAGTGGATGGAGAGTAAGTGGGGTTCCCTGTCGTTCCGGCTAGTGCAGGTACTCACAGGACGTTGTTGTTTCGGGTAGTTCCTGCACCGGATTGCACGCATGGAGCGGACCGCCGCATGCCACGAGTGCGGCGCTAATGAGGACACCGCGCAGCACACCCTGTCTGAGTGTGCTAAGTGGGAGGGCCAACGCCATAATCTGGAAGCGGCGGTAGGGCGGGATGGGGATTTGTCGCTGCCAAGTGTGGTTTCCGACATGCTTCGGACAACTTTATAAAACTTTTTATGTAAATGTAGTGTTACGCTGGCAACCCCACAGCTCTGCTGTACATAGGTAAGTGTACTTAACTCCAGTGTTGTTTACGGTTAAATAAATAATGTTACGGTCATACAAAAACTTGTTGTATCTTTGAGAAAAAAAATATAAGCTTCCCTGTTTATTGAGATATAAAGAACGCGTTACGGGGTAAATGGCGCATGCTCTTTTGTTTGACAATAAATGCGTGTGATTATAATTCTCATATGTTATTTGTATGAGGGTGCGGTTTTATTACACTGTACTCTACAAAAATCACGTTGTATTAATTTTGCCCTATGAAATTATAGTGGAGTACTTTCACTAAAAAGTTACAATTAATTCTTATTAGACCTTATTCTTATCTACATACTGACACTAATATTATAAAGCTGAAGAGTTTGTTTGTTTGAACGCGCTAATCTCAGGAACTACTGGTCCGATTTGATAAATATATATATACATACTAGCGGGCCCGGTGGACGTTGTCCTGCCTTGATAATAAAAAAAAATCCTAAAAGTCAACCGCACCGCCAATTACCGGGTCCAATTGTCAATCTAAACCATTCTCGGATCCACTGGAACACGCACACAAAATTTCAGCAAAATCCGTCCAACCGTTTAGGAGGAGTTCAGTGACATACACACGTACAGAAGAAATTTATATATAAATGTATATATACATATATGTCATCACGCTAAGAGCAATGGGAGCGGAGCACCAATGAATAATGTTTCAAAATCGTCTTTCTTTCCATTTGGGAGCCTCCATTGCGTGTTAATGTTAGCCCAAAGTAACTATTCCACGCGGACGAAGTCGCGGGTAGAAGCTAGATAATATTATAGACGGGTATGTGAGTTTGTTTGTTTGTTACGCATTCATGCCTTAACTACTCAACCAATCATCATAAAATTTTGCATGAACTTTGTCAGGAATATTAAAAGTGACATAGGGTACTTTAAAGCCAGAAAGAAACCGCGAGCTAAAACTAGTTTTCTTTTTTATAAAGCCACAACTGCTCAACTGAATTCTGACTCGAGACGATGCCTTGACACGGTCACCACAAAACATATTTAGGACACCTTTTAGCTTATAACACAGTTCATATTAGTAGAGGGGTTTAAGCTGTTGTGTCACACATGGAGTACAGCTGCAGGTGCAGTGCAGCGACAAAATTGAGGCACTGGTGCAAGGCTTCAAGATAAAGTGAGAGATTTTACCATTATTCAGCGGGGACGTGTAGTTTTTATTTACAACCTTGGGTCATTTGATTATATTTTGCAATATTGATGGCATCTTGCGTAATACAGCTTGGTTATTGTGCACAAGTGGTGTAAATGGAAAGTAATCACTCATACATGTGCTCTGAATTGTCTCAAAAATTCTCTGAAAAATTCTGACAAGAAAGTCACTTATTTGTTGCAATCACCTGAACACTTTTGTAATAACTAAGTATTTAAAAAAAACTGGTTCTCTGTAAAGTCGGTTTACGGACGATAATTTTACGTGATAACGTCATAAGAAAACATTGATGAAAAGTTGCATACTTTTATGACTTGAATTATTATTATTTTCGTTAATCAAATCCTTAAAATGCAAGAATTAATTACCTTTTTTGCTGCAATTGTTGTTGTAATAAACAATGGAAACCATATTACCTTTCCTTTCATTTTATAAACAGTTGATAAATCGGTTCAGGTGTAGGTTGTGTGTGTTGTTGTCTCTCTTCTACTCGGCCGCATCGGCCATTGGAGTGGAAGAGAGATAGATGCGTCACAAGCCGAACTTTTAGGCCTATCGCTCCTCTCTATCGCTTGTGGAACGTGACAATGAGTCATGCTTTCCAGTGCGTGCAGCCGGCGTTCATCTATTTATAAGACGTTACCACGTCTAGGTGCCCTACATCTTTACAATAATGACGAATGCTGTGTTTGCTTGATATTATGACACTTGTCCGACAAAATAGCGACTACAGTATCTAAGACCCGCCTTAGTAGCAAGCTTATGTATGTCGCGTTTAGACCTGGTAGTAGTAAAGATCTGACTTGGTTAGCCATGGCTACCAAACACAAATTCATACACTCGCGATGACTTTTTTAAATTGTCGTGTTTCGGGATCATTCATTGTATCCAATTACCCAGAGGTCTACAGCATGATAGCGATAACTGTTGATGGAGTGTACATTTTTCGAAAGTCGACATCGTTTTTGAGTTAATGGCTTAGTTGATAGCTTGTTCGGACACAGCATCGATGGATGTGGGTTCGAATCCTTGGAACTGACTTAGAGCGTAGAGTTTTTAATTCCGTCTGGCTAGCTATCACCGTCAAGTTGAAAATCTATTGCCAAGCACCTGTTCGTGTTTTCTGACAGTTGCACTTGAGAGCCAAGCCACTCTAGGCTTATCGTGTTTATAATCTTAGAGCACATCGACATTTAACATCAGGTGGGATTGTGATCAAACGCTAATACCTATGAAGTGTAGATAAAGTACTTTACGTCACTTTGACATATCATCTTTCAAAAAACCCTCGTTATAGATTAGCTCGAGAAGACAATTGGTAAGGATCGGTCACGATTGTTTAAAATTTCCAAAGTCGTCAGTAATGGAAAGATTTTAAAGTAAAAACTTCTTTAGGTACGCTGAGCGGTATCTTTTACAGGAGATAAGCTTATGATTTCGCTTCATGATATAGTATAGTAAGCGTGAGCGAGCGTATTACGCCTGCGCGGCTTGCGTCAGAATAGTGACGCGCAGTATAGCAGCCTGTGTATATCTAATATTTATATTTTGTGTTGAGATTGTGCAGCCAATCATACGTTTGCTTAATCCATAATCTGTATATAATTATTGTTCAGAGTGTCAATAGATCTGAAAACCAGACTAATGTTAATAATTTCAATATACGAATTATGAGTTTTTTATAATTCAAACTATAATTAACTTAAATGAGAACACAGTGAGGTATTCCATTGTTTTGAGTTTTCACTTCTGTCGGCAGTCCGTATGACTGCCACGATTTTTTTTTGTTCTCGTCATTTGAATTCGGTCGAATTTTAAACACCGGAAGACCAAGTATTGAATAAATTGTGAAAGTTATCAGCTTTAAAGATCGCCGCAATTAACGGATATGTAAAACAACGGACGAAAAGTCAATCAACGCAAAATAAATTAATGAAAAAACACAGCACACGTCCGGGAAACCAGCGCTGCCGTCGACTTTTAAACGTTCAAATAAAATCATGTCATGAATAATTGATGGTTCGCTTGATCAATTAATCCGATAGATTAATATTCAGGTGATCGAAGGTTTTTTTAATAATAAAAAAAAATGTGACGAGTGACGTCACTAAATGTTTGTTGGCGATTAACTAATATTATAAGGGAGTTTTTGGCGGGATTTTGGAATATAGTGTAGTGGTATATATATTTTATTCATAATCTTGTATTATTTGTACCTATACTTTGTAATATATATATATTTTTTAAACTAGTTCGGCAAAATGACTGTACGGTACCTGATGGAAAGTACAGTACAGTCCATAAGTAACGGCGACTGTCGGTGTTAAATAACAACGGCAGTCGTCGCTATCATGCCGACCTGCACATGTGCCTCCTCACGCCTCGTTTGAAGGACCCCAGGTCATAAGAGGAAGGGAACACACTGGCTGGGAGGCAATTCTACATCTTCACAGTACGACAAAGATAAGAATTTTCGAATTTCTTCGTTCTTGCAGGGATGGTTGCTACTGTGAATCTGTGGAGACGCGTACCCGCCCGTGTAGTTCTGTATTGGAAAGGAGAAGATGGGATGAGGTTAAACAACTCTTCAGAACACTCGCCATGATACAGACGATAAAACACGCTCAGTGAGGCGATGTCTCTTCGCAACTGAAGCGGTTCAAGGTTGTTGGTAATGTCTGCATCATTCACAATACGGACAGCCCGTCGCTGCAACCTGTCTAGAGTATCAAGGAGGTATTGGGCGGAACCATCCCAGAGATGCGAACAGTATTCCATGCACGGCCTAACTTGTGCCTTATAGAGAAGGTATAGTTGACCGGGCGTGAAAAACCGTCTCACTCTATTCAGGATGCCCAATCTCTTAGACGTTGCAGAGATAACACTCCCAATGTGATCCCTAAGGTTGAGGTCGCTTCGGATGTTAATCCCTAGGATGCTTAGGTGATCGTAATATTGGTGATGTTTTACGTGATATACTTTGTTTATTGTGCACAAATGAAGTGGGCGGGAAATACTACCAGGGAGGGTGGATTCTGACTTGCCACAAAGACTCCTTGGAAAGTTTTGACGAGACGGCCACCATTATGTATATATCATTATATATCAGTCCCTCGAATAGTATTTTTTTGGATACGAAATTCACGTTGATCAATGGAGTAGTAACGGCGTGAAATCATAGAATCAAACCGACATTCACCTTCTAATATTGGTAACGACTAGTTAGATTAAGGGCTTATGTGGACTAAGTCGCAGGCTTTTAATAGTACCATTACGAAAATTTCAACTAGTACCGTTTGACTTGGAAAATATATGGCCTTAAATTTTCTAAGAACAGAGTAAATCTGGGAATACTGCTTTTGAAGTGAAAGTTCTTATGGCTCGGTAGGGAAAAATGTTCGTTATACATTAAACAGAAGGTAGGTATTTCTGTATGTGTAAGTAAGTATAAGTGTCTGTCTTGGTCTAGTAGTATACCAAAAAGAGTTGATGTATAGTTAAGAATTTATACTACAGAACTTCGTATAGGGAATAGTTTATAAGCATTCTATTATATGTATAATTTAGTCCATATAAGCTAAAAAGTTCACTTTCCGCGCGTACACACTGATACGCGCTCTGTTTTTTTTTCTGGAATGTATTCGTGATTAAACATATCTAGGTAAACAGAAGGGCCAATGTCTGTTCTCTATAATTACTACTCAAAATCAAATCAAAATCAAAAAATACTTTATTCGATTTAGGCCCTGAGAAGGCGCTTATGAATATCAAAACTACCACCGGTTTGGAAAATAACCCAGTCATCGAGAAGAGCCGGCCAAAAACTCGATCGGGTACATCTCTTCATATCTCTTCATTTTTACAAAACATAGATAGTTACATCCATTTTTGGTGGATGCACAGAGAGGGGTGTAATTTTCAGTCATTACCATCGTCCATATATTGGATCCACTCTATTGAGACAATAATAAAACCCGCTTGACATGGTGCTTGAACTCGCATTCCAGCAAGTCGGTAATGTGTTTTGGGACTTTGTTATAAAATCTATTACCTAAAAAACAGTTTTTGGTCTTAGTGAGCTTGCAACATGGAATGACCAATTTGTTGCTGTTTCTAGTATTTAAATAAATAAATAATTACTATTTTATTAATTCTCGCGCTTCTTCTGAGTTATTGTTTCCATATCTCAGGCAACGCAAAGAAAATATTTTTCTACATTCTGATGTGAAATTTCCGGGTCAAACGTCCCGGAACGAAATTTATCAAGGCCGGATCGTACTTACTTATCGTTGATTACTTAGGACTCTGCAAACTGAACCGACGAACTTAAACTTACCCGGTACTTAGAATAAGCCAAAGTTTATACTCTGTTTTTGACCATTGACACTGCCTTAATTGCTTATTACTCAAGTTAATAGTCGCTCAATTTTGTTCTACAACATGTTCCTATATTAGTTTCTAGAGGTCTAAGATACACGAAACATGTACATTGGTTGGTGGCCACTTGATTGGTTATTGTATTTTTAATCTATTATACACAAAACTGTGTTATTGAAGTTATACTTCTTTTGGCGCGTTAGGGAAAAATGATGAGAGTAAATTTTTACGATGCGCCCGCAAAGCATCACTAAAAACCGACACACTGAAGCTAGCTATAGTCAACATTTTGTTTCTTTGTATTTTTGTGTATTAAAACTTTCAATGTATTAAATACCTTTTTTCTATTGTTAGTGTCGTTTTTTCTACAAACGTAGAATAAGGCGAAAGATAAAATTTTTGAAAAGATTTTAATCTTGTTACGCCAAAGAAGTATAACTTCTAACGCGTGTACATAAGTACACACACACATTTTTTTTATTATACACTTTGTCTATCTGTTTTTCCGTATATTGTTCTAACTGATTGTAAACTTAATTTAGTAACTTGTTTGTAACTTATTTTTTTTACTGTTTTGAGTAGAAACTTTATAATATGGATATTTATGGTCATATCAAACGGGGTTTGGTGTCAAATAGGGTGGATGGTGGTGAATGTGAACGAAGGTGGTGCTTGGAATTGACTCCTTACTGTGCATAAAATGGATTGTAACGTGTAGTGTATTGTAAATATATACATGTTAAAAATATAAACCTGATAGAGTTTTTTGTCGGTTCTCGATGAGTGGTTTGTTTTCCGAACGGGTGGTAGTTTTGATGTTCGAAAGCGCCTTCTTAGGGCTTAAATTGAATAAAGTATATTTTTTCTATTTCGAAAAATAATACTAAATAAAAAAATCAAATATTAAAATGTTCAGTAATTTTGGATTCAGCAAACAAAATCCGATCGTTCAAAATAGATTTCAGATACAAAATCCAACTGAAATTCGTAGAATATACAATCACGAAGCCTACATTGTCTATTCGAAACTATTTAAGTGAAGAAAAGACTCCTGTAAATTGTATTTGATGAGTAAAGTCCACATCGTGCCGGTCGGCGGCCCTACGCAAACAGCCCAATAGGCCAATAGCTTTTCATAAATCCCCATCTCTTCAGCGTCGTTCCGGAGTCTTTCAATAATCATACTCCAATCGAATGAAAATAATTCGTGTTTATATCTAATTCCATTAAGAATAAATTGTTTAGTTTATTTAAATTTGCTATTATTTAAATTCGTCTATAATAGGACTGGGATAATTAACTACATGTTTCAATCATTGTATAAAATAGTAATTGTGAATAGCGGTTTCGCTAATGTTTGGTTTTAAAGTTAAACTTATTTTTACATCGCCTTAAATTTCTTCGTTCATCTATCGCATGTTGCATTACAGCCGGCGCGCGGCCGCGGAGTACGGGTAAAGTGAAATACGCTCGGCAGAGTAGCCAAGGCCAACATGATTTAAATAAATATTGTGCTCAGTTTTTAACATGCGTCTATCATCTGAATGATTGTATTTATTATGTATTCCGTACTCTAATACGCTGATTGTAAAATCTATAGTTGGATATCTTGTCTACTATTGATTTCCCACTATCATTCCCATTTTCCAATTATTAAGTTACGATTGAAAACGCGATACGCTAAATCGAATAGATCTGAAAATTTTCAGTTAAATGTCTACGATCCGGGAAAAAAGTTTCACTTGCATTGTGGTTTCATAAAACCACACAATGTTTTTTATATAAAAATGATAATGATAATGATGATAAGTCCGTCGCAGACTCTCTAGTTTGTAGTATTCCGGGATCAACCAGTGTATATAAATTTCCCAAGAGGTTTGCAGGTTGGCTTGAAAGCGACGATAGCGGTTGCATTATAAACTCAGGTACAGTGCGGTTGTTTTCTCGTGGTACAATAAATATACTAAAAATAAATTATAAGCGTATTAGTGTATGACGGGTTAGAAATTTTATGAGCTCTAATAAGATGATTAGAAAGGGGCTAAATAACTTCATAGATATCAATATAAAAAATGTTAAAATGGTTAATGTTTGCTTTATAGATTTAATCCTAGATTCATGATCAAATAACCCAAATACCGAAAAAATATTGTAATAATACTTGTTTGTATAATGTCACTCAGATCATTTTTTTTATAAATATGAGCGACGTTTGAGGCAAATGACCTTTAAGTCCAATCCTCCGGGATTGAGTTCTGCGAGAGCGCGCTGCTTGGGAGATACAGTGATACCGCATTCAATAGATAACAGCATACATCACACTGCGACCCACACATGTGCTATAGAGTAACAAAGCTGCGAGTACCTGTAAACTGGTTCATAGTTTTTTTTTAAAACAATCGTATCTGATGTTAAATGACGAAGTGATTTAAGATGGTAAACACGCTAAACCTAAAGTGGAATTGGCTCCCAAGTGGGGCTGCTGAAACACACTAATAGGTATTTGGTGACAGATTTTCTCTCGAGGGTAGTGACTAGCTAGGTTGGCTTAAAAAATTTCTTAATACCATGGCATGCTATCAGAATATCATAGCATTACCGAAAGTTCTGACTTAGCTGCAAGTATGAGAACTTACATCGATCATTGCGGTATTATATGGCACTCACACACAGTAGGTAAGTATGTCTTAGCCAAAATTATTAGATCCGAATTACATGTGTAGAGAAAATGTATCATTTCCTTTATTTTAATTTATGTATCTGTGGCTAAAGAAGTGTACGATATAATGTTGTATAATATGGGGTACCTATTTGTTGTGAAAATACGTTTATAGAATACAAGTCCAATTTGTTGTTTTAAAATGAATAGTTGTAAAAAAAGAGTAATATTTATGGAAAGCGAACTTTAATGTCGTTTCAAATTGTTTTTCATTTAGGATTAGGATCTTAGTTATAAATTTTAGTTGTAGTACGATAAATGTGTAATAAATGTTTTCAAATTGTTTTTTAGAATTTCAGTACTGTTTGTTTTTATAATATCATTTCCTGCAATAACTTTTAAAAGTTTTATACATGTAGGCGTTCGTGCGGTACGTATGTAGGTATCCATGTTGTCTCACTGACGTATACATCGCTGGTTAGCACACCTATCTTGGTTACTTAGTTCGATTCAAATCCTCGATATCTATATTCGAAGCAACAGATTAAGTCGAGGTTCGACCACTTTGGCATCCTTGAGCTAGTTGTCATTCGGCTGAGTGCCTTAAGCGCATGCCCAAAACTTGTGAAGCAATAAAGGCCTGTCAGGCCAACAATACTGTTCGGTTCAAATATTCTCACGTAGATCATCAGACCGTTCCCACCTGTGTAGAATCACATATTTAGAGCCATATTTTGTATTTATTGTTTAAAGCATTTGCCGCACGGTTTTGACCACTTTGAGTTTGTTAAATAGTATATGTATAGTTAAATAGTGCATGTATCAGTGTGTACACACGGAGGAAGTGACACTTCTTTGGCTTATTTGTATTAATTATTAAAATATGTATTTAATAATATATGTGAGAATGCTCATAGACTATATACTATACTAAGTCCCGTAGTATAAATACCTAACTATACATTTACTCATTTTGGTATAAACTACATCCAGACAGACTCTTATACACACAAATACATACTTCCCTTACGTTTAATGCGTAACGCAAATTTTTCCCTACCGTGCCGTAAGAAGTTTCACTTTAAACAAACAGTTGTGTGGTTTTATGAAACCAAGATGCAAGTGAAATTTTTTTCGGATCGAAGGCATTTAACTGAATATTTTCGTAAAATTATTCGATTTAAGGTATTAGAATCGCGTTTTTAATCTTAACTTAATAATTGTAAAATGGTGATGATAAACGGATATTAATAGTAGTCAAGATATCCAAATATACATTATAATTTCAATCTGCGTATTAGAGTACGGAATACGTAATAAATACAATCATTCAGACGATAGACGCATGTTAAAAACTGAGCACAATATTTATTTAAATCATTGAATTATATTGAATTGAGTCATTGGCGCCGCCATATTTACCTTGGTTGGTCTGCCGAGCGCCTTTTAGTTTACCCCTACTCACCGGTCGCGTACTGGCTGTATTGCGACATGCGATAGATGGACGAAAATATTTGAAGCGATGGAAAAGAAGTTTCACTTTAATAATAAAGAATGAATCATTTATCAAATGATTTAGCAAATTTGATCATCTTAACCCGGACGGAGATACGAAGGTTGGTCAATGTATAGAAAAGTAATCCGCGATCGTACCCCATCCTGTCAGTACTCTGTAGTAAATAAATCTTTGTTATTGTACTCTTTTAAAAAAATCCACCGCCTCGCGGAGTAAGCCGGGATCGGATTGAGCCATTTCACTCGGGAACTGATCGTCCTAAATAAGCGGAGGGAGCTATCTATTCGCATCTACCCTCATATATGCAAATGATAAGAAAACAATCTCGTCTCGTTTGTTTGACACGGATTTTTATGGAAATTATGTAATCGCATCGAGCCAGGGAACATTTTAATTCATTATTTTAGTAATTTATTTATTGGAATACTTTCGTATGGAGTGTAAGCAATCTCATGTTAGGTTTTTCAAATACTCCACGTAAATCAAAACGACGAAATTCGAGTCTCTTTTCTCGTACATTTCCATACAAAATACAGCGGTTAGGTTCTAAAAAGACTTTAATGTTATTTTTTACAAGTTTATTCGTACAGAGCATGTAGACATAAAAATCAGATGACAGAAAAAAATAAAATTGACTTGGGAGTTTTTGGTGGGATCCTAGTCCGTCATGTAGTGGATTTTTATATTTTATTCATAATCTTGTGTTATTTGACTCTATCTTTGGAATAATAGTGATATTTTACGTGAGAATAGCATATAAAGTGTGATTATCTAAAGTGAATTATAAATAATAATTAGAAACATGCATTTGGAGTTGTCATAAAACTTTCAGGACAGTAGGACTGTACTGTAATGACAGTAGAACTAAACAGAGTCGCTGCGCGCCATCCTCTCATAGAGAACAGTACAAAGGTCAGAACAATAGTATAAAGTCTAGCTTAAAGGATTCGAATTCAGTGACTGTAATGTTTATGTTATGTTGCTATGCTTAATCTGTCTATAGATCAAAATCCTAATAAAAGACCTAATTTTAATTACTGTCGAACACAAAATTGTAACCGAAGTTTACAATTTTCGTAACTACGAGTATGATAGATCGCTTTATTTCTGCGAGTAAAAGAAAACAATATACATATTTAGTTTAGGGTGACATCGTCGAGTAAATCTCTCCTATGTTCTATATGTATATGGGAAAAATACATCGATGTTGTATATCAATATTGAATGGTTCGATATATTAGATTAGTTCGATACATCGAAGCCAAACATCGAGGTTTTTGAACATCGATATATATGGAAGACCCCTAGTTTGTAATATTAAACAATATAGTTATATATGATAGAGAGGTATTTAAAGCAAGATTTTCCAATATTTATAGTACAAATAGTATTTATTTTTATTGCTTACTTCCTTATTATTTCTAAAAATATGTAAAACGAAATAATGAAATTTATGCTTGAACATGGTCGGTGTTATTACAAAAAAGTTAAATACGTATTGAACCCTGGCTTTAAAAAGGTATCATATTAAATGCACCGCGGTCGCTGAATGTTCTCCATCTTGTTTTTTTGTCTCGCTTTGGTTACGTTAGGTTAGACTTGTGAAAAAGGATAACGCGAACTTGCCTCGGGCGAGCGCGGTGCATTTATTAGGAAACTTTTTTAAACCAAGTATTTAATACGTATTTAACTTTTTTGTAATAACACGGTGTAAGTTCGGGCGATCGGTCGACTCAGTGATAAGTGAATTCGCCTATAATGTAAATCGAAAAAAGTAATGTTTTTTTCAGGAATTTTGTCAAAATATTGTTTGATATAACACGAGGTGACCTTATTCGAAATGATGTCTTTCAATTAAAAATCTAGAAATCCGTAATCTATTTGGATATTCAGAGATAATATTAGAGTGTGATAAAAACAGCTTTCGGGAAAAACAGGTATACAGTAATAAGTGGGGTTGCATGTTGTCTATGGAATACGGGAACAATTATGTTCGCCGAACATTTGTATACTTATCGATAACTAGCGCCCAGCCCCGGCTTCGCATGGATGCAATATGTGGCATGTCTAAACAATTCAGATCCATTCATAACGATTTGATACTTACAGTTCAACAAAGTCAAAGAAACTTCGTGAGTATTTATATTTTGTTCCACGTCATTTTAAATTTCTAATCTTTCTAAGATATTAAATAAAATGAAATTGTGATTGGACATTTCGAAAACAATCAATATAACTAAGATATTTAATTGGATAAGTATTAATACTATGTTGATAAAAATAGTGGTAAAAATCATCTATTAATTTTATATCAAGTAAAAGATAAATGTGATAACTATGAATAGTAGACATACTCCATCGCGGACTTTTTTGTATACATTCTTAAGGTGTGCAATACCTTAGTACATTATTTTGGTGTAGCACATAAAATTTAGCGAGAGTTTCCGATGAAAGCCTCCAAAAATTCCTACTAACAACTGTGCTTCTATACGTCGTTTTTTCTACTTTATAGAAATATAACGTAAATGTATTATACACATAAACAACCGGGAAAAAATCTTTAAACAACAGTGAAAACCGTATCAAAATCCGTTTTGTAGTTTAAAAGAAATATACAGACAGTTAGGAAAGATATTTATGAGTGACTAGCGGGCCCAGGGGACTTTGTCCTGCCATTCAATAAAAAAATCCTAGAATTAGATCACAACGTCATTCACCACCGGGTGCAATTGTGAATTGAAATCATTCTTGAATCCACATGAATGCATATAAATAATTTCATCAAAATCGGTCCAACCGTTTAGGAGGAGTCATATACACGTACAGAAGAATCATGTAAAAAAACGTTGTCCCGACCTGGCAATAAACAGAAACCTTGACAGATTATATACCTACACCTTCCATTATTTTTCATGAAATTCCATTATTTATATACAGATAGACAGACAGACGTGAGTTACGAAGGTCAGAGCCGGAGGATCCAAAAAAAACCAAATTACTATAAATTAATTTATTAAACATAAAAATTACAAAAATGAATCTAAAACTAGAGATTATCGCCGATGTTAGGCTTACTCTCACACTAAACCTACATTGTGAGAGTGTCGCCGATGTTAGGCTAACTCTCACACTAAACCTAAACTAAAACTAATAGCATAATGAATGCTACCGATATTAGGTTAACACTGTCTTTCCGTTGTTTTCGTCCAAGTATTTATACATGGACAATGTGGGAACGGAGAAGTCGGACCACCGAACGTTTCCACTAAGTTTGTGCACCTGTTCTGGAAATTGCTGACTCGTATGATTGAACACCTGCCGCAACTTGGAACTGGGAACTCGGCATTCTTCTTATTCATCGATTGTGTTGTATAGCGATGGCGTAATACTTTGAACACCTACCGCATCGTGGGACTGGAACTCTTAGTCAGCAATTGTGGTGTGTAGCGATGGCGTAATACGTGGCAGAGGACTTTGTTTTATAATATGTGATAAATTGTTTATTATTTTATACTTCTCGAGTTCGGATATATACTTTGAGTTGAGTCAAGTCAATGATGAAAAAGCACGAGTATCCTGAGTTGAAGTGACACAACAGAGACAATAGATGGCTCTGTAGAGATCGTAACTTACCCGGCTCGCCGCAAATCATCGTAAAAACTCACCCGCCTGCTTCGAGCAGTTTTACAACTAGGCAAGTGATGGTTAAACCAGAGCCGACAGTTTAAATTATAACAGAATTGTAAGATATTTTTTATTTTTAAGAGGAACATTATAGTTTAAGTAGGGTTGTCGTGACGAGAGAACGAACAGAGAAATAACTATATTTAGTACAAACTGAAATTAAATAGTTTTCATTCGTTTACTCGAAGCATTAGTGTACTTGAATTTGTAATACTTAAACCTAATTTTGTCAATGATCCTATAACTGTATGTTGTATGCATATTATTCGAGACGATTTCTAGAATTTTTACGAAACTTACAAAAGTTATAAATATACGAGCAGTATTAATTTAAAATTGGTACATTTTTCTTTCCTTTTTCCTTTCACATATCATCATAGTTAATAACGTTGCAATGAAATAAATAATATTATTACCGATTATTATTCCACCAAGATAGTATGAGATAACCACACGGCTGAAGTATATATACTACTTTCTGAGTTTACAACAATTGGAAGAAATCCCTATAATCCCTTTAGATAGATAAAGATGGACTTTGATATCTTTTTAATTATGTAAAAGACCAGTGCGTGTATCAGTGGAGGAAGTGAAACTTCTTTGACTTATATGTATTAAATTATACATACAAATATGAGAATGCCCATAAACTTTGTACTATATGAAGCCCTATAGTATGAATACTTAACTATACATTTACTCCTGTTTGTATACTACTAGACCAAGAGATAGACACTTATACGAACTTACACATGCACACAAATACATACCTACCTTACGTTTAACATGTAACGCAAATTCTTCCCTACCGTGCCATAAGAAGTTTCACTTCAATATAATCCATCTAAAATAAACTATAAGTTCATAAATATTTTATTTTTGACTGTTCATTACGAATTACTATTACATTATATAATTAGTATTAGACGATTTAACTAATTTAATAATTAGTGAAGTCGCTGCCTTTTTTTCTGTTGTCTTGTGTCTTCCTCATATTGTTCCCTGAACCAATCACCTTCAATCGATCGATGATCGGGTTGGTTTAAACTGATCACGTAATAACCGTGTACGATGATTGGTTGAAAAGAACTGTCTAGAAGCTTGAAATGATTCTAATAAGTGAGAGCGTAAGTTTTTGGCGAGATCTTGGCGTAAAAATAATCGTGTGTTATTTGGTTCTATATTTCGTAATATTGCTGGTGTTTTGCGTAATTGCGTTTGATTGCGTTTGATTATTGCGCATAAGTGAAGTGGATAGGAAATAATAGCACAGAGTATGGATTCTGACTCGCCACAACAACTTTAAAGTTCTAACAAGAAGGCCACCATCTCGTTAGTTCATTGCAATGATCGCACGAAACATGTAATATCATTACCTACTCTACAATGGCAGTACAAAAGTCGAGGCAGTTGTGAAGACTCCCGACAGAATTGAAAACTCAAAACAATTAAATAAATGTGTTCTCTTTGAATTTTCATTTATAAAGTGAATGACAATATTAAATATTTCAGAATTTGTTTATTGTAATTATTAACATTAGTGTGGTTTTCATATCTATTGGCACTCGGAGCAATAATTATACACATTTTTATAAAGTCTATTAATCAATCAAACGTATAATGTGCTGCACAATGTCGGTATTACATGTACACAGCCCCCTATACTACGCGTCGCTAGTCTGACGCAAGCCGCGCAAGCGCAATACGGCCGGTCTTGCTTACGTAGCATGTCATGAAATTATAAATTTACCTCCAGCCAAAAATACCGCTCAACGCGCTTAAAGAAGTCTTCACTTCAATAATTTACTAGAAAGTTGGTTACCAAAAATAAAACAAATAAGTGAGTGTCCACTCTGGTAAATTGTTTAGTCTAGTGGTTTATAGCGGTAGGAGCTATAAACGCCACCGTGTTATGAGTAGTGTTTTCGACTACATTCGCTCGATAATCGAATAGTGCAGTATATTTTTTACGCGTCACCGCTTACTGATGGGAATGACTTGATGTATGAAAGTCGATCCAACTTCGTACGGTACTTTTATATTCTTTTATTTCTTTTGAAAATTTAACTACAGAGTCACATCAGCCAACCCAACATAAACTAGACGAGGTGATTGAAAACCTGCACATCTATATATATAACTAGCTGTCCCCCGCGGCTCCGCACGCGTTTTTTTTAATGTATTAAATAACTATGGTGTCATAGTTACAAATGTTTTTGAAAAAGCATTTCTGCAATGTACAAACCTACTTACAATCTTACATTACGCCATCTACTGTAACAGGTAACGTGTACATTAGATATGTGAATACGAATAGTATATCGAATGGGATGGGATTTATCATCAGCAACATACCTGGAACTTTAACCTACTATGTACCACCCTCAGTGCTCATTAACACTATATAAGAAAGTAATGAAAATTTTAAACTATACATTATCGAACAATATGTGTTAAATTGTTTATTATATACACAAAACATGCCCATTTTGTCAATATAATTGTATTATTTTTATACGTTGCTATAATCACTGAGTTATGTAGATGCAAACGCGGTAATTAAAACAAAATGGCCGCCAAATTGACTAAAATGATAATATAATTCAAATTACATACATTTGTTCTTGGAGTCCAGTACAGCGCACGTCTCACGCGCTTGTTTACAGTAAACAAACTATTTTTTATTAAATTCACACGAACGAATGCACAGGTAACAGTTCATCACTTCATAGTGCAAAACACAGTCCTCTGGTCTGTCTGTTTTTCTGTTCGTTTAAGTATAATTTTTCAAGGTTTTCTTTTTACTATCGGGGCGGGACAACGTCTTCCGAGCTCGCTAGTTATCTGCCCGTAAAAGTCTCGTGAAAGTCGGTCCAACCGATTAGGAGATAGTAGAATATTGCAGACGAAGTCTTGAGTAACAAAATAAAATAGTCTAAGTTACTTCTTATAAGGTGAGTTATCTGCCAGTGAAAGCCCCGTGAAAATCAGCTCAAGCATTACGGATATTGCACTGCGGCCGAAGGTGAATAAAAAAACCTAAATTGCTTTTTATGAGGTCTGCTATCTACCAGTGAACACCCCGTGAAAATCGGTCCAACCATTTTGGAAATAGCAATGCGGACGAAGCCGCGGACAAATAAAGTACAATATGTCAACCGCTATAATTTCGGCTATCTGCCAGTAAAATTCCCGTTAAAATAGGTCCAGCCGTTTTGGAGATTACCCGGAACAAACAAACAAACAGACAAAATACAATAATATAAAAATATAGACAAAATATAAAAAAAAATTTTTTGGTCATTTGTAGCCATATACATTCATCAAAAAGTTGTTATTTTAATTGTACGTACACAAACTTTATTTTTATAATACGTAATAGATAACAAATTTTGAATAGGAAAACAAAATAAACTTTGAAAATGTTTCCGATAGAAACTTACCACGTTACCATGGCAACGTATATAATATTAACGCTAAAGATATCTCTCAAAAGGAAAAAAGTGCCCGAGTTTGAAACATTCTTCATTGGTGCTCCGCTCCTATTGATCCTTGCGTGATGATATATAGCCTAAAGCCTTCCTCGATAAATGAGCTATCTAAAACCGAAGGGTTTTCTCAAATCGGACTGGTAGTTCCTGATATCCTAGCGTTCAACCAAACAAACAAACTCTTCAGCTTTATATATTAGTATAGATAAGAATGTAAATCTAACGTATCTGTACTTTTTTGATTTTCGTGAAAAAAATTGTTGCAGGAATAAGTAATAGAATACATTTTAATCATTTTTAAAGATGTCTGTCTGTCTGTATGTAACACGCATCACTGCTAAAGTACTGGGTTCACAATAAAATCATAAAGTTCATAAGAAAATTATAAAGCATATCCTCGGGAGTAACTTAGTCTTTGTTTCATTAAAATCGGTTCACTCTATCAAAAGTTATTGTAATTTTAATGACGACGCGACTTAGTATGAGTGAAAAGTAGATAAGCAAATGGACTAAATACGTTCAGATGACTTTATTAGTCATTGTTTTGTACATCAAGTGGACGAAGTCGCGGGCACAGCTAGTATATAAATAAAATTGTAGTATCTGTTGTTTGTCCGACATGATCTCCGAAAAGGTTGAACCGATTTTGATGAAACTTTTACTAGACTATTCGGAATACTATTTCGATTACATATCATAATGGTTTTCTATCGAAAATATAGTAATGAATTATAATTAAAAAATAAAGCCTTAAGAGTTAAATCGCCCTATAAATACTAGTTTTTACCCGCGTCTTCGCTCGAGTTCGCTCCCTCGAGAACAATACTTTTTTTCTAGATCAAATGTACTCTATGTCATTTTCTGTACCCTTTAATGTCTATGAAATTTTTATGATGATGAAAATAAACAAACTCATATTCGTATTTATAACTATCCGAGCCCGCGACTCCGTCTAATGTACAAAAAACAGTTACCAATAAAATCATGTGAATGTATTAAGTGCATTTACTTTGACGACTCCTACTGGTGAACCAGTGCGAGTTACACAAAAAAACACAAAGACTATTTTGAAGAACGTGAAATTCCCCACAAGTTCCATCAAACCGATTTGCAATATTGTAAAAGCCGGGTAAGCATTAGAAATTTGAAAAAAAAAAGATTTTTATAAATGCATTTTGAATGGTGAAACTTTAAATTTAAATTGTAAGTACTTAAAATTAATATTAAGAGCTCAAACTTGCTGAGAATTTTTTTTTCTATATGCAGATTAATATTTTGGTTGAGCAACGAAAAAAAAATTTTTTTCTGCGGAAATGAACCACCCTAGTATATATATTAGTAAGGGTTTTTTCATCTATAAAAGTAACTTAGGTAGTATTGTATTGTTAATTAGATTTATCACATTACTGTAATTAGTATTTCTTAATGTAATTGTATTTCCAAAATATAATCATTCATATTTGTAACACAATCCGTTGATGTTAAAATACATTTCGATTCACTATCGGATTTGTGCGGACTTAAATTAGTAGATATTTGAGTGCTTTCAGCTCGCAACCAACGCACACTGTTTATGTTTATTAGCTCTGTTATTTCATTTTGAATCATAATATTATCCTATTTATTAATTTCATTGAATGACAACATCGCGAACGAAACTATAGGATGGTATGCTATTGCTAATCCTGTCTTGCTAGCCACAAACTTCAGGTTAAAAATCTGCCACCAAGAACCAGTTGGTGTGTTCCCGCCGTTGCCCTTGAGGGTCAGACCCCTATGGGTTTAACGTGTTTACCATGCTAGACCACTTCGTCATTTACCATCAGATGAGATTATGATAAAGTATAAATAAATAATATACTTTCAAATCCAGGTTATTAAAGACTGAATCTAGGATTTATTTTTGTTAGGTACAGAGACGTGTAGTTGCAGAAAATATAATTGAACATCGTATCATTCAAGTTTTGTGACGTTTGACGTAAACCTAATATATATGGTAGGCTCCAGTAATCAGTCAGGGCATTATCTATAATGTTCGGATAATATGAATCACGACAATTTAAATCGGACTAAATAATTAATAACTATTTGGTAGTTGTATGGTTTAACTTGTGTTTAATTTTTTTTGCTCTCTATCTAAACCGCGGCACACGACCTGCCCGCACTATTGATTCGATCTAGTTGAGGTTACTGTCTGGCCTACTGCATCGTAATTGCTCTGTTTCTAGAGTCGTAGTATTATGATGTTAAATACGCTGTCTCAATATCCTAACAATATTATACTGAAATGAGAAAGCTTGTGTGGTTGAAGGGAACTGAGTTATTCTTTCATCCGAAAACTACTGAACGGATTTTGTTGAAACTTTAGAGCAATACGGTGTTCTTACAAAAAAGTTAAACACGTATTAAACCCTGGCTTTAAAAAGGTCTCATATGAAATGCGCCGCGGTCGCTGAACGTTCGCCATCTTGTTCTTTTGTCTCGCATTGGTTACGTTAGATTAGACTTGTGAAAAAGGATAACGCGAGCTTGCCTCGGACGAGCGCGGTGCATTTATTAGGAAACTTTTTTAAACCGAGTATTTAATACGTATTTAACTTTTTTGTAATAACACGGATATAGTTGATACATTAAAATACCATGTAGACTATAATTTTAAACATTGTTTAAATAGTAGCAGAATATAACTATAAGTATCAAGTACGTTTGAAAATACTGTTATCACATAGTACGCTGCTAACACCGTTACAGTTACAGGAAGATAATGTACACCGCCCTCATTTATAATACATATAAAAATAGACGACGTAATAGACTGCTGCTAGTAGATTGTAAAATGAGTTCTTTTGAAGTGAAAACTTCTTTAGGCGCGTTCAGTCCTATTTTTTGGTAGTAGATATAATTTATAATCTCGCTTCATGACGTGCTAGTAAGCGTGACCGACCGTATTGCGCTTTGCGGCTTGTGTCAGACTAGCGACACGTAGTGTAGCAATCTGTGTAAATACTTAATATTTATATTTTATATTGAGATTGTGCAACCCATCATATGTTTGATAATGTCATATGTTTGATTCATAAACTGTATAAAAATGTGTATTGCTATGTGTGCCAATAGACGTGAAAATCAGACTAATTTTAATAATTTCAGTGGGTATACAAATTATGAAATTTCAATAATTCAGACTAAAATTAATTTAAAAATTCAAAAGAGAACACAATTATTCCATTGTTTTGAGTTTTTACTTTTATCGGCAGTCCTTATGGCTGCCTCGACATTTTTATATTTTATTTTTTGGCTAAGAAATTAGTGCGTTCACACATCATTAAAGAAACACAAACAATTTTTTTAATTCATAATAATTGTATGGACACTTCCAGATTCATAATGGCGGGTTATATTAAACAATAGTTTAAACATAGTTTGTTGTTTAAACATGTCCCGTACAAAACTTCGTAGCTTACCGCAAATATTTCGAACTACGTATAAGCGAATATTTATTACTTTCACAAACTGATTTTAGTTCATTAACAAAGTTTGTTTAATAAATAAACAATTCAAATAGACCTAAATCCACATGAATGTGCTAATTATTTTGTTACGCGTACATATACACTCATCAAAAAAGTCTAAGCAACATGTACTAATTTAAATTTTAGGATGGTTCTTCACATTATAACGTTGTATTTTATTTTTAAAATAATATCTTTAGGGTTCTATGATGTAAAAATAACAGCTGTTGTCTTTATAAGTTCTTTTAATAACAGAAATGAACAATATTAGAATATACTGTAGAAACTAAGATACATAAGAAACTAAACTTTTTTCTTACAAAATGAAATTTCTAAAGAAAATGTATTTATTGTGAAAGAATAGAACAATTTAATACAAAGTATGGGCTCCTCTGCTATTCAGAACTTGTCGGCAACGATTATTCATTGAATTAATGAGACTGTTTATGTCATCTTGCGGTATTCGCTCCCAATGGAATTGTAGCAAATCCTTCAGCTGTTGGGTTGTTGTCGCTCCGTCCAAGTCCTTCAAAACACGTCTCTGGAGCATGTCCCATGCGTGCTCGATGGGGTTGAGATCTGGCGATTGTGCAGGCCAGGGCAATACCCGGATGTTCTCCGTTGCAAAGTATTCACTGGTTCGCCGAGCTGTATGTGAACGCGCATTGTCATGCATTAACCTAAAATCGGAGCCAAAGGTTTGTGCAAATGGGTAGACATAAGGTCTGAGAATATCCTCAATGTAATTTTCAGCATTCATGTTTCCATTTACAAAAACGAGCTCAGTTCGCCTGTTCTTCATAATACCCGCCCATAACATAACTGTTGAGCCGCTGTATGGATGAACTTCCTGAACGCACCTGAGCCTTTCAGTATTTCCGGGCCGACGATACACTCGCACCCTTCTTGTATCAGGCTTAAACCCGAATCGCGACTCATCGGAAAACATAATTTTATCCCATTGTTCCTGGGTCCATGTTATGCGTTCTCTACACCATTCATATCGACGAGCGCGATTCCCGTGACGTATCGGTGGGCACCTGATTGGGCGTCGAGCTCGTAGGCCGTACTCATGCAGTCGATTTCGCACAGTTTGAGGACTTACATCAACACCACTTGAAATTTGTAGCCTCAAACTTATCTCTCGAGCGGTTAACATCGGCTGGCGTCTTGCAGTCAGTTGTATGTACCGGTCTTGCCGAGTGGTTGTACTCCTTTTACGGCCTGGATGCTGTTCAGCGGGTTCTCCTGTATTATTGTAGCGCTGCCAAAGACGACAAATAACACTTCTATGAATGCCAAAATGTCGAGATACCTGAGATTGATTACTTCCCGCTTGCAACATCCCTACAGCTCTTTGCATTTCATCTGCCATCAAATGACGTCGCTTCATGACGTAAAGAATATCTAACAATTCAATTTTGTCGCTAACTTTATTTAAATGGTTGGTAAAATTATAAAATCAAGACTAAACGTAGCCATTAAAACGCACTTAAATTCAAACAAATTCGCAGTCATTTGAATTTTATGAAAAAACAAAACATAATCAAATTTTTTTTTACAACCAGCCAGTATGTCATCAATAACAAAAAAGTTTACTTACCTACGCACTTTGTTTGAGTAAATACTTAGAAATTAATTAATATAAATGGTAAAATTTGTAATATCACGCATGTTGCTTAGACTTTTTTGATGTGTGTAGTATGTAGTAGCGTGTGTACGTACATATATAATTTTAGATGTTGATTGATGGAAACATAAAGAACGTAATATTGGTAATACCTATATATATATTCTACTAAACAGGTTTTAACAGATAAACCAAGCTGTACTCAGTCACAATTATATTGAAGTTTTATAGTTCGTGACATGAGAGAACGTGAAAATCTATATGATTTTATGTCCTCTACTAATGTATAGAGTTACTGGTTAAGAATAAACAGCGTCGTTCCTGTGAACATGACTCTGTTATATCTTGGAAAGTTATGTGGTTTATCAAGATTACTCATGAACTGCCTTTTATTTGTTAATTTTGGCATTACTACTTAACCTCTATGGAAAAGTTTAATTATAGAAAAGAAAAGTCTTCTATCTATTATATAGGGTGTAATTACTTATGTAAGTTTATTTAGGATTAAAACACCATAACAAAGTACTGAATTAAAATTACCTAATTTCAAATAATGTTAACCAAACCTACATTTTCAAACGATGAACCTATTTTGGATCATACTTTTGTACAATATCATAATACAAAGAATCTCTTTTGCAGCGTCCGTACACTGAAGTTTACGATTTAGGTTATTATGTGTTTTGACAGTTGGTGTAAAAATTTACAAAGATAAACAGCGCCTCTCGTGTAAAATATACGTAGTCCTTTGTTTGGTTCAATAAATTTAATGGGAAAACGTAAATCCTAGGCGACGTAATAGAAATTTAAGACAACGCCATCTATTATTCATAACATTAAACGTGCATTAGCATAGATGACAAACGGTCGGTTCGCAGCGTTGGCGTCGCGCGTCGCGTCGCAGGGCCCGAGCGGCAAGTGGCAGTTCGCGGTGCGAATTAAATGAATAATGCATGGCGTCCGCCGCAATCTGCGACTTTTAACTTTTCACAATCGCGATATGAATATTTATTTCGTTTCTGTCAATTTTCGATCATTCTATCGTGGTACCTGTATGGAGTTTTACTTTGATGTCGTTTTCTGATTTTCAAAATCAAAATCAAAATACTCTTTATTCAATTTAGGCCCTGAGAAGGCACTTATGAACGTCAAAACTACCACCGGTTCGGAAAACAACCCAGTCATCGAGAAGAACCGGCAAGAAACTCGATCTGGTTTATCTTTTCATAGTAACTAACATATATTTTTTTTTTATTAACACACCAATAGACACATAAAGCTACATTCGTTTTTAGTGGTTGCACAGAGAGAAGCGTCACTTCCAGACGTCGCTATCGTTCACATACTGATCCACCCTGTAATAACCTTTATGTATTAAGACCCGCTTGACATAACACTTGAACCTACTATCCGGCAAATCGGTAATGTGTTTTGGGACTTTGTTATAAAATCTAACACTATTACCTAAAAAACTGTTACTGGTCTTAGTAAGCCTGAAACATGGAGTGACCAGTTTGTTATGGTTTCTAGTATTTATATTATGTCGGTCTTTTACTAAATCTAGATTACCTAAGTTTTTTGTTCTGAAAGTTTGTCTCCATAAAAATCGTGTGAGACTACATACACCGCTGTTATGTATCTGAACATAACCGTCGAGGATACTTTGGTATTAATTCCAAAATTGGCATTTATTATCAATATATATATATCAGAATTTATTTCTCATCATGATACATATTATTCACTAAATATTATAAAACAAAGTCCTCTGCCACGTCTGTCTGTCCGCGATAAACTCAAAAACTACTGAACGGATTTCCATACGGTTTTCACAGTTTTTACACTGATGTCAGAAATTAATGTATTGAAATTAGTCTGTGAACTTATTTTTCACTACGTGTGTGGTGGACACTTTTTCGTTCCTCAGAATGAATGTGGTGTTGCGGACGAGTCTCGCTGAAAATCTTATTACATTAAATATTATAGTGGATATTAATTGGACTTCCACCTGGAATTGATTGGCCGCTGCCACAACTCACTGCAACACAAACGTTTGATTTTATTTGCGCTACGTGTACCCGAATTGATTTACTATCATGAGGTAGAATCTTAATTATTTATTATTATCATTATTCTAAAATGACCATTTAGTTAAGTTCTTTTTTGTAGTTACAAGTACAGATATATTACAAAGGTGTTAATTTAGAAGAAAAATTGTCATGTGTCGTAATACCAAAAAAAACATATTTTTGGTTATCTTATTGTAAATATCCGTTCCTTCTACGAGCGTTATCTGGCGTGTAAGTGCAGAAGATATTTTGCTTATGCTAATGTAATTTGCTAGGAAACCGAAAACAATTGTTCGATTTAAAAAATACAAGAGAATGGAATACTAAAGATGCAGTATCCGAGATTAAAATATGCATTGTTAAAGGGTTAGGGCGTGTTAACCGCGTGTGGAGTGTAATACGCTGCACTAACAGGGTTATGTCATAGATAAACATTTAACAGTGTCGAAGTCTTTTTTCTATTTTTGAATTGAAAACTTCTTTAGGCGTGTTGAGCGGTATTTTTGGCAGAATATAAATTTATGATTTCGCTTCATGACATGCTAGTAAGCATGACCGTATTGCGCGGCTTGCGTCAGACTAGCGACGCGTAGTATAGGGGCCTGTGGACATGTAATATTGATATTTTGCAGCTCATCATACGTTTGATTTATTAATAGACTTTACAGAAATGTGTATAATTATTGCTTCGAGTGCCAATAGAAATGAAAACCACACTAATAATAATTTCAATAAACAAATTCTGAAATTTAAATATTTCACATTTCACACTATAATTAATATGAACATTTAAAATAGAACACATTTATTTCATTGTTTTGAGTTTTCACTTTTGTCGGCAGTTCTTATGGCTGTCTCCACTTTTTTTTATTCACGCCAAAGTAATATAACTTGTCACATTTCTACGTAAGTACACATATTCCTTTTTACACTCTCTACGTATGCATATAGCGGGTACCATGCTACCTCCGATCAAACTTCGTTTAAGCTCTGATCAAAATCCGCCTTGAAGGAATCCAAATCATCTAATGGGCATATACAATAGATCATAAGCATCGTTAGTAACAATGCTAAAAGATAAGGTAAATCACTGTCATGCAAATAAAATATCAAAAGGTAAAAAAAGTACTGATTACGTATGTTAACTTTCCAGAAGAGAGCCTCCAAACAATAACGAAGATGGACTTTTTTGGCGGGATCTTGGAATGTCATGTAGTGGATTTTATATTTTATTCATAATCAATTGTTATTTTGCTCTACATTTTGTAATGTTGGTGATGTTTTACGTAATATACTTTGGTTATCGTGCACAAGTGAAGTGGATGGAAAATAATATTACGGAGAATGGATTCTGACTTGACACAAAAACTCTCTAGAAAGTTCTAACAAGCCTGCCACCATCTTGTTAGTTCATTGAAATGATTGCAAGAAACTTGTACCTACTCGACAATGACAGTAATAATCTAATAGAAGATTGGTTACAAAAATTAAATAAATTAATCAAAAATAATGAGGAAAGTACTAAAGTATGTGGCGTAGTTTAGAAGAACTGAGATCACTTCCATTATAGACGCGAAAAGCGATATATAGCTTAGGATTATTATATAAGCAACTGATATAACAACGTAATTCAATTGTTATAAAAACAGTACAAATCTTATATTCATCGTAAGTGAAACAGCGAGCGGAAAGCTATTTAGCATATAAAGAGGAATTAAGTTAACCTTAAATATTATTAACAATAAATTACCCAAAGAAGTAGAAGACGAAGTTTGTATAGGAGTTTTACCCTACTGCTAATGTATTAACTGTTCTAATACGGTCTGAATGAATAATTCATGGGCAAGAGCGGGTCCGTTCGTAACTTGTGCCAATCCGACACGGTTAACTTAATTTTAAATAACTTGTTGCTGTTACTACAACAATTTAATAAACGTGACCGCCCCTTCATTTGCCGGATATGCTGTTAAAACATGGTAAGCTTCTAGCGTTTGAGAAACGAAGCGTGATCTATCATATTGTTTAAAAGTATATTCTGTTTCTGAAGTGCAAACTTCTTTAGCCGAGTTGAGCGATTTTTAGTAGCGGAAAAACTTCGGGTTTACTTCAGCGACATGCAAGTAAAGCGTTACCGACATGACCTTAATTTATTACGCTTGCGTCAGACTAGCGACGCGCAGTATAGCGGCCTGTGTACATGTAATATTGATATTTTGCAACTCGTCATACGTTTCATTTATTAATACAGTTCGAATTTCTTATTAACCGACTTCGAAAAAGGAGGAAGGAGGTTACTACGTTCGGTTGTATGTATTTTTTTTTATGTATGTTAATCGATATCTCCGTCAATTATGAACCGATTTTAATGATTCTTTTTTTATTTGAATTGGTTATATTCAGAGGTGGTCCCATATAAATTTGAAGAAAATATTCAACCCCTAAAGGGGTGAAAAATCGTTTATTTGATTTTCACCCACTTCGTCTCTGCGTATTTTCGTGAAATTGGAACCGATTTATTATACCCATTAGAAACCAGATATATTTATGCACACTAAAAATGGAAAAATAAAAAATTTTTACAAAAAAAATAAACCGCTTCGATGTGAAAAACTAATAAGGCACTAAAAAGCGAAAAATAACTGAATTATTAAATTAACCAAATTAAATAAAAAAAATTGATATTTGCGCTAACTAATAATATTTTTGAAGTCGATGCCAACCTACATTTCAAATTTGTTGCAGATAATAAAATATGTACGAGATGGGACACGAGAGTGGACCAAAACTTTGTATATAGATGATATGAATTTAGGTTGGCATCGACTTCAAATATATTATTAGGTAGCGCAAATATCAATATTTTTTATTTAATTTGGTTAATTTAATAATTCAGTTATTTTAAATTAAGTAATTGCAAAATAGGGTGTGATATTTATGAAAAATAACCTTTAATATCGTTTTAAATCGCTTTTCAGATAGGATTAAGATCCTACTTATACATTTAGTTTTAGTAAGATAACTATTTAGTAAATGTTTTGAAATTATTTTTCAGAAACTCAGTAACGTTCGTTTTTTCCTTTCCTGGAACAATATTTAAAATTCTTATATATATATATGGGTAATTCTCATGAAAACTCGAAATTCCTGTCCTAGCAATTTTGACAATAATCCTAAGCGATTTATGATGGTATTTTTTTTTTTCGGAAAGAATATTATCAAGGCTAAAAATGTTGGTCATAACTTAGGAACCGTACGGGCATTTGTGAAGAATAATAAATATATAGTACTCTGAAAATCATTCCCTCACTATGTCCCAAACTCCAGATTAAAACATTGTCTAAAGTTTTTATCGAAAATTTCTTAAAAAATCTGTTTGCAACTATGACCTGTCTATTGTAAATACAACAACTTTTTAAAATTTCTCTGAGTTTAGGATCATAAGTCATGAACAAGTTGTCTAATGTTGACTTAACATGTGTCCCATGAAAAATTATCATTCCCTCACATCATTACCAACAGTCGATAAGTAGATATATTCCTGAGGACTTTAGTAATAGTCTCATTAGTTTTTGATAGTTGGTAGTACGGTCACTTGTTTGAAATGGCAAATTGACTTCAAGCTTGTTAAAGTACTTGTTGGAAGAAGATGTCATTGTAATTTTTTAAAGATTACATTTTAAACAATCATTCCATCACAGCGAAGAATAAAAAAGGTAATTGTAATATTTGAATTTTGATGACGTAGTAAAGTATGTTTTTAAAGGTAGAAAGCGTAGAGAAAAGTTAGATGGTTACAAAAGGTTATGTTGCGAGATTTTTTAGGTTATGGTTTATTTTGTCATTCCCTCACCGTCATTCCCTCACATTTGATTATTTTCAGTGTTCATAAATTCATTCAAAACTCATTTATTCTGGGGACCACGATATTTTTCACTTCTAATAACATGAGTTCTACAAATTTAAGAGAAAACGAAGATGAATTTATTTAATTATTTTTCATTAATTTATTGATAGGTAATTTCGGGATTTCATGAGAATTACCCATATATAAACACCTAGTCTTGCCATAAATACCGAAACAAAGAAAAAAAATTTTCTATTGCAAATAACATTTATTACTTTTACAGTGTATTAGTTTAATACATAAATATAAAACAATTTAAAATATAAAAAGCTTATTCGAAGTGGTCTCCATTGGCTGCAATACAGTCCTTAAACGTTGAGGCCAGTTATCAATAGAAGCACGCACTCTTTCCATGGGAAAATTCTTCACTGCCAATCGTACGGATTGTTTTAGGGACTCCAAATTATCATGGCGTTTAGAGCAAGCCGTACTCTCTAAAATTGACCATAAATCATATTCCAGCGGATTAAGATCGGGACTAGACGACGGCCAGTCTTCAGTTCTGATGAAGTCCGAAACGTTCGTTTCCAACCAAGACTGCGTAGACCGAGCTTTATGACCCGGCGCCGAGTCTTGCTAGAAGGACCATTCTTGGTTATTGAACATGGTGTTGTTAAGGGGCTTCACTACCCCAAGAATGGTATTCTTGATACACTTGTGCCGATGTTTTGATACCTTTCTCACGAAAGTATGGCTCAGTCACTCCTTCATAGCTAATACCCCACTAAACCATCACTGAAGTCGGATAGTGCCCACGTTGCACTCTGTCGACTAATTGAGAAGCTTCCTTAGAGCTTTAAGCATTAATACGGTCATTTTGTTTGTTAAAATGTTGCTCATTTGTAAAAATTTTCTCATCCGTAAACAACATTTTTCTGTGACCTCCCTTTGCGTACCAATTCAGTAGTTGTTTCGATTTTACCACCCTATTCTTTTTTAAATTATCAGTTAAGAAATGACCAGTACGTCTCTTATAGGCTGTAAGTCCTAACTCATCTTTTAAAATACGCGACATGGTTCTAGGTGTTATCTTCATCTCCCTAGATAAAATCTTTTGCTTTCGGTCAGGATTTCTTCAAATTCTTTCCCTTACTGCTTTGACCACTGTTAAAATAAAATGTCGATTGTACGTTTAAATTTCGAGCCTTGAATATTGTTTACTATAGACTTGTATGCTCTATGACGTCATCTTCTTGTAATAATGCTCTCACTCTTTTGAACCATAAATAAAAGTCATATTAAAAGTTGTACACTTACTTCTCAATTATTTATAAAAATAAGTTCACTGTGAATATAGTGTTTTTTGTTCATACATAATAACATGGTAGCAGAGGTCCGTAGTTCTTAATGTGGACACAGTTCGTCAGATATAAATGAGTAGTACGAACCGGCAAAAACGTAACCTAAAAGTGCACGTGAACATTTTTTTCTTTTCTAAAGATAAGACTCTGTTCAACAAAATATACGTTGGAAATGTCTTCAAACAATCCTCTAGCCTTGATAGAGAAGTTAACCAGACCAGAGAACTACAGCACCTGGAGATTCGCAGTTAAAACCTACCTGGAGCATGAGGAGCTGTGGAACTGTATCGAACCCGAAACTAACACCCCTGTTGTCCCCAAATTCGACCTGAAAGCGAAGTCAAAAATTATCCTATTAGTGGACTCAGTGAACTACGTCCACACTCAAGAGGCAACCTCCGCAAAAGCAGTGTGGGACAAATTGGCAAGTGCCTTTGATGACTCAGATCTGACACGTCGCGTGGGACTGCTACGAGATTTATACACAACTAATCTAGACGGATGCAACAATGTACAAGAATATGTGAGCAAAATCATAACCACAGCCCACAAGCTCCGTAATACAGGCTTCAAAGTAGACAACGAGTGGTTAGGTACACTACTCCTCTCCGGTCTTCTTGAAAGTTACAAACCTATGATCATTGCTATAGATAGTTCAGGCATGAAAATAAGTGCAGACTCCGTTAAAGCTAAAATTTTACAAGATGTCAAAATGACTGAGAATAATTCAAATGCATTTTCAGTAAAACATAGAAGCAAAGGACACAATAAACCATTTAACAGCTTCAATTGTAATAAATATGGACATATAGGTGCTCAGTGCAAGTCAAAAATAAAACAGAAGAAACCACAAAGCTTTCATAGCTTCTGAAAACTCAGGTGATTCTTGGTTTATTGACTCTGGTGTGTCAATGCACATGACCAAATGCAATAACATGCTGAAAAATGAAAAGGCACCTGTCATAAAGACAATAAAGGTAGCATATGACAAGTTATTATCAGTTCACAGTTCACGACAGTTGGTTTTAGAAGTATGCAATGACAAAGGTCAGTACAATGAAATTTTGTTCCAACAGGTGCATTATGTACCAGAGCTGGCCACAAACCTACTATCTGTCAGTCAGATCATCAAGAACAGAGGTCAAGTGAAATTCAATAATAAAGGCTGTATTATAATGAATAAAAACAATGTGGTTGTTGCAACTGCCAGTTTAATCAACAATATGTACCAGTTAGATGTAAAACGTGAACATGCATACATATCAGATGTTGATGAACAGGATGTTTATATTTGGCATCAATGCATGGGCCACTTGAATTTTCAAGATTTGACTAAAATAGTAGAAAAAACTAATGGTGTGAAAATATCTAAGAAAGATAATAAACTAACTTGTATAACATGCCTAGAAGGGAAACAGAAACGTTTACCATTTAAACTTAGTGAATCCAAAACTTCAAAATTATTAGAATTGGTGCATTCAAATATTTGTGGTCCAATGGAGACCAGATCTTTAGGAGGTGCAAATTATTTCATGACGTTTATTGATGATTCTGATCTAGAAAAATTCAAAGAGTTCAAAAATTAAGTAGAAAAGCAGTTAGAATGTCAAATCAAAATTCTTCGCTCGGATAATGGGCTTGAATATGTCAACTCTAGCTTCTCTGAGTTTTTTAAAAGTAATGGAATTATACATCAAACCACTACTCCTTACACTCCCGAACAGAACGGAATGTCAGAACGCATTAACATTAGTCGAGAAAGCAAAGTGCCTGTTAATTAATGCTAACTTACCTAAGATGTACTGGGCGGAATCCATACACACTGCTGGTTATCTAATCAACAAGTCACCAACAAGATCACTGAAACATAAGAGACCAGAAGAAATATGGACAGGAAAGAAACCAAATATGCATAATTTAAAAGTATTTGGATGCGAAGCTATGATTCATCTTCCTAAAGAAAAGAGGAGAAAATGGGATCCCAAGGCTCAAAAAGCTGTATTTATAGAATATTGTGATCACACAAAAGGCTACAGATTTTTATTACCAGGTTCCAGAACAGTAATAAAAAACAAAGATGCCGTGTTTCTAGAATCTACAGTAAAGAAAAATTAAGTTTGGGTAGATTTGACGATAGACAGTTCTATGTATGATTTATCATCTGAACCAAACGACAAGGATAACTCTGAAATCTCCGATATAAATGAAACGTCACAAACTACAAATACAGACTATTTCACTGAAATGAATACCTCATCAAGTAGTGAATACTCACCGAACCAAACATTTGAGACACCGCCTCCATCAAATATCACTTTGAGACCCAGAAACAAAAATCACCTGCAAAACTTAATTATGAACAAAGCTACTTGTGTGTTAATGAAGATGTCAGTATTCCATTCAATTACAGTGAAGCAATAGCATCACTTGATTCAGAAAAATGGAAGACATCAATAAGAAAAGAACTTGAAGCTCATTATCAGAATGGAACTTGGACATTGATAGAAAAGCCCCCGAATGCCAAAGTAATTGGAAGTAAATGGGTTTTCCGAATAAAAGATGAAATAACAGGTCCTCGATACAAAACTCGACTATGTGCAAAAGGATATGCACAACAGGAAAGGATTGATCATAATGAAACGTTTTCACCAACCGTAAGGTATGACTCTTATTCGATTACTAATATCTATTGCAGCTCAAGAAAAACTAGAGATCGTCCAATTTAACGTAATCACTGCCTTGTTGTACGGGTAACTGAATGAGAACACACTGATGACACCACCCGAGGGACTGGAGTGCAAGCCAAACATGGTATGTAAATTAGTTAAATCTCTATATGGATTAAAGCAAGCACCCAGGTGTTGGAACCATAAATTTGAATCAGCCGTCAAGAAATTTGGATTTGAGAAAAATAATGCAGATCAATGTGTGTATATTGCACAAATAAAAGGGCTCAAATGCTACTTATGTCTATATGTTAACTATAGACTATTGCTCTGTAGAGATAAATCAGTGATTATGGAAGTGATAAATGATCTTCAATCTAATTTTGATCTAAAAGTATATCCTCATCTAACAAACTTTGTTGGTATGCAAATTGAAAGACATGAAAATGGTATTTTTATTCATCAAACCAAATATATCAACCTCTTATTAAAGAAATTTCATATGCATAATGCTAATTCCAACAGTATTCCTGCTGATCCTCATGTAAAACTCCAAAAGACGGATGACAAGCCAAAGAAAGATCATCCATATCGAGAGGCAGTTGGATCTTTGATACAGGCAGCTACTGTAAGCAGACCCGATATAATGTTCGCTGTAAGTAAGGTCAGTAGATACTTACATTCTTATGTTGACTCACACTGGAATGCTGTAATGAAGATATTCAAATATCTTACGGATTAAACTATATGTCCGAGTCTGAGAGCACTGATTTAATTGGATATGGTGATGCTGATTTCGCAAATAACATAGAGACCAGGAGATCAATAACTGGATATGTTTTTCTAAAAAATGGAGCTGCTGTCATATGGTCTACACAGCGACAACAAACTGTGGCATTATCAACTACTGAATCTGAATTTATGGCTGTGTGTGCAGCCACAAAAGAAGCTATTTGGCTTAGACAGCTACTGTGTGATATCTGTGAATATGAACAGAACTCTGTGTGTATAAATATTGACAATCAGAGTGCTATTAGTGTGATTAAGAACAGTGAATTTTCCATAAGATATGTAAACACATTGATATTAAGTTCAATTTTGTTAAAGAGAAATACTACAACAAGATAATAAGTGTAAATTATGTACACAGTGCTAATCAATATGCTGATATCTTTACAAAAGCATTACCTAGAGATAAATTGAAATTCAGGAAATATAATATTGGCATGTCAAAGTTTGTTACTTAATTGTTACTATCAGGTATAAAATATGTCTAATTGTCATTACAGTTTTTTAGTGTTGTAATTCATATTTCATAAAAGGCTCGAATTTAGGAAGAGTGTTAAAATAAAATGTCTATTGTACGTTTAAATTGTGCGCCTTGAATATTGTTTACTATAGACTTGTATGCTCTATGACGCCATCTTCTTGTAATAATGCTGTCACTCTTTTGAACCATAAATAAACGTCATATTAAAAGTATGTCACTTTCTTCTTAATTATTTATAAAAATAAGTTCATTGTGAATATAATGTTTTTTGTTCACACATAATAACAAGCACTTTTTCGTACGAACACTACGTGGACGGCCAGATCTTTTTCTGTCACAAACAGAGGAGGTCTCATTGTACCTATTAATAGCCCGGTACACAAACATTTTACTAATACCAAGCGTATGGAGATTTTTAAATATTGCCTTTGACTCCATACCTACTTTGTGTAATGCAATCACAGCGATTCGGTTCTCTTCATCATCCCACTCCATTTTAATATCGCAAAATATTGTACAATGTATTGGCGCCAAAATGAGAAAAGTCAATGAATAATCATATAAAAATGACAGATTCCAAATTCAAATGTAATATTTTGTTTATTTTTAATTGTTACAGTATTTATGGCTAGACTAAGTACATATATAATCGAATAACTGACTAACAACAGATTTCCTACAAATTTATATCCCCTTTTTAACAATCAGAATATCCAAAAACCCTTCCTTAGGACTCACCTTGTTTCGAATTTCATCTCTGAAGTTTTATCTGTAGTTCCACACGTCCAGTATTGTGGTTACACAACCGGGAGTACGCTGCACGTCCGCTTGAATTTTGATATTCCCTCGCACATACCCACCAGCATACAATAAACAGAGACAAAAGGAGAAAGACACTCCAACGCATAACGCTTTTTCCTTACGTTACTATTCCAGTCAATTCTTACCATAAGCCGCATTAAGAAACTTCGTCCCAAAATTAAACGTAAGTGCAACCTTTTGACACAACAGTTTATTATTGTTCTAACACATTTATATATAGTCCTAAGGAAATATTCTTATTTTTATGTTGACGAGTGTCGAAAGACTTTCGTCTCTGCTCACAGCTTTTCATAAATATGAAATGGGGATTTATTTCACATCACAACAGTCACGTCCCGCGGTTCCTATTTTATATTTTTTGCATTGTCCCCTGTTCGAAATAATTACGATTGTAGCGTGAATACAATTTACGTTGAGTATGGCGGGTAATGCTAAATAGCTTCTCTTATACTAGATTTTACTTTCGACTTTAACTGCGTAAGGATTTATAATTATAAATATATTTTATTACACACTCAGATGCAGGTTTTGGTATTTTATATTAATAAACCAGTGTTTTTTTGTACTTGTATTTTCTTTCAAAATTTAGTTTAGATATCTATTATCAAGAATGCTGATTACGAATATGACATTAAAGAAACAGGGTATGCCATAAGACATACAATACAAGTGGAAGTTTTGTGTTACAGAAAAATAGTAAGTTATTAAGTTATTGAGAGTATAATTTTTTTTTATGACAAAGGGCAGCAAACATTCATATAATAAATACCTTTCCATGAGTATGAAGTCGAGAACATCAATTAGTAAATTTAAAGAGCCATAAACATTACTAATTTTCATTGTTCTGGGAAAGCACGTTGTGAAACGCAAATGATGGTATTTGTACGTACATTGCTCTAAGGCCATTAAGCTCCGGTACATTAGAAGTATGAAGATAAGATTAATGCAGCAGAAATGCGATATAACGGCTCAAGTATGGAGTTATATTACCAGATTACATTAAGAAAGCTACGATAGGTACGTAGAACAGCTATTCTGGTGGAGGGTGTCGTGACATTATGTTTTTGGAGAAACTTTTTCATGAACATCCAATATAATACTAGACTTTTAAATGTTGTTGTAGCAAATGATACTATAAAAACAAACAGCACTGAGTTTCTGAAAAACAATTTAAAAACATTTATTACATATTTATCTTACTACAACTAAGATCATAATCTTATCTGAAAACAATTTGAAACGACAATAAAGTTTACTTTCCATAAACATCACTCCCTTTTTTAGAATTATTTTATTGAAAATAACAAATTTGAACTGTTTTTAATAAATATTTTATTTTTTGGCAAGTCCTAGTAGATTATTACTGCCATTGTCGAGCTGGCAATGATATTACAAGTTTCTTGGGATCATTTCAATAAACTAACAAGATGGTGGGCGTCTTGTTAGAACTTTCCAGGGAGTTAACATATTGTAGCAGGTCAGAATACATGCTTGGTGGAATTAGTTCCCGTCCACTTCACTTACGCACAAAAACCAAATTACGCTACGTATTACAACACCAATATTTCAAAATACAGAGCTAAATAAAACAAGATTATGAATAAAATATAAAAACCACTACCTACATGACATTCCAAGATTCCGCCAAAAGTAAATAACATTCGTCGAATAGGACAGGCGAAGGAATTAATCCATGCCGCCAATTCTAAAGGTGTCAACATAGGTAGTTTTTATGTATCCTTTAACCAATTTTCTTCAGTGTCCAAGTTTATATAAAGGCATAAGCGCTAAATCTTCTTTATAATATTTCGTACATAATATTTTATCCATATGTTTTATCTTTTTAGTCTTTTTGTTAATAGTAGTGTACCATCTTCCTTTTGTCTGTATTATTTCGTTTCTCTCACCCAGAGTGTTTGTTAATTTCCATTGTCGAGCAGTTAATTCAATGTTCCAACAAGATGGTGGCTCCCTTGTTAGATCTTTCCAGGGAGTTTTTGTGGCATCTCAGAATTCATGGTCCGTAGTATTATTTTCCATTAATTTCACTTATGGACAATGAACGAACTATACTACTTAAAACACCAATTTTACACAACCTAGAGTCAGGTAACACAAGATTACGAATAAAATATAAAATCCACTATATGACAGACCAAAATCGCGCCAAAAACTCTATAATTTTTTTTTATAACAACTAGTGGGCGCCCAGTGGTCGATATTCGACCATAGTTCATTGATTTTCTAAGTTTGAACTTTATTAGGGTTCTTTTGTCAAAGGGTATAACTTCTATAATCTGGCACTTTTTTTTTAAATTATATAAACATATATATGATGATAAAACACCACAGACTGCTTTAGCCATAGATAAATAAATTAAAATGAAGGAAATGTTACATTTTAATAATAAAATAATTCCAATAGAATTATAGACGTACCAGATGGTGGTCGGCAATATATAAATAATACATTTTTCTTTGATTATTAACAGATATATGATTTGTACTACTATCCTGTACAAGATGAACAGAATATTATATAGTGAGGATGATTTCTCCTAAGGGCTACGGTTTAATTCTGTTGCCGGGGTAGAGATGAAAGTATTCGTAACTTGTTATAACTTTGTGCGAGTTGTTATACCTTTATGTTTAATCAAAACAAGTCGAAGCAAGTTTTGGCCTGACCAAACATGTCAGAGGCGCCGCGGGACCCACAGTTTGCGGCCGCAGGGTTTTATTTGTATTGTATACCTTGACAAGGGGAATATGTTCGGATATTGAATTATTTGAGTGACAAAGTATTTGAGTCTTCTTTATCATATCACTAGCGGCAATTCACGACTTTGACGGTATTTGTCTTATTTTTCCTATAATTGTAGTGACGATTTGAATTTACTTGACGCTTATAATATTATATTTTGGACAGTTTAAAGAATATCACCATAAATGATAGTTATATATTACATATTATGTTATTCTGTTATATAAGCTGTATTACTGTTAATTTTGGTTAAAATTGCTTTATACGTAAAATAATAATAAAGATATATCCATTCTCACAAAGTATCTCGTTTAGGCACAATAGTAATATGGTTATTTTTGAAGCGATTAATGCTCGGTGTTTAAATATTTGAATAAGGTTGGACGTTCTGGACTTGTTGGAAGGTATTTGTTTGGTTGAGAATTGTTTATCACTACGTACACTACGAAACTGGAGATTTAATTTAAATACGATTTAATGTATATAGGAAAATAAACATAGCTCGCAGAGTTGACCTGGGAATCAAAACACAACTAGGCAAGTGAAGTTATTTTTCTTTGTATTGAGAAAAGTTTCAATTGAGAAATACTTAACACTAATATTGACCTCTAATATCGTAAGAATGGGTATTGGTAATTATAATAAGATGCCTTATTAATACAAAAGTTTCGTTCACATTGCTACCGTTAGATGTGAACAGAGGAGTAGTTCTTACAGTTCTGCAAAATACTACGCGATGTGTTGTTGTAGTTGGACTTGCCTTTTCTTTTTTTGTGCAGTACAAACGTAAAAGTAAGTAATATTTTTCGTATGTAGTTATTGTATTGTATGTGCAAACTTATATACAGAATGCATGCGACATTCGTGAATTAAATTTATTATAAAGGTGCAAATGTTCAATAAATATGTATGCCAGAGAGGCGGCGCTCGGCGCGCGTTGTCGTGACCCACACCATTACAACATTATCACATATCATGTTTACGGAGCGCCGTATCACACGGTCTTATTCTGTTTAATATAGTAACCGATCCGAATATAAATATATATGTCGGGGAAAACGTTATTCCCTTTGACATTTTGTAGGTGGTAGAGCCACGCTGAAGCTTTTTCTGATTTCAGCATGAATGGTTCGGCTCGCCCGGGGTAGTACCACCCAAATACGGGCTGGTAACGCACTTGCGACTCCCGTGGTGTTTGCAAGTGTCTATGGACGGTGGTGATCACTTAACATCAGATGACCCACCTGTTCATTTGTCTCCTATTATATAAAAAAAATAAAAATAAAATAAGTATCTACGATACATCAACGAAAAATTCCGCGTCGAATGCTGAGTCTCAAAGGAACTGTATATTCATAATATATCTATAAAACATTGTCATCGGATACGTAATCCAATATCTAACTATATGTTATTATTATAAATGCGAGAGTACGTTTGTCAAGTCCCAAAGCATATTACTGATTTGCCGAACTGTCAGTTTAAGCGCCACGTCAAGCGAATTGTGTGGGATTGATTCTTCTCTGTTCATACACTAAAAACGAGTATAACGTGTAATGTTATTGTTAATATATAGTTAAAAAGATAAACCCGATTGAGTTTCTTGCCGGTTCTTCTCGATGACTGGATAGTTTGCCCAAACCGGTGGCAGTTTTGATGTTCAAAAGCGTCTTATTAGTTGAAAGTATAGGTACTTAAATTGAGTAAAGTATTTTTGATTTTGATGGCGACTCGTTGCTGTTTATTCTATAATATTTGTTTATCAGAATAAGGCGGTCGTTGTCACAGATGCACAGTTGTTTACAGCACACTGGAGAGCTGACCGGCCACCGAGACTTATTGACTTTCTGTGGGAAATATGATTTTTCCCTTGTTCCAACGTGTACAGTTTTGAAATTATTGCTCTCGACGAATGTTTGTGATTCGATATTGTTCGTACGCTATAATATTGAACATTTTCAATTTGCATTTAATACATTTATACTATAATATTATAAAGCTGAAGGATTTGTTTGTTTGTTTGTTATTTTTTCTATAATTTTATAAATGTTGTGCCCAACATTAACAGGGTGATAAATTTAAATTGTGTTCTGTTGCTGATCCAGAATAAACAAATAACGCCAAACATCAAATAGAGGTCTTCTCAGATTATTGTCTAGATCGCATATAGTTACTCTTTTAGAGTTAAGCGGTAATGATAATGTAACTTAAAATAAATAAAATGGTTAAACAGTAATGAGAGTTGACGATATAGTAATTAAAGAAATAAAAGTTAGTCCATAACTATTTTGTCCATAGTCCGGATTGTAAGTTTAAGCACTATGTCAAGCGGGTTTTGATATAATTTTTAGTGTGCTTCTATATATAAACGATGGTGATGTCTGGAACCAACACTCCTCTCTGTGCATCCGGTAAAAACGATTGTACCTTTAGTGTATTAGAAAAATATATACGTTAAAAGGATAAACCAGATCTTCCTTCACCAGAAACCGGTTCCTCACGATGACTGGATTGCTTGTCCTAACCGATGGTAGTTTTGGCGTTCATAAGCGCCTTCTTGTGGTGTAAATTGACCAAAGTTTTTTACGCTTTGAATTATGTAAATTAAACATGTAGTTTCTACTGAAAAATGACAATTTTCACGAGGACGAATCAGTTAAAACTAGTCTCAAATAAGCTATGTTTAAATAAGTTGGAAAGAAAAAATTTTCAATTTTCAATTAACAAGGTCAGAATGTGACCAGCGTAAAGATATGAAAATCAGCATTAAATTATATACTTTTTTTTATCCGAGGAAACTATTTAAGGTCATAAGAATTCAAACTAGCGGTGATTTAATTTTATATTGTAAAAGTGTTGGTGTTATGGATATTGATGATAAAATTAGAATCCATAAAAAATACAGGAATTGCATTTTATTGCCATTGTGAGATAGACAAGTAAAAATAATAACATAAAATAATAAAAAAGTAATAATACACTAAATTAGTAAATAAATAGAGAGCAAAAAAATGGTCACATTCTTAACTCTCAACAAAAGAGCATTTTTTTATATCCCGTGATATTATGATTTTTTAACCATAAATGATGGTACGAAAGTAGAAACATAGTAAAGACTTAGACATTAATTATAAGAAAGAATAGAAAATGGACAAAGAAAACTAAGCCGGTCCGCGTGAACTCTGGAGTCAGAATTGCTCGCCGTTGAAAAACTAAACAAACGAGCCAGAAATAGCCTGGAACTAAAATCAATAGTACAAATAAAAAGGGACTATCCGGAGTAATTGTTCCGTTATTTCTTCAAGAAAAAATTCCTAGTAATAATATATATTGTTACCGACGATGCTGATGTATACCAGATACTGAGTCCGCTTCAGCGAAGCCATTACAAGCCCTGAAAGGCGACTATTCAATGTCGATTCGATTTATTTTAATTCATTCTGTACATTTTTCTTGTCGTCCCCCATTCGGTTCATTGTGTCGTACCTACTAATGCTATTATATAGAGAGCTACAGTACGGTGATCACACATTCTACGAATACACAATAAATGTTGATTGATCTAAGCTTTTAATAGAGATAAAAGTATTAATTTATTTAAATATACAAAAAAGTTTATAGTATTATTATTGTATAAGTTTTCAAAACATTGCTTTTATTGAAGGGACAATTTTGAACACAGAAATGTTTTGAATTTATTGCCTATATAAATCAACCAATGAGAAGTAAAAGATTTGTTGACGCATATAACTATTGGAATGAAGATATGATAGATAGGTTCATTTTGCACTTATAAATGTACTAAAGTTCTCCACCTTCTTAATATGTTTAGGAATTACATTTTAAAGGCATAAGAATATTATGCATTTTGTGTAATAATTGGCTTTAACGCTTGACTTAGCCCGACTAATACAGCAAATAAACAAATTTTTGTTTCAAAGCTAAAGCGTTTATATTTTATGTGTATGTCGGGGAACGCCAAGGTGCTGACTTTGGGGGCCGTAGTTATAAAGGTATCACGTTAATCACAGATGACGTCCTCCCCATCACTCAAGGTCACTCATCAAGTATTAACGGCAGATAGCACACTACTGAATATGGTTACGCATTACACTCAGAGATGTGAACGAGCCGGCGCTCCGCGCGATAAGGCTCGCGCTCCTTTTTTTTCGAACTAACTACGCTATTGGCCTTGTAAAGACGCTTTTACAGCTTCACCCGACTACGACTCACGCTCCCGCCTAGCTACGCCTTTTATAGGCTAGCTTCGCATTAGAGGGTAGCGCGTAATAATTATGTCAATACAAATACTTATTGCTCCGATATGTATTAATGCTGTAAAGATAATTCTTGTCAATCAAAGCGTTTTTTCCATATTGTTTGACTCATACAACATGATACCTTAAAAAACGATATTTTTATTTGTTCCTAACAGTTTCAGAATCGAATAAAAAATTGAGTTCCTAATTAATTTATTTCACGATGATATGAATCATATAATTTTTTAATATGATAGTTTAAATGTCATTCCTAATGTGCGGTGTCATGCCATTTCCAACGGTTTTCTAGAAGTTTTCTAATGTATCTGGTAGAGCTGTGGATTGACTTTTCTGGAAGTGTTTTATCCTAAGCCTTATGACATGCGGCTCTTGAAATAGGGACTGAAATATGTACTTCAAGGTTGGCAACATAATGATACTGACAGTGGTGTTGCATTTATCCACAACCGACGGTAACCATTTTTTGTCAGTCAGTATGCTGCCACTTGACATATATTATAAATAAAGTTGCCGTACTGTTTATTGACTGTATAGTGTTGTAACAGAGTCATGGTTCCAGCTGGCAGTGCCGGCTGTCTGTCTCAATGGAACTTTGTGGCAGTAAGTCTTTCGGGAAATGCACTTATTTAGCCTCCTTTCTCGCAGATTTTAATGCAATACATTGAGTTTCTTCGCTAAAATGCAGTATTTAAACATTTTCTTTTACGTCGCAGTACTTAATTACATCTCGCTGTTACTTTGAGTTCACTATTTAACGATATTTTACTATTTAGAAAGGAAAGAACATTCGTTTAATGTTAACAAATACGGATAAAACACATACGAAAATCAACACAGTTCAATTTGTAGTTTTGTCTCTATTTTATGTATGTAATATTTTCCCTCGAGGGTTTGATAGGTATATTTAGCGTTTTTCAGTGTTTGCAAGTTTATTGAGTGATCTTTTGGAGGGCATAAATTATAGGTTCGCGTCACCGATGATTCTTTTATTAACAGGTTATAGAATACAAAAAAAAGTTGACGCTGCCGACAGAAGTGAAAGCACAAAACAATGCAATAAATGTGTTCTCTTTTGTATTTTCATATTAATTATAGTGTGAATGACGATATTTTAATTTTAGAATTTGTTTATTGAAATTATTAACATTAGTGTGGATTCTATATTTATTAGCACTCGGAGCAATAATTATCTACATTTTTATAAAGCCTGTTAATCAATCAAATGTATGATCAGCTGCAAAATATCATTATTACATGTACATAGGCAATGATATTACAAGTAAAGCTTTTCACTTATAACAATATTACTGTACATAGGCCCTTATACTACGCGTTGCTAATCTGACGCAAGCCGTGCAAGCGCAATACGGCCGGTCATGCTAACGTAGCATGTCATAATGCGAAATTATAAATTTATATCCTGCCCAAAATACCGCTCTATGCGTCCAAAAAAGATTTCACTTCATTAAATCAAACATGACTGATAAAAAACTAACACAAAAAATACACCTGACAGTCAAACTGACATAAAATAATCGTTTATATGAAAGAAAGACTCTAGTGAAAACACGTAATGTCCGTAACAACCAAACCCACGTACGTTTATGGAGACCATAAATTTAAGGGTACAAAAACTACGAAAAAATTAAAAGAGGAAACATATTATATTTTTCGAAGGAGGGTAAAAAAGCCGGCAATTAGGAACACGATGCTACCCGTTTTTAAGCGGTTATTTTTACCGTTTCACCATGTTCTAATGGCTTAGGTTATAAAACGGGTAAATTATAGTTGGGAAGTTTCGAGTATTTATTGTACACATATGTAGACTCGAGTTTATCGCGCATTTTATACCGGGCGTTTATCGTCGACGTAACTCGTACGGGTGTCAATAAAGATGTCAGAATTTTAAAATCGTGTAACTAGTCCTAATGAGTATTATAAATGTGAAAGTGTGTTTGTTTGTTACGCTTTCACGCATTAACCACTTAACCGATCGTTATAAAATTGCAAACACGTCAGGCACACAAAGGAATATAGGGTACTTTTAATCTAGACTAGCAGTGCCCGTGACTCCGTCCGCGTGGAACCTAATGTAAAAAAAGGGGACTTTTAAAAGTACTGGAATACAAATAAGTTATCTCACATTAATGTTTGTGATCAAAGTATTATATTGTAGTAATTACAATTAATATCATTAAAAAGTTGATAATATGTTCTAAAAGATCACTTAAAAGTCTTATTCATTCACTTTTATTTAAAAACTAGCTGTGCCCGCGACTCCGTTCGCGTGGAACCTAATATAAAAAAACAGTGACTAATAAAATCATCTAAATGTATTAAGTCCATTTACTTATCTACTTTTCTCTCGTACTTAAGTCGCCTCGTCATTAAAATTACTAATTTGACAGAGAGAACCGATTTTAATTAAACAAAAACTAAATTTTACTGGTGGATATGCTTTATGAATTTCTTGGTGAGGAAGTCAGTAGCGTAGCAGCGATGGGTGTCTAAACCAACCGACAGACAGACAGACAAAAATGCTTGAAAAGTATTTTATTAGTTATTCTTAGACATCTGCAATAATTTCTTTCACGAAAATTTAAAAATTACAGACACGTTATATTTACATTATATAGTACTAGCGGACCGGGCGGACGTTGTCCTGCCTTGAAAACAAAAAAAATCCTAAAAGTCGATCGCAGCGCCACCTGCCGGGTCCAATTGTGAATCTAAACCATTCTCGAATCTCCACGAACACACACAAAAAATTTCATCAAAATCGGTCCAGTCGTTTAGGAGGAGTTCAGTCACATACACACGCACACAAGAAATATATATATTAAGATAGATGTACGCATTTGAACAGACAACAAATAAATAGTACTACAATCTACATAAAAAAATCTGTAGTTCTGTGTATACATTTATTAACGTTTTTATATGAAATTCTATATAGATAGAGAGAATATGTAATTTATGCATAACTTTGAAAAATCATAAAGTTATTGTATAAGTCAAAATTTATTACGGCATAAAAAAACGCGTGCATCGCCAACTTGCCAGCCCTATTAATATTATAAATTAGAAAGTTTGTGAAGATGGATAGATGTTCATTACTTCACGCAAAAACTATTCCACGGATTTTGATGAAATTTCAGACGATGATGTTTATAAATCAGAATAAGAGGCTATCATTTTTTTTATAGGTAAAAATATAACGATAAGTTTCAAATAAGATCAAAGAAAATTTACCAAATGAGAGCGATTTTGACATGCACTTTATAAATAGTGACAACTACACAAAGACATAGTTAATCTAATTCTAATAAATAGATATAGAATTATATATATTAGTGTTAGCTTTTATAACAAAAGTCCCAACGCACGTTACCAATTTGCCGAATAGTGAGCTCAACGGCATGTCAAGCGGGTTTTACTCTCTAAAAGCATAGGGTGGATCAATATGTGAGCGATGGTGACGTTGGAAATGACACCCCTCTCTGTGCATCCACCAAAAATGAATTTAATTATCTAAGTTTGTAAACATATGTATAATGAAAAGATAAACCAAATCGAGTTTCTTGCGAGTTCTTCTCGATGAGTGGGTTGTTTTCCGAACCGGTGGTAGCTTTGACGTTCACAACCGCCTTCTCAGGGCCTAAAATGAATAAAGTATATTTGATGTTGATTTTAAAAAACACAAATGGAGTTGCGGGCAGCTGTTATATAAAAAACCGAATTTATGCCAAACTCAAATTTCAATATCGTTTATGTTCGAATATTCAATAGTATTTATTGACTCTATTATGTGACGGTTAAGACATAAATCCCAGACATAAGACAAAAGACCCAGACGTTCGAGCAATTTACTCGTTTCTTTAATCAAATATCTATCTTATCTACACATATAATAAGAATGTAAATCTAACATGTCAGTACTAGATAGATATTTGTTAAAAAATTTGTTTTAGAAATGCCTGTCTGTCTATCTGTCTGTTCGTCTGAGCACGCATCGCTGCTAAAGTACTGCGTTCACGATAAAACTTCACCAAAAAAATCATAAAGCATATCCTCGAGTAACATTTCATTTCAATAAAATCGGTTCACTCTATTGGAAAGTTATTGTAATTTTAATGCCGACGCGACTTAAGTACGATAGTTAAGTAAATAAGTATATGGACTTAATATATTCAGATTTAGATTTTATTACTCACTGTTTTATCAATTAGGTTCCACGCGAACGGAGTTGTGGTCACAGCTAGTTCAAAAATATTTTGATGTGAAACATCTATAGGCGAGGGTAAACCTGATTGTTGGCGTGGCGATACCGTGGTGTGTGTACGGGACGTGGCGACGCGATGCCATGCGCAAGCGACTGTGCGCAATCTCTCTTGCCGCGCTGAGCTCGCATACGTATAGTGTAATTTGAGAATACGAGAATTTCAGATTCGTTCGATTCGAACAATTTCGATCAAATCAAATCAAAAATACTTTATTCAGTTTAGGCCCTAACAAGGCACTTATGAAGGTCAAAGACTACCACCGGTTCGGAAAACAACCCAGTCATGGAGAAGAACCGGCAAGAAACTCGATCGGGTACATTTTTTAACATATATTTTCAATACATCATACTATAGCTTTTAGTGGATGCACAAAGAGGAGTCAATTCCAGACATCACTATCGTTCACATACTGATCCACTCTATAATACCCTTTTGAAGCTAAAACCCGTTTGACGTGGCGCTTAAATTTACAGTCCGGCAAATCGGTAACATGCTTTGGGACTTTATTGTAGAACCTAACACTATTACCTAAAAATTATTACTGGTTTTGCTAAGTCTGAAACATGGGACCACCAGTTTATCACAGTTTCTAGATTTAGATTATGCCGGTCTTTTACTAAATTCAGTTTCTCAAAGTTTTTAGGGACATACATTAAATTATCAAGAATGTATTGGGAGGGCAGAGTTAAGATATTGAATTCCTGGAATTTCGTTCTTAATGATTCGCGAATGATTCGATGTTTCATATCTGCCAGGCGTCTCGTGACGGCTCATTTTTTTCATATAATGTACATCTGGTGCAGATAATCTCTATTATATTTCTTATCTTAATCATATTTTATTTTATATTTTAATATGTCAGTAATATTCATCATACACTATTTATTAATTATAGTATAAACTCTCTGTGAACAAATGTCATTGGAATTTATAAAAAACGTACTTCGCGTGTACATATTTCGTAGACACGAGTCAAGCAATTTTTAAGTTATATGCAGACAAACAAAATAAATCTTTAATATTGACTAGTAGTATCCGTGTACAGTATAAACTAAACCGTATATAAACTGCAGATCGCATTCTAAGCGAGTATGAAGTAACAGTGTAGGCGGGCCGTGTGATAGGGCGCGGGGCGTCAGGGCCGGAGGTCGCCGAAAATGAAACCGAATAAAATTAATAATCGAGTTCAAATATAACACGTTTAATAATGTTAATTTGATAATAACAAATGCCCTTAATATCCTAAATTCTTATAAGAAACAATTGCCGTAGTCCGGTGAAGCTGTTAATACCTTGCTAGGTAAGTAGCGTATTCAGATCGAGAAAAAAAAAGATATGCCTTGTCTTACGTCATAAGCATTTTGTAGAAGGCTGAATTGAAAATTTATTGCAATAATCTGCAATAATTGGAAGATACCTGCAATATAGTACTTCGTGTTTTATATATTAAGATAGGGTATACCATAATTTTTAATTGCTACTACTGACTTCGCGTTAAATTACAATATAGAAAGAACTGAACGGGAGTAAAATATGTCATAGCGCCATCTAGCGGTGATTTATAGTATAGTATAGAAACTATATTAAAAATCAATGTATGTGTTATGTGTATCGACTTCTACGATGGTTGGTGAAATTGTAGTTTTGTATTGTAATCTATTAACCTCAGACGTACCAACACACATTTTTGCATATATAAATAAATCGATTATTGTCCCGTTGTGTGATTTTAATTTATTTTCAGTACGCCGTCATGTTTGCACAACATGCTGTCATGTTTTTATTGTTTCTTATTTTCTTAATTTTGAGGTCAGCTTTTTTGTAGTATGGTGATTGGAAAATTCATTGAAACTTTATGATGTAGTGAATGTTGAGTAATTAATTTCCTATGTGTTATTCGAAATAATCTTAAAACTGAGTACTGTTTTGTTCAGAGCTTTCACGATTTGATTATTATCAAATTAGAATAAATATTGAATCGAATAGCTATGTCGATTCGTAATGAGTTTGGGTCTATCTAAAATTGATTTTTCTTATATTACTTTTCACACGATGCTCCATCTATCCGGATCTATTGCAACTATACACTATGCAACTATTGCAACATTTCACTTTTTTGATGATATAATAACGCTGTTTCTATCGTTCTACGTTATTTCCAATATACTTAAATTTTAATAAGTAAAACAAAGCTATAATAACTTATTTTAAATAAATTATCTGAATCTTTGCTTAGTTTGTCTAAGTGTGAAGGTTATTCTTTATTATATGTTATAATTTTAAAAAAAGTATGCTATTTGCTTTAATATAATTTATATACATCAACATTATAAAAATAAATTATGTACGTTAATTTATCACAAAGTATAAAGCACACGATATTATTCATTGGTAAATTATCACTCATACTCAATAGATGGCGCTGTTTAAACGCTTGAATATTGTGAAACACGGTGTCAAGATCAGCGGCGGACTGATATGGGTTAGTCATTACGTAAAGATCGTCACTCTGGTTTCCCTTCAATACGTATAAATCTTTCGCCTTTTACTAAAGATTTCCGTGGAGGGGAACACTCAAATGAGTCTATAAATATTTTTGTATAGTTCTGCTAACGCGGAACTTCAGAATCAATTTGTTCAATTATATCTAAGCAAAATGTCTCAGAGGTTATAGAGTAGTCGCGGTAGTATATTATAGAATCTCGATAGTCATGAGAATTCACATTTGAAAGATATTATTATCCGTCATGAGTCGCCTAGGTCTATTTGTAGCGGTATTTTCTCAATGAAAATGTAGTAAATTTAAACAAAAGTGACACTTAAAATCAGAAGTATAAAATAACTGGATAATTTGAATTTTGAATAGAAAGTTGTAAATCAGTATGGCAATTCTTCAACTCTCATAAATGGAGTCAGATATGAAATATTTTATTAAAATCTAAAACAACATTAATCTCGAATTTTATAATCATTGCATATATACAATTAATACGTTTATATATATATATATATATATATATATATATATATAATAAAATGGAGGGAATTGCGGCTAGAGGGACCATGAACTGATGGGGAGTGTATTTGTTCTACTCACTTGATTCTTTTCACCTCCATTGATTTGCGGTGGTTTTCTAAGGAGAGATTGTGGACTGTATTTTAGCGATCTGCTTGGGCAAGGGGTATCACGGGAAATATGCTCAATCAGAGGATCCAAGAGTATATCGATTGATCCAGGATAGAATATAAATATACACGCTTACTTGGCAGAGACTGATCGCCGTATCCACAATATATATATAAAACATAAAAAGGGAATGTTTGACGGGATCTTGGAATATCATGTAGTGAATTTTAGATTTTATTCATGACCTTGTGTTATTTGGCTCTATATTTTGTAATATTGATGGTGTTTTACGTAATTTAGTTTGGTTATTGCCCACAAATGAAGTGGATAGGAAATATCAAATAATACCACGGAGCATGGATTCGGGCTCACCACAAAAACTTCAAAGTTCTAACAAGACGACCACCATCTAGTTAGTTTATTGAAATGATCGCAAGAAACTTGTAATACCTACTCGACAATAACAGTAATATTCTACTAGAAGATTTATTGCGAAAAAAATAAATAAAAATAAGTTGAGTTTATAGTATTAGTCTCCCGAGACTTAAGACACCCCCAAGCTTATTGTAGTTTAACTTTCCTAACAAACCATAAAATAATACTAACTTTAAATAATCTATGAAACTCATTGGATTCCTCAGTACGCCGCGGTGCGCCGCGCACCCTGCGGCGGTATCAGAAGGCTGGGGTTGTTCAATAAAATTTATCGTGAATTTTATTAATCCATAACTGGGCTTAACGGTGGAGCTGTATCGCCTAATGAGAGATAAGCGTACTCAGTAGTGCGATTAAGTTGTCAACAGAGGCGACACTTGTAGTGTGTCTGATATTTTCCTTACAAAGTACGAATTTTAATACACGCAGAATACAAGGGTAGTATGCAAATTGTGTGTAGTTGTGTAATTAATTATGTGGGCAGCTAATATCTACTTACTATTTCTGTTGTTAGTCCCTGAGAAAGTAGATCTAGTAAGTACAAGCACAATCAATGCTATTTCCACAGTGCATTTGTGCTGACTATTCTTGTTACGGGGAACGTGTAAACACTCTCTAAAATTCTTTTGTAATTGATTCTGAAAACAAAATACACTTAGGCTTAGATTAACTATCAATAACAAGGTTATCAAAGTGTGATCCGCGAAGGCCTGCGTCTCTACAAGGGTTCCACCCCAACAATTTGTACAATATGTAAGGAATAGTCAGTTTAAAATAATAAAAAAAAACAATTTCTTACCACTCATTAAATAAAAACAATAAAAGTCGATTAAATAATGATCTGATTTCTGTTAGGTTTGACAAAATTTAATTAATTGAAATCTGTTACGACTTGGATAATCAGTTTGCCTCATATAACCATCTCACAAGCATTCTGAAAACATTGCACGGTTGTAAGGCTTTTTCTAATGCAAGACTCGCTAATCTACAATTCACATCTTGAAAATCTGTTCATAAGTACCTATAGGTGTGTTCCAGCGGCTGTATTTGAGAGCCAACTCTCTCTAAACTTGGCCTGTTACCATTTTGAACCACATCATACTTAACATCAAATGTGATTGTGGTAATAATAGAAAATCTTGGACTTAATGGACTAACTAGCGAGACTTAAAATGAACTTAAGTAAAATAAATAAGCGTGGTGTATCCTTTCTGTGCACAATTTAATCTATGCATGGAGTGGAATATTAGAGGAGATAACACCTCTTGTACTGAGCTTTGCCGGCACTTAGGCGCAGAGCCGGAATTTCTGCTCGAAGTATAATCGATGTGCAGAAGCTTCTGGTAAGTACACGCTTTCCATTTGAATTCTGCAATGTTACTGTCGATGGTCACTTATATAAATATAACACTAATTCTTATTAAATATGTGCCATATTTATTTAGCCTACGTTGTAGTTTAAACGGTTTCCTGTAAATATAACGCCTGTGAATAAAAAAATAGATATTTTACTCTCAGGATATTTGTTTTTTGAAGTAGAAACTTCCTTAGGTGCGTTTTGCATTTTTTTGGCAGGAGATAAAGTTATGATTTAGCGTCATGATATGCTTGTAAACGTGACCGATCATATTCCGTTTGTGCGTCTTGTTTCAGACTAGCGACGCGTAGTATAGCAGCCTGTGTACATATATTTATATCTAATTTTGATATTTTATATTGAGATTTTGCAGTTCATAAATATAATAATTTCAATATATAAATTATGAAATTTAAATATTTTCATTCACAGTGTAATTAATTTAAAAATTCAAAAGACAACATAGTTATTTCATTGTTTTGAGTTTCCACTTTTGTCGGCAGTCTGTATGATTGCTTCGACTTTTTTTATTGGTATTTTATATTAATTATTCTTGAGCCTGTGATACCATTCCTCTTTTGATATTGTAAATCGAAGTTTTATTAATGCAACCTCGTAACTGAATTTCTGACGATTTTAAGTTTGAATCAAAAAACTAATCAGTAAATATGGTTGTATAATTCCATAAAATTAGAAGTAAAACTATTTATCCTTTTTTTATTTATTAAATACAATCTCCTAGCTCAACTAGAGTAAACGTCTCATATGCAACCTCGTATCTTAAAATGTACAAGATGGCGCCATAAACAAGTTCGCAGCCAAAAAAACCATATCGAAATTTAAAAAAAAATGTGTTAAGGGCCACTCTCAAATGGAATGCGATTCTGTTTATGCGAAAATAAATAAAGAATTATATACACCTTTTTTGTCTCTGTAAAAAATATTGAAGAATCTAGAATGAAAAAGCCGTATCAAATTATATATCTTTATTTAAAAAAAAATTAAATCACTTTGGTCTCTAATTAAACCTGGGTCACCTACTGTACTACAACTGAGAGGATTGAAGTATAGTAAAAGTAAGATAAGTTAGTCTTTTGATAATAAATGGGAATATCTTCCGCAACTTATGAATGATAAGTATCCTATCGAGACTGAATTTAAGGACTTATATTCGAAAGGAAGCTCTTTACCTAATCAAAAATACAAGGAATCACAATCTCTCAAACTATTTTTCCGAAGGACTATCATACTTTTTATGATAATTTTAAATATATCCGTGAAAAATAACAAAATGTTTTTTTTTTACCAGTAAATATTATTACGTATTAAAAGATAATATTTTATAATATTACGTGTTTATGATTCTGTTTGAATAGCCAATTTAGGTAATCAAAAGTATTATGAAACTACACGATGTTAGTAAAAGTACTGGAATACAAATAAGTTATCTCACATTAATGTTTGTGATCAAAGTATTACAATTAATATAATTAAAAAGTTGATAATATGTTCTAAAAAATCACTTAAAAGGCTTATTCATTCACTTTTATTTAAAAACTAGCTGTGCCCGCGACTCCGTCTGCGTGGAACTTAATGTAAAAAAACAGTGACTAATAAGATCATCTGAATGTATTAAGCCCATTTACTTATCTACATTTTTCTCGTACTTAAGTCGCATCGTCATTAAAATTACAATAACTTTTGATAGAGTGAACCGATTTTAATGAAATTAAGACTAAATGTTACTCGAGGATATGCTTTATCTGTGAGGTTTTATCGGAAACGCAGTACTTTAGCAGTGATGCGTGTTCAAACAAATAGACAGGCAGACAGACATTTCTAAAAATGATTGAAATATATTTTATTACTTATTCCAAGACAGCAACAAAATTTTTTTTCACAAAAATCTAAAAAGTACAAACACGTTAGATTTACATACTTATTTTATAGGTATATAGATAGATTATATTGTATCAGACTGGATTACGACCATATGTATTAGGTGTAACAACCGCCACTTTAAAATTCAATAGTTCGCAGGCTGTTGATTTTAAGTTGCATTACCCTTACTATCAGGCACAGTGTAGTTACTTTGTCTTGCTGTAATAAAAAAAGAACACTTTCATATGCTAAATTAATTACTCTATGAAAATAATTAAGAGACAGGCAGATATTCTCGCACAAATAAGCACAATTTTCCACCGACCGACAACGTTGAATACAAAGTAAATACGTTTTTATTCAAAAATATCTTCAATCTTGTAAGTATTCAACTAAATTGAGAATAATAGATAAATTATATTTGCTTTCATGTGTAACGGCTGATAAAATAATAAACATAAAGTATATTTAATTGTTAGGTACGTGGTACTTTATGCAGATGTTTTCCAAAGGCTTTATATTTCTTTGTGCTCAAGTCCATAAATAATAATTATGTATCGTAAAATGCGATGAGTTTCTATTAATAATTCATTTCACTAAGTTGTATTTTTTTGTCACTGAAATACACTTAATGTAAATATTTAACATGAAAGAAAATGTCTATGGTTTGTATATTTTATTATTGAATTCTCATTCCAATAATAAATATTTATATATGCTATTACCGTAAAATATATCATATATACGTATATATTACTACAGATTATAAAACAAAGTCTGTTTGTCTATTCTCTCAAACTCAATAACTACTGAACGGATTTCCATGCAGTTTTCATTAATAGAACAGTGATTCATGAGGAAGGTTTAAATGTATAATTCGTCAAGATGTTGTGTAAATTAGTTGAAATATAACATTAATTATTGGAAGTGTCGGAAAAGTCAAGCCGCCTTGGAATTTTCATCGAAAACGCTACCTAATCCCTTTAAGATATAAGAAAACAATAAAGATAATAAAGGACGCAGACGAAGTCGTGGGAATGACCTAGTATAGAATAATGCTTTATTCATACATCATATCTTTTTACTACATGTATAGATATCGTGAAACTTTTAATTCGCTCTGAAGTTGCTACAAGTAGCTGCGTAGTAAAGAGAATATAAACAAAATAAATATGAATATATTTTTTAATGTACTGAAGGGCCCTTATTTCATAAACTATATAGACCTATAATAACTTCTTGGTGTGTCACATCTAAACCCGCTACTTCAGTTTTATGCTAAAAAATTACTGTCAATGATTTCTTTTAACGCGTCAATAAATGTATAAGTTTACGTTAAAAAATGTAAAACTTCCAATATGTCTTCATCTCACTTGCCAAGATAGCGTTTTTGAAGAATTTATCAAAATATATTGCTAAAACTTTGTTACTTTAAAAGCTCTTAAAACATAGAAATATTTTTACCCAACGACTTGCATTTATACTCCCATTAAATCTTCAAAAGGCATTACGCTCAAACTCATTTTAGATGCATTTTAAAAATTTATAATTTGCATTGTAAAATTTTTCTAGCTCATTATATTCAGATGAATCATATTTTATTTACGTAGTAATTTTTTTGGAAAGTGTACTTTTTAACAAGTCACTTTATTAGGCGTTAGGCGCATTGAATAATAACCTTGACTGTGTAAATTAAATTTTTTATTTTTGGAACCATAACGTACTCGTACCACGTATGTATGGACACCTTGACACATTACGACAGGAAGTCAGTGTTACCACTTATCTAACAATATTATATTGCCATATATCAACAGCAACCCATCAAGAATGTTTCAAAATACCTGTTTTTTTAGCATTAACCCAAAGTAACTATGAACTACAAGACCAAGTCGCGGGCAAAAGCTAGTATTAAAATCAATAAAATTTTAACCTGGCCTTATGTTGAAATAGAATTGAAATCAATAAAAGCATCTACCCATTTGTGAATTTTAATAAATAATCTTAAAATAATATTCTTAATATATGTGCCCTATTAGTTTCACAATTGTAACAAGTTTCAATATAATGAATTATTCCCACAGACGTTAATCGTACGACATGTTTTATGTCCCAAAACCAATTGTGAATAGATTAAAAGCGCTTTATGCGCTTTCAACTCAGTAACAGCGCGGCGCGGGCCGGGCGATAAATCACGTAATACCTGCGCGACCGCTCTCTTATGAATCGAATGAATTCTATTGTTTCTGAAGCGTAGGTACGCTGCGTGACTATTGTGAACTTGAATTAAATCTGAGGATCAAATTATTTCTAATTAAGCTTACATTTTCTAGTTTTATGTTTAATTAATTTCATAAAAAGTTGCTTTGGGTTTTTGATGTTAAAACTTCTTTAGGCGCGTTGAGCGGTATTTTTTTGGCAAAAGGTTTTTAAATAATATGTACATTACGTTAACTCCGCATTTGAAACATTCTTCATTGGTCCTCTGCTCCTAATGATCGTAGCGTGATGATGTAAAGATTTCACTGATCAAACTTAACCACGACTTAACTTTTGTAGAGTTTTGTTTTTTTGCATAATTATGTATATCATGAATAATAATGTATCTGTAACTAGCTGCTCCCGCGACTCCGTCTCCGAGGAATAGTTAGGCTAACCCTAACATGTAACGGAAACTTTCAAAAGGAAAATAAAAGATTTTGAAACATTTTTCATTGGAGCTCTGCTCCTATTTGTCTAAGCGTGATGATATATAGCCCTCCTCAATAAATGAGTTATCGAACACTGAAAGAATTTTTCAAATCGGACCAGTAGTTCCTGAGATTAGCGCGTTCAAACAAACAAAGTCTTTAATTTTGTAATATTACTATAGAAGTATAGATGTCGATCCCATTTTCTCATACTAAAAAGCTTTGAGCAGATGAAACGGACGACAAAAACTTGTCATAACTGAAATATAACCTGCATGCTTAATTGTATATCAGAGATTAAGGCATTGCTTTGTTTGCATTGTGATTTTTTTTTGTTCCCTGCTTACCCCCCCTGGTGGTTTTGTACATTGCCACCGATCAGTAAGTCTACCGGGCATGAGCCGAGAGTTTTTTCCCTTCATATTGTTTCTTTCAAACGGCCGATAAAATCCGTAGGGTCCGATTTACAATCGTACCCGATCGTAAAGCATTCGCTTTGTGTCACTTTGCGGCGGATTCGAATACAATGCTGTTCTTTTTGAGTGATAATTCTTATGGCAGGGTAGGGAGAAATTTTCTTTACGCGTTAAACGTAAGGTATGTATTTGTGTGTATGTGTAAGTGACTGTCGGGGTCTAGTAATATACCAAAATGAGTATAGTTAAGTGGTTATACTACGGGACTTCGTATAGTATACAGTCTAGGAGCATTCTCATATATTAATTGTATACATATATGTACAAGCCAAAGAAGTTTCATCTCCTCCGAGTGTACACACTGATACACGTACTGTTTTTTAATTATTTTAATGTTATCAACATAGAAAACTGAAGCCCATGGCTGTCTAATAGCGAGTTCAAATAATCTTTAATTGCCTACATGGTAGTTCAAAGGATAATGACAAAGTAAGTAGAAAAAAATGAACTCCACGTAGATAAATTTAATAGCCGACATTTTATAAAGTCAAAGTTCTTTTGACTTTCTGTTCACATTGTGGCTCCTACTGCAGTATATATTGACAACAGATTATATTAAGACTGGATTGTCCGTCTCGTATAAGCCATAGTCATGTCAGTGGTAGAGTGTTTGGACATCGTGTCGATCGAAAAAGGCTTACTGCAATTAGAGGGAGTTTTCAATGAAGGAAAACGTAATGAAACCATAATATGGTATTAGGGCTTTTTGTAGGCTCGCTTGGCTAGCCAACACCCTGAAAAAATGCTGGTGTGTTTCGAAAATGACATTTAACAGCCAGTCCTCCTCTAGAATTACCGTACTTACTATGCCAAACCACACCTCCGTTTAACTTCAAATTAAATTGTGGGCAAACGTTAATACGTGCTAAGTTAAAAAAGATACAAAGTAGTTTGACAGTCACCTATAAAACGATAATAATACATTAGATGCTATATAAGCCAGCAATGTATTAACAACAATTAAGAAGAATCGATGAGTCGGATTGGGTGAGTGGTGCGCGGTCCGGGATGAGGTTTCAAACGCAATTTATAGGTGATAGGATATCGCGCGACGTCCAGCCGTATGTAAATGAAAACGGGCGCGCAGTTTTATGGTTTTGAAAGGGAAGTTAGTGGACTGGTAAGGTTTACTGACGGTATCTAACGTACCCTCGATTTGACAATTTCACTCTGGCAAAATGTTTTATAAATATTTTTAAGTGGCTTTGTTAATTTGATACGTTAGATAAAAGTGGGTTTGTAGCGACGAGAAAACATCGGAGATGTTTATGTCTCAGGCACTAAAGTAATGAAAGCACGGATGGAGAGCATAGGTTGGAATCCGACACACGACAATTATTTGTATGGTCCATAGGTGGTTGTTATCAGCGTGTGTTGTGTCTGATAATTGAAAAACAAAAATTGCGTCATCCGTCTTATAAAAATCAAACGAAGATGTTATTCTATAATATGTTAAAAATTTATTTCCTATTAAATAGTATGTACATTTTTAACGAGTATAATTGGTGAAATTATAAAATTTATTTTATATAATACTATCTAATACCCACGACGTCGTCTGCATCATTTATTATTTTAAAAACATACTGTATGTAAAGAGGCAAAATCATAAGCACTATACCGCTTTCTCCGTGGCAAGAAATACATCGCTGAAAGAGTAGTGCTTATAAAAATAATTGTTAATTAAAACTGTAATATGTTTTTATTAAATGAAGCTATCGTTTTTTATTATTTATTATTTAGATAAGGACTAAGTGTCTAATAAATTTTAAAAAATTGTGTGGTTTTATGAAGCTATGATGCAAGTGAATTTTTAGTGAATACATAATAAATACAATCATTTAAATGGTGGACGCATTTTAAAACCTGAGCACAATATTTATTTAAATTATTGAATCATTTTGAATTGAGCCATGTGCACCGCCATATTGGCCTTGTCTGCTTTGCCAAGCGCTTTTCACTTTACCCCTACACCGTGGCCGCGAGCTGGCTGTAATGCGACATGCGATAGATGGACGATAAAATTTGAGGCGATGGAAAAATGTATCACTTTAACGTCAAAATCTATATGGTAGTTATTGAACGACTTGCGCACAACGGCTGACACAATTTTACTTATATATAAGTAGATTCCATGACTTATAAGATATAATCATATGTATTTATAAATTAGTCGTTAATGACATATAGTTTTCATTCACTTCAACATAGTTACATTCTCTGGTGGTGAGGTGAGGTGAGATTTTATCGTGAACGTAGTACCTTAGTAGTGATGCGTGTTCAAACAAACAGCAAGTCAGATAAATAGACATTTCTAAAAATGATTAAAATATATTTTATGTTTTCACAAAAATCTAAAAAGTACAAACACGTTAGATTTACTTACGTATACTTAGATTATATGTATAGATATAGAAGATAAATTAGTATAGTACCTTATACGTGACATAGTAACAAACATACATCAATCTTCAAAAACTTTCTAGTTTCTTAATATTAATAGGAAATTAAAACCCATTAATAACAAAACTTAATTGTCTCATAGCAAAATATATATGACTGAGTGTACTAATCCTGCGAGGATTAATATAACTTCATAAGGAACTCTGGAATCCCGTTTGATAAGTTATCTATACTTAACTCAGCGGGGACGGTATGTAAATTCCTTATATTAAATTTCAAGATAGCTTTCCTTGTTTACTATTAATAAAGGATAACATATTTTCATAAATAAAGAGGAACTTAGCCTTTGTATATTTCAAATAGTACTCAACTGATTCGAAGTTTATTTTCTTTGATATTAGTTAACGATTTCTCATCATAGTGTATTACGTAAAAGTGAAGCTGTATTGCTTTTTCAATGGACGTTACACATAAAACATACAAAATCCCGTATACCCGGGCTAAGCATCGAAATGGTTGAATCGAATTTAACGATACTTTTATGTGTAGAAAAGAGAGAGATAGGATAGAGAGGAGTTAAGGATTGTAGAATGATAAAATTGAATTAAAAAAAATTGCATTATTATCATCAGCTTGTAAGAGATCCATTGCAAGCCCATAGGCCTCTTCCCGAAGCAAGGTATGGGCATAATCACTACGGCAGCCCATGACGTATTGGCGATTTGAAACTCTGAGAAATTCATAGTTATTTTATTTTTCCCGTAGTGTTTTCTTTTTCCCACATTTTTCTAGCGATGTTTACCTTCACCGTCAGCTGTTGTAGCCATTTTAAATTAGCAAATGTACGCGAATTCCCAAAAAATCGTTGGTGCATGCCGGGGTTCGAATCTGCGGACATCGGCCAAACCACTAGAACACCACACGTATTCAGTATAAAAATTCGCAGCTCATAATTTGACCAGATAAACATCTGATATACGTCTCACCATCTTCTTACCCTTATCCCACCTAAGTAGGGTCGTCTCGACATGTTTTTCTCGTCCAATCTGTCATATGTCATCTCAGTATTCACAGCTTTTAAACACATACAATTTTTCACACAGTCCATCCATACCTTTTTCGGTCTTCCTGTACTACTATATCCATCCAACATCATACTCAAAACTTTTCTAGTTACATGACTTGCATCTCTTCTCATAATATGCATGTAACATGCTAACCTATTAAGTACTCCTCAGCTTCTCTATCACTGGTGTTATTTTCAGCCTTCCTCTGACAAACTCATTCTTAATCTTATCCATTCTAATTATAACACCCATCTTAACATTTCTACCACATGTACTTTCATATATAAAACATTTGAGACAATAAAATCATCAGTTAGCCTAACGTAAAATACTTGTAAGTGAATTAGGGATGGAGTTCTGAGATCGATTAATCGTATAATCGACTTTTAGACATTGAAAAATCGATTATTTTAATCGATATTAAACATCAAATCGATCCAGTGAATTGATCTCTGATATTATAAAATCGTGATTCATTTTTTTTCTGTTTAGATTAAAATAAAACCATACATTCATTTATAATTAAAAAAAAAGCTCATCAAAAAAGAAAATAAGATTAAGACATCGATTTTTGTTTAATCGATCCTATAGACCAAGATTGTTTCATGAACCGGTTCCACAGACCACGATACGAATCGACTTAAAAATCGAGTTTTGTACGAAGATTCGCCTTCCCTAAAGTGAATATGAATAAATGCAAGTTATGTATTATTCAAACACTCATTCCCCATTCGGAATTAATTCGACTACATAAGAAAGTTGGAGCAACTCATTCGAGAAGTTCCCCACAACCGGGACAATATGTAAATCTGGAGGATAAAGTTAATTATGGTAAGCTTGGATTTGTGGCTTAATCATATCTCGCATAGCTCCGAAGTAGATACTTGGATGGAGCAATTAAATTCTATCTTGATATGCACTGGCTTGTAGAATAATTATTTCAAACAAGAGTCTCAGAGTGGTCGCGATGGACATAGAGGGATGCCTTAGCCATAAATCAGATGTCTCAATTTTCCTGTCAGTTACATTTCATAGATATTACAGTATTCTTGGCTTTCGAAACGAATTGTAAAGTTTTTGATGGTGATATTGATTTATTTAAAAATGAACCTCACCAAGAAAATTGTAAAGCATATCCTCGAGTAACATTTGGTTTCATTAAAATCGGTTCACTCTATCGAAAGTTATAGTAATTTAATGACGACGCGACTGAAGTACGAGAGAAAAGTAAATAAGTAAATGGACTTAATATATTCATATTATTTTATTAGTCTCTATTTTTTATATTATGTTCCACGCGGACGGAGTCGCAGGCACAGCTAGTTATTAATAATGGTTGAAGCATTTTGTATAATGGAACTTATCGAAGAATGTTAGCAAGGTAGGTTGTTATTTTTTTTTATTCTTTGTCATCTATACTAATATTATAAAGAGGTATCGTTTGTGAATTTGTGATGTTGTAGGGGATAATCTCAGGAAGTACTAAACCGATTTTGAATATTCTTTTACCAATAGAAAGCCACGTTATTTGTGAATGTCATAGGCTATATATCATCACGCTAAGATCAATAGGAGCGGAGCAACAATGAAGAATGTTTTAAAATCGTGATTTTTTTCCTTTTGAGAGCTTCCACTGCGTGTTAGCCCAAAACAATTATTCCTCGCGTATGAAGTCATGGGCAGAAGCTATTAATTAATTATATTATTATTAGTATATTATAAAGAGGTAAAGTTTGTAAAGATGTTGGGGGTAATATCTGGGAAGTCGGAGAAAAAATGGTCGAACGGGAACGTTTCTTACGAACGCTGCCTTAACGATGAGAGATATATGATTGAGTTCTAGAAAAAAGTTGTAGCTTGACAATGCCTATTACCGCCCAAAGAACTGGGCGCGGGTCAGCTAGTTGAACAATAAAGAAATATTAGGATAAATCTAAAACTCTCAACAAACATTATGTATACGAGTATGTACGAAAAGATAAAGCGTAGGCGAAACGGACTAATTCGGGGAACATGTACAAATTAAAATCTTATCGGTTCGTTGATCGATAACAAGCAGAAAATTCTCCACCCTTTCTTTAAACCTCATCGATCTATGATAAGTCAATTATACCCGCTTTAGAGATTTAAACCCTATATTTCTATGGTCGTTAAGTCGTGGTGGTCTAGTGGTTTGACCAGTGGAATATTAATTCGGTGTCCGCTGTTTTGAACCCCGGCATGTACCAACGAATTTTTCAGAATTCACGCACATTTAGTAATTTAAATTTATAACACTATCAGCTGACGGTGAAGGAAAACATTGTGAGGAAACCTGAACCTGACAGATGTTCTTATAGTACTACTGTATGTGGGAAAATATAGAACTATGGATTTCTCAGAGCTTGAAATCGCCAATACGTCGTGGGCTGGCTTGGTGATTATGCCTATACCTTCCTTCGGGAAGAGGCCTATGGCCCTGCAGTGGGTCTCTTACCGGCTGATGATGATGATAATTTCTATCGGATGTATAATCATAGCGTAGTACGGCCAACATAACTCCTCATTAAACTACAAACTGAATACTATCGACAATAAGAGGACTACTGCGACTGAGAAAATCTGGAAGACTGGGTCTTGTCTTCGTGTGGGAATATGTGATTTCACACCAAACCGGCATTATTTTTACCACGAATGTGAAATATTCATATTTCAATTCAATTCTTTGTTCATAATATGCACTCACATAGTTTTACAATTAACAGAAATAAGATGTACAAAGAACTAAAACCATAATATTCTGTTTACGTAACCAGTAAATTGGTTTTGTGTTTGTGTACCGTTAAAACTGTGTTTGGAAATTGTTTTCTCGTTGGTCGATTTAGCTCCTTAGGTCTTACAGTGTTCCCTGATTGAGTAATAGATAGGTAAAGGAAGTAGGTGACCCAATATCGTCGAATATCGCAGCATGTTTGGATGAATCTCAAAGACGGAACGCTGCGACCGCAAAGCCGCGAACACCGCGCTTGTTCTTGGGTATTTTAATTAATTTTATCACAAAACGCCCACAACAATATTCGAATATTTAGATATTTTCATTATTAATACATGTACACATTTCGTCGCTTCGTTTTCATAACTAACTCAATAGTATAAACCAATTTTACAGATGCATATTGTTATTCAAATACTAGTTAGTTACTGCAACTTTCTTCCCGTACCTTTGTAGTTTTATGAGCTGTTTTTTGTTGTGATTCCTACTAAGCTACTAATTACTAAATCATTCTTACAATACTTTTATTTGATAGTGAAATAAAATGTTTCTTGTTTTAATGGTTCATTACTTACAAAGTGTGACTAAGTAACGGATAACTATCATATAAAATAAGGGGCCGTTCAAATATTATGTAACCATAATTTTAATTTCTAACTCACCCCTCCTGTTGTTAGCAAAAGTAAGGAAAGCTCTAACTATTACATATCTATTATACCTATCTCGTTTATGTTATCAAGGGTTGTAATTAGTGCGAGTACTAACGCCAATTATGCTAGATTATCATAAGTCTGTGTAAACACATACACATGAATGTAAACATTACGGTACTCTCTCACCAACAATTTGCAAAAGGATTAAAAAAAAAATTATAGCTCTTCTTGGATGGATTACACAAAATACATTAGTAAATTGCTGAAACACATTACTTAATACGTGTAGCATCTAGGCAAACTTGAATTGTTCACGTACCAGGCAACGGCACCGAATAAAGAGCAACTATTTAATTATATGACCCTTCAGAGTTTCCGCCCGTTGAGTCTTTTGAATACAACTCGGAATAGGTGTGTATTTCGACGATCGTTTGGCCGCATTCAGGATTTGTTCGTACGGGTCAAGGTCCCCATGGTTGCAAAAGATATTGATTTATATCTAGACACGTGGCAGCCTGTCAAGCCAAGTTCAAGCTAACAGAATAGCGAGCGCGCGGTATCGTGTAATATTACACAATCCATTTGGCACAACTTTCACCCCCTCATATCTCAAAAACTATTTCGCATAGACATGTCAAATTCGGCTCACGTATTGCAACTTGTGAGGTATATATATTTGCACCAAATTTTATAAACGCATATCAAACAGTTATTTTAACTAGTGGGCGCCCAGTGGTCGACACTCGACAATAGTTCATTGATTTTTTTAAGTTTGAACTTTATTAGGGTTCCTGTGTCAAAGGGATTCTATAATCAAAGGTTTTCATCATGGCTACTCAGTTATTTTTCACTTTTTTTTCAAATTATATGAACATAAAAAACTGTCTAAATGAAAATTGAAATTAATTATAAATTTGAAACAAAAACAGGCGGTTACATGGTACAAGGTGGTAAGGCTCTCAAATTGTAAGTAAATATAACTATACGAAAATAAAGAAATTTATCGCAACTCATGACACAACTTTCAATTAATTTTACACAACACCAGGGGTGGTGTTTCTGGGTGATATTGAATTAAATGTAGTCTCATTGCTTGGAAAAGTAATGGATACACATTAGAATCAAATTATTAATCCAAAACAAAGATGATCTAAGCCATGGATTACTTTCATGAGCAAACAAATTTTCTTATTTTGATTTTACAACGTATTTTTTGGCTATTTTTTTATTGAATCATCATTTGAAGTGAGTCCACCATAAAAAAAATACTAAACATTAAAATATTGACTTTGACTTTGGTAATATTGCTTTACTCTTATGACAACATGAAGCAAAGTGACATGAAGTGAAAGCAGTCTTGTCACCTAAAACTTTTGACATTCAATAAGACCAAAGAGAATAATAATTATTTCAGTGGTTCCATAAATTTAGTAAAGATAAATTATTTATCAGTTAATTATTAAAGTATATTATGAATTTACATATTATATTATTATAAAATTAACCAACAATTTGACTAGTTCATTTCAAAGGCCATGTAAGCATTGTATGGGCCAAGTCATTACAGAGGTCATTTATTTTGACATATCTCTAGAAAGTAATGTGAAGAAAGCAATGTTAGTGGAAAAATATGAATACGACTTATTGGCTTTAAAATGGTTAATAATTTATTACTAAAATGGTTAGAAAAATCATTAGCCAATGGATCATGGCTAGCTGTGTTGTTGTCTCGCTTGTGGTTGGTTGCGAACTGAATTAAACTTTGTCCTTTATAATAAAAGTGTACAAAACGTATAAATGATAATACCTAAACAACAGTTCGGTTGTATGACTCTGAATATACTTTGTCAACAGTAAAATCCGTTTGCATAAAGACAGATCACACAATAAGCCCTGGCATATGTCTTTATATAACACACTCATACTGTTTGACTGATCATCATTACAATTGGCATACCTGAGTGTCTTCTTATGGCGATAATTTTTACGTTACATTTTTTATCTATTCTATGCGTGGCTTTACGCTGTATTTGAGTGTTGTTACATTAGTTTTATATTGCATTTAACGCGAACGCATACGCGGGCGATTGTTAGTATTATACAATGATCGGTAGAATGTATTAATAAAAGTAATCTATAGACACATGCTTTCCATTCAACCGGGTATTTGATTTAAAATCGATTGTGTAAGACTCAACAATTTATAATATGGGAATACAACAATAGAAAACAATAGTATTGTCTCAGTCCGACCCTGTAGCCGGACGTCTCTCGGCCAGTGAAATTGGATTGTCTTCGCAAAGACTGTTTGTAGTGCTTATACATGTATATTGTAGTAGTCGGGAACCTCCCGGGACGTAAATTCTTTAATTTTACACACCGCGTCGGAAGTTTCGTTACGCTGAAGAGTTTTTTTCGGAAATGCAAAGGTCGGTGTGTTCCCGTGTATTTATTTTTGTTCATATTTGTAACTGGGGTCTGGCATTTCCATGCATCAGTTTTTCCCATTACAGTAATTATTTTTTTAATTCAATTTAGAGATGACGAGAAATAGACGGAACTGTCGAGGTTTAGAAGGCATTTATTGAAGTAAGGGCATTACCAGCGGTTCAGATAATCTCGGTCATGAAGAAAAGCGAACTTGATCGTTTTTATATTTCATCTTCAGTATATTTAAACATCGAGAGACAGAGAGAGAGAGAGAATACAGAATGACATTTATGAGACATCACCATAGTACACATAGACATAATCTTTTGCGGGTGAAACCTGCTTGACATGACAATTAAACTTATTGTCCGAAAAATCTACAATGTCCCACATTAAACATGAGGATGTGGTCCAAGATGGCAAACACGCCAAATCTAGAGGGACTGGCTCTCAAGTGCAGCTGTCGGAACACATCAACAGGTGCTTGGCGAAAGATTTTCAACTTGAGGGTAGTAGGTGGCCAGGCGGGTTTAGAAAAAGCCCTGCCACTATGTTGTGGTCATCATAGTGTTTTTTAATCATCACACGACGCTTCAAACTTTTAGTACTTTAATACACTCTATATATCATTACTCATTAATAATGTAGAAAAGTAGATATATTATCCTAATTATGTACCTATCGTCTAGAACGTTCGATACGAAAGTTATAAATTCTCAAAGGCTAAATACAGAGTCTCGGAGCACAGAGTAGGTAGCTCATTGCGCGACATCCTGTAGATAATCACATCCGTTTATTTCCAAGATTTAAATTATATTAGTTATGTCCTCGATTCCAACAGTATTTGTTATTATTTCTTACAATTATCATTCGGTGTAATAAATAAGGGACATATCGTGTAACAATTCTTTATCTTCAAATATTTACAGATACACTAATTTTATAGTGGATTAATTGACTGAGGTATAATTAGTCGAGTATATAATACAGAAGCGACCCGACCCGGCTTCACATTGATCAATGCTCTACGCAGTAGATATTAGGAATTTACATGAATCTTTTGTCGCTTTGATATCTAAGGTTTAAAGACATAGAAGTTACACAAGAATTTTCACGCACAAAACGGATAACGCGAACTTGTCTCGGGCGAGCGCGGTGCATTTATTTCGAAACCTTTTTAAAGTAAGTATCCAATATGTATTTAATTTTTTTGTAATAACACCGATACTGTCGTAGACTCAACGGTAGGCTTTTTTATATCATAACAGGCAAACGAACAGGTGGGTCACCTGATGTTAAGTGGTCACCACCGTCCATAGACACTGAAAACACCAGACATTATTTAGCTGCATAATTTTGTCAAACATTAGTTGTATGTATCTCATAAGTTTTAGCCAGCGTTTTTAATGTAAGTGTCCAAAAACTTATTCTTACGACTTCATTAGAATACGTCGACTTCTCCTTACTATTTATGAATATAATGTGCTTTATACATAGGAATCTCTCGAAAGAAATTCTCAAAACTATAACTAGAAAACCGTACCAAAATGCATATAAGAATAAAAGGTGATCCGTTTGTCTGTGTGTTCAGCGTTTCTGCTTATTCTGTTTTATAGTATTGATAGATTAGTAATGTTTGTGTGAGCGGACTGTGGTAAGACAGTAAAAAATTATGTGCTGTTGTTACTTACAGCATTTGTTCATGAAAATCTCAACATCACTATAGAATGCTAAAACCGATAAAATACTGCTGAACCACTGACGCTACGTATAAATTAAGTGACGTAAAACGCGCATATAAAACCGATAGGTAATATATTTTCCCTAAAATTCGTATTAAACACACCTGCTGTATGAATTTGTGTCTGAACACTCATCCCCTACTGGAACGGATTTGTCTAGAAATGCTTGTGAAGTTTGCATATTCATTACTTAACCCGCAACAGGCGGCGGGGCCTCGAGTGCCCGCCTTCGTTTTTCTTTTTTCATTAATACACAGCTCATGTTTCTACGAAGCGATCAATATCTGTCATCGCTTATGTGAAATGTTATTTCCTTTATAAATAACTAGCTTTAGTAGGCAGATTCACTCGCGTTAAGTTTTAAAAATAAAATACAGCCCATTATCCTTATCTTATCTTTGATAATGTAGCCTTCTATAGGTGTAAGGATTTTAAAAATCGGTTAATAAATTTTTGAGTTTATCGAGTACAAACATAAAATCAAATCTTTTCTCTTTATAATAGTAGTTTAGACCAGCGGTTCTCAAGCGATATTACTCAGCGATGGAATAACATACTCTTTACAAATTCGCGATAACCTTACATACCTACATGCAACATTTTTAGTAAAAAGTAAGGAATAAAAATATCATATTTGTAAATCTCGCGACACACTTGGAAGGTGCTTGCGATGAACCAACGTTAACAACTTAATTGAGACTTATCGTTATATTTTGGTCAATTTAAATAATATTATCGTAAATTGTATGTGTTATTCTAATCTGTAAGCTATATTACTGTAAAGTTTTATCAAAATCCGTTGAGTAATTTTTGCGTAAAAGATGACTCTAACAAATCATTCCCTTTATTATGAACATAACTAATATCTTATTAATATTAATAAGATAATAAGATTAATCTTATTAATAAGATAGGATTTCCGAAGACGTATTAGAAAGTATATCATTCAATTATGTCAAATGCATTTGATAACTTTTTAAATAAATAATAATAATAAAAATATATTAAAACAATTTTTATTACACGAGCCAGTGAAAATTGTAAATTCGGAGGTACTTCGAAATATTTAATCGGTTTCGCGAACGCGAAATATTAAATTAAAGAATGTCCGGACGGATTAAAATCCCGTCCGGTATTAGATGCGAATGGAAAGGAATAAATTAAACTCTTATAAATTATTTCGTAGCTTTTTTTACCGTCCGAGCTGATAATTTAGCGTTTTTTTTCTTCGCTCTCGATCGTGGCTTGAGCGACCCTCGTGTTCCATTTGCATATTTAAAGCGGTCGAAGCGATCGAGGGTTGGTCGACGCGCACCTAACTTTATTCTCATTAAATTAATTTGCGATCGGAACCTTTTGTGAACTAATTCCTTCAACACGATACGTCAATCGTTGACTTTGAAATGTTTTGATGTCTGCTAATTGACAATCTCCTTTGATAATGTTTGCTGAATAATCATTTTGATGTTGGCGTTCGAGTATCTGGTATAAATATTTCAAAATATCAATTTTATTTTATTTTCGTCACCAAATCTTCTAGTAGATTATTACTGCTATTGTCGAGTAGGTAATGACATTGCAAGTTTCTTGCGATCGTTTTGATGTTCTAACAAGATGGTGGCCTTCTTTCCAGACTTTCCAAGGAGTTTTTGTGACAAGCTCAGTGGTATAATTTCTCATCCTCTTTACTTGTGCATTATTACCAAACTATATTACGTAAAGCACCACCGATATTACAAAATATTGAGTCAAAGAAGATATACAAGATTATGAATTATATAGAAATTGCACTACATGACATTCTAAGATTCCGCGAAAAACACCCAAAACATAAATTATAATGAATAGATTTTTTAGAAAATAAGCCAAACATTATCAGTTAAAAATTTTAATCACAATAAAATTAGGGACAATATTTTATTTAGACAGTGACAAAGATTGATCTGAGAAACAGCTCTATATGTAAATGTCATGAATCAAGTGATTAACCATTAATTAATTAATGGTCAATAACTGTGCTGACATGGTGCTTTTTGCAGACGATACTTCAATTATATTTAAAGTAAAAAGGACAGATTCAGAGGTTGGGCACGTAAATAATACTTTAAACGAAATTTCTCATTGGTTTGCATTAAATAACTTAGTACTTAATACAGGTAAAACAAAATGTATGAGATTTATTTTGCCTAACGTGCCACAGATTGATAGTAGCATTAAGATCGAAGGGAATTTTGTAGGGTTAGTTGATAATACTGTATTTTTGGGTATCACACTAGATTCAAAATTACAATGGGGTCCTCAAATTAAACAATTGGCAAGCAAATTAAGTTCTGCTGCATTTGCAGTACGTAAGATTCGCCAGCTAACTGATATTGCCACTGCTAGGTTAGTCTACTTCGCCTACTTCCATAGCCTAATGTCTTATGGCATTCTGTTGTGGGGGACAGCAGCTGAGGTAGACACCATATTTTTATTACAAAAACGAGCAGTTCGAGCAATCTACAATATGAGACCTCGCGAATCCTTAAAGACCAAGTTCAAGGAGTACGGTATCTTAACTCTGCCCTCCCAATACATTCTTGACAATTTAATGTATGTCCGTAAGAACCTAGAAAAGCTAGATTTCGTAAAATACCGGCACAATCTAAATACTAGAAACTGTGACAAACTGGTTGTCCCACGTTTTAGACTTAGTAAAACCAGTAACAGTTTTTTGGGAAATAGTGTTAGATTTTACAACAAAGTCCCAAAGGATATTACCGATTTGCCGGATTGTGAATTTAAGCGCCATGTCAAGCGGGTTTTGGTGTCAAAAGGCTATTATAGAGTGGATCAATATGTGAACGATGGTGATGTCTGGAATTGACTCATCTCTGTGCATCCATTAAAAACGTTTGTGAAATTTACTTTTATATAGAATATATTATTATTCTAAATATTATATATATTTGTTAAAAAGATAAACCAGATCGAGTTTCTTGCCGGTTCTTCTCGATGACTGGGTTGTTTTCCGAACCGGTGGTAGTTTTGACGTTCATGAGTGCCTTCTTAGGGCCTAAATTGAATAAAGTGTTTTGAATTTGAATTTGAATTTGAATTTGAACCAGAACCAGAATGATTCTAACGATATCCAAACCACCCAAATCTATTCAGGCATTCAAAAATTATAGTGGAACTAAAAAGCTCAAAGATCTGAGTGATTTGCTAAATTGCATTGCATGCATAATTGTAATTACGTTTGCTAAATATACCTTAAAACCATCAAAATCCTGTTTTGGACAGTCGTTTAAAAATTTACTTCCGCTTAACTTTATTGTTCGTCGATAGTAAAAACACTAGTTAACATCAGAATCATAACGTAAAGAAAGGATTTAGCAAGTTCATATTAAAGAAAACGATTAGTAAACCGCAGAGTCTAGCATCATATAGCATAATGTACGTAAAAAGGCACAGAGGGCTTTGCCCGACGCGAGGTTATCTTTCCAGTACATTTGTTGGGCGTCGGGAGCAGATCCGGCGAAAATACGCGAGCTTGCTTATACCTCCACTGTTATTCATCGGACTAAAAGATGTTCAATTTGCTCAGTCACATAAATGCGAGTCTGTTTTTTTTTTGTTATTTTATCTATAATTGTAATCATTTGCTTTACAGGCTTCATGATAATTATAAAACATCCTGGAAGCATCATTGATTTGTGCATTACACAACTTGCAAGATGCCTTGTGCAGCTCATGGTTTTGTGCTGATCCTCACTCTCTTAGATTCAGGATGAACTAAAGTACAAGATGTCATCGAGATTAGCCTTTGTAAATCTAGTTCATAATGACAAAGTTCGAGGACAATACGACAGTGAATTTGAATTAAAATTATTAAGGCTGGTGATAGTACAACCATTACTAACAAATGACGCTCCTATGCTAAAACTGCAAAACAATTTCAGAGAATTGTTGGTAAGTTGTAAAAGATAAAATCAGGATACTTCTGTCGCAGAAATACGTATACTTCTTGGGGAACATTGCTTAAAGTTGGAATCAGTGCACAACAGCAAAATTCTTTACCACAATTCAAGTTTAAAGTGTGAGCTGTTAAAATTAATTAGTGGCTTCCAAAACTGGAATAATTACAATAAAATATTATGAAATGTTTGCAGGCCGGCATGACAGTGGCGATCGTCGATAGATTATAGATTTCTCCGTGATCGCCATTGTTTTTGGATTATACTTTACTTACCGTCAGGTACAGATTGGACACTCTGTCGTATTATAAGTTGTAACAAACACAGATGCGATACGAGTATAGAGTCTTCCGTTGAAACAATAAATATAAACGGTTGGAACAATAAAGTTTGCAAGACGCATCGCTTGTACTGAACATTACGCAGTATTTGCTTTTTGCGGACTGTGGACAAAGTATAGCTGATATTAATATGTAATGTACGTTATATAAGAATAATAAAATAAATACGTTTAGTTACGCTTACTAGCAGGTCATGACGCGTAATGATAAATTTATCCACTACCAAAAAATTACGAGCCTAAAGAAGTTTTCACCTTTAAAAAATCAGAAATCTTAGTACATCATTTATATATGTCTTCGAAACGCTTTCTTGTTCCTCGTTGATTGTTCGAAAATTAACTTAAATCATACTGAAATCGAGCAGTTACTTTTAAAACATATTTTTTTAACTTACCGTACCTTAGATTACCTTTAAGTAGGTAAAACAAACAACTCCAGGGGCCCACTTGTATGTGGAGGGCGTCCGGGTCAGGGTGGGGACCCAGATGAGGTACCTGGGCCTCACCCTGGACGGACGCTGGCGGTTCGAGCCCCATTTTAGGGGGTTCGGACCGCGCATAGTTGGGGCCGCAGCGGCGCTCGGACGACTCCTCCCCAATACGGGGGGGCCGGGCGCCGCCTGCCGCCGCCTTTACTCAGGGGTGGTACGGTCCATGGCCGCCTACGGGGCGCCGTTATGGGTGGACGCCCTCAACGCCACCAACATTCGTGCGCTGCGTGCTGCGCAGCGCACTGTGGCGTTGAGGGTGATACGAGGGTACTGGACGGTGTCCTCGGCGGCGGCCATGGTACTGGCCGGTTCCCTTCCCTGGGAGCTAGAGGCGGAGGTGCTTGCCGCCGTATATAACTATACGGCGGCTAAGAAACTGTTGGGGGAGCCTCTGGCTCCTGGGGAAATAGAACGGAGGAGGAAGGAGGAGAGAGAGGAGAAGATACAGAGGTGGAGGCAGGACCTGGCGGACGCGCGTTACGGTCGATATACGATCGACGCCGTCCGCCCGGTCCTGCCGGAGTGGAACCAAAGGAAGTGGGGCTCCCTGACGTTCCGTCTGGTGCAGGTGCTGACCGGGCACGGATGCTTCGGTTGGTACCTGCACCGGATAGCTCGCAGGGAGCCGACCGCCGTATGTCACGAGTGCGGCGTTGAACCGGACACCGCGCAGCACACACTTTCGGAGTGTGCTGCGTGGGAGGAGCAGCGCCGCACTCTGGCTGCGGCGGTAGGACAGGAGCTCTCGCTGCCGAGCGTGGTTGTGGCCATGCTCGGCAGCGAGGATGCGTGGAACGCAATGGCCTCCTTCTGCGAGGAAGTCGTCTCGCAGAAGGAGGCGGCGGAGAGGGTCCGGGAGGAGAACCCTCAAAGTGACCCTTTCCGCCAACGGAGGACAGGCAGGAGGAGGCGGCAGTTTGACCGCCGCCTCCTCCCACCGTAACCGGACCTAGGGAGGATGGGTCGGGGGGCCCATTCTCCCATTGCACAGGTCCGGCGGACGGAGGAGACGACCGGTGTGTACACGGTTGTCTCCTAACAAGACGGGGTCCGGCGGCGGCGCTTTCGCCGCTGGGCCAACCGCTGGGGCGCCACGATGAAATCTGTAGAGATCTCGTGTCGCCCCAACTATAGCGGCAGACGTACACCGTGGGGTTTTAGTCCGTGCGAGTCGGACATAACCCATCCTCTCCCCCGAGGGGGTGGGTATCCATAAGGGATTTCCCCACGTAAAAAAAAAAAAAAAAGGTAAAACAAACAAACATGTACAAAAATAACATTACTTGCTAATCCTACAGCAGTATGTTTTGTCAACTCTTTACCAGACTTCGTGTTATTAGCAAATATAATATATGTGGTACATTTTAAACGCCAATGTTATTTTTCACATGGTGTGAATAAATATGTATCACTGCTATTCATCATATGCTAATATGGTTTCTTTTACATAAAAGCTAAGAAATTGTGGCTTGGAATTCCTTTCTTTAGTATTAGGATATGACGGGGAAGTTAAAAAAGTTCGTGTCTTCTAAATATAGCACTATACATTTATCACCAGTGGAATAACGGTGATAAAGTAATGTAATTTCACTGCTATATAATTATAATATTACTGTGACTAATAATTCAATATAAATAATTATCAAGTTCGGTATTCGTTCTCAAAGATAATGTTTTCAATATAACGACACGTGATTTTTTTGAAGTAAAATTTCTTTAGGCGCGACTAGGAGGTAACTGGACGACAATGCAATAGATATCCGTTACGGCAATATGGCGTTACGTTTCTGTACTATCCGGTTTTTAAATATTTTTGATTTTGTCAATAAATAGTTTATAAACAAATCAATCAAAAATTTTTGAAAAATTAATAATAATAATAAAAATCATGCAATAGAATAAATTATGTATCTATGGGCGTGCGACCGTGCTGCCATCTGGTTTCAATGTAAATAAGTAACAAATTAAATCAAAGCTTCATTATCTGTAGTGCCATCTATCAGTTAATTCGGAACTTAAATAACACAGGAAATATTATTAGCAACTCTTTGTTGTAAAGTAAATAAAATATAGAAAAGTACGCACAGATTACTATCTTATAACGCCAAAGAAGTCTTACTTCAATCGCGTGTGACGGTTACACGCACTCATTTTTTTTTAATTATCCGTCTTCCTATCTTTTTAATATTGTAATACTTAGCTGATCCCGTTTTCAGCAGTTTTAATCGGTTGGGATTTTATTGACCACAATAAAAATTGACCCAAGTAAGCGTCATAAAAGCTTTTTACGTTATCCGTGTTATTATAACTTACCATTAGGTGTCACTGAGACACATCAGTTCCTGTACCTTTCAACAAATCGCCATAAAAACTTATGTATGTGGATATTTAAAGATTATTTACACAATACAACGAACAGTAATGACAACAAATGATAACAAAGCCATGGGCACGATCTGTATATAAAAACGATTTTAGCCAACGGACCTTTATGAATATTGGTAGACGACGCATTCCAGCGTGTAAGTTGAATCCAGAGCCAAAAGCGAAATGAAATTTTAATCTGAAATTATAGAACGGTCGCCGCGCACCGCGAGAATTTATTCACGAGGGTAGTAACAAGGAGAGAAACTAAAATAAAAAAAAGAAGCGTGAAATATGAATCGTGGACGTCGTTAAAACAATAAACGTCCGTGTTACAAAGGAAGCCGCCGCGCCGCGCGCCGCCTTTCGGCAACCTATTTCTATTCCGTCTCATATATTCGCGCGCAGAAAAAAAAACAGATTTATTCTTTTATTAATATTACAATTGACTGAATACTATAAAAGCTGTATGGAGCATCGATATTCAAGTATTTCGTAAGCACTGAAGGGGCATGGGGTCCTTGATTTGCTTATTTTTGATGAAATAGGGGATGGGGGTGTCTGTATGGTGATGACGTCAACAATATTTATATATTTAACCAGAACAGATTTAAAAATACTTATATAAATGTCTATGTAAGCATGAGAGGAGGGTAAGAGCATTGCTTACTTTTGCTGATCGGGGGGTGAGGACGGTCAGAAATTACAAAAAATCTGCTTACGTAATACTTGAACGGCCCTTCTGTCATATAGTGGATTATATTAGATCTTTACCTATGAAATTGCCGTTTTGTATGAAAAAATTTAAACGAATTTTTTTCATGTATTTTTTATTTGTATTAATCGAAGTAATCACCCATGCAATCAATGCATCTTTGCCAACGCAGTGGCAGTTTATTGATGCCCTTCTTAAAGAAATCAGCTGGATGAGAGGCAACAAATTCTTCAAAGGCGTTTGGTAAGAAGCTGTGATGAATCACACCGGCGCTAGACCACCAAACAGTGACCATCACTTTTCTAGGAGTAAGTTTTCGTTGAGGGCATTGTTTAGGTGCTGAACCAGGATCCAACCAACTTGCTGAGCACTTGCGGTTATCAAACAGAATCCATTTTTCATCGCAGGTAACAATGCGGTTCAAAATTCCTTCATTTGTGTGTCTACGTACGTGTCTACGTACTTCGCGCTGGCGATCATTGAGTGCGTGGGGCACCCATTTGTCAAGCGTTTTTACCTTGATAATTTGACGCAAATGGACCCATATTGTTGTGACGCTAACGTCGAAAGCTGCTGCTAATTCAGCCGTAGATCGTGTATCATAAGCTTCCACAATTGCCTTTAATTCGTCATTGTCGACCAAAGTCTTCGGACGACCGCGAGGTTCATCTTTCAGGTCGAAATTCCCAGAACGGAAGCGAGCAAACCAATAACAGGTGGTGCGTTGGTTTGTAGTGTTAGCTCCGTAAACGTCGTTGATGTTGCATGTCGCTTGTGCCGCGTTGCTGCCACGACGGTACTCATATTCCATAATTATTCAAATTTTTAACGTATCCATGATGACAAAAAAAAATTGAAATGCGATGAAAATGTAACACTAATCAATAAACATATGACTAGTTTTGAAAAAAGAATTCCATGTTTTTAAAATAAAATTAATTTAAAATTAGAATTCTTAGCCAAACAAAAATTATTTTGATTTGAATTTGAAGACGGCCACCATCTTGTTAGAACATTAAAATGATTGCAAAAAACTTGTAATATCATTACCTATGGCTAATCTACTAGAAGATTGGTACCAAAAATAAAATAATAGATAAAGAAGATTTACTTGTTACTTAAAAATAAGTACGTTATATCCAAATTTATTAATCGTTCGTGAGAACTGAAAATACTTTCCCAAAACAAATATTCTATAAACAATCCAACGGTGGGTTCCACGAAGGAGTCGACAAAAACAGGTGCGAAAATATTCACCAATAAAGTGCACGAAGGAACAACAATAAAATCTACATTTATGATAAATATTCGAGGAGTAGGTGACAAAAAAAGGATGACGATATAAAGAGGTAAGCGCTCCAACAGTTTTTGCAGCGAACGTGTATAGTACACGGTGTTAAAAGGATAATATCCGCAAAAAGTCTGTGCCTAGGTAGACGCCCGTCGTGCCCGTATAACGGAGGGCCCTAGAAAAAGTGCAAAATGACGTCGGCGATACACCGAGCGCAATTTTTTTTACAAAATGTTTAAAATATGACTCAATGTAATATTAAAATATGAATACTATACTGGATCTATTTTTACCATTGTATAATTCAAGCAAACACCATGTCAAGCTGGTTTTAATATCTTAAGGCTATATTATAAGGTCGATCAATATGTAAACGACGGTGATGTCTGGAAATGACGCCTCTCTCTGTGTATCCACTAAAAACGAATGTAACTATTTATGTTTGTAAAAATATGTATAATGAAAAGATGAACCAGATCGTGTTTCTTGCCGGTTCTTCTCAATGAGTGGGTTGTTTTCCGAACCGGTGGTTGCTATGATGTTCATAAGTGCTTTCTGAGGGCTTAAATTGAATAAAGTATTTTTGATTTTCATTTTGATAATCGGGGTGGTAGTGTTTCTAATGTATGGTAGAAATAGACAATTAACAAGACTGCAGCCGCAGTTTCTTTTTGAATTTTTATTTTGTTGATAATCATTGGCATTTCTATGACTTCTTATATCTCGATTACTTTTTGTTAATTGAACAGGGAGACGGTCTTTTTAATAAATTTAGTAATGTGTTTAATTTTAGTCGTCGTTGTTTTAAAATATGAATTAACAACTTGATTGCTATAGCGCCCGTATATATTTTTAAAAGAAGAAACATTCATACTTTTTATTAATATATATACTATTGTACTTCTTGAATAGTATAATCTACCAACACATTACGTAATTCATTAGCTAGCTACACTAAGCTAAGTTAGCTGTGCCTGCGATTTCATATGCATATTTGCATAAATATGTTTGTTTTTTCTTTACTAATACGGGAAAGAACCAGCTAGTCATACAAACGACAAATACCAATAAAGTTCATGTCTGCTATACGCAGAATCTGGAAATTAAGTAATGAAGTACATTAAGTAGCGCAGCTTTAGGAAAATTTAAATAAAATATATCTTTTGTCGGTGCACCAATTTAAATGTCTTTGCATAATTTTATGATTGTATGAGCTTTGACTTTGAGTTTGTGACGTTATAATAGCGGCACACTATGATGGCCATTTTGACTTATATCAGCTCATTAAAATTTGTATAAATTAATAAATACGTGAAATGGGATGGATTCTATAATCTGTTGCGTCAAATTATAATATTTTCATAGATTTAATTAAAATTCGTTTAATAGTTTAGGGAGTTAGTATTTTCAACCAGAAAAAGTTTTACAAAAGTGTTATGTGTTGCATTTTGTCACACTTCTTTCAATCAGTTTTTGGCAAATATTTTAATGTATAGATAAAACAACATGTTTTATAAGTATTACGTAGATCTAATAAATTAGTTCTTAATTGTATACGGGTTTACGTTCCGTTGCGTTCCGTCAGAAGCATGGTGCAAGAAATAGTTCACATAGCTATAGCAGTATAAAAAAGTAAGCGTTTAAGCTTGGTGTGCCTCAGGCGGTGAATGCGCGGCGGTGTGTGCCTAATTACTGGCCATTTATAACGTCCGTGGGGAGTCCGAGCGATTTTTATCCTTTTTTTCATGCACCCCTTTACCTATGCGTTATATTTAAAAGATATACTTGTGTTAAAAATGTAACCCTTTGTTTAAGCGCTATTTTTAATTTGCATAGTTGAGGAAATGTGACAATATTGTTAATTATATTTTAGTTAGCTTTTCTAGACTACTAAGGCGAGTGCTTAAGGCACTTAGCCATTAGCATTTGTTTGTTTAAAACCTAATGTATAGAATAATTATTGACAGGATATCATTTGGAAATGCAAAAGTTGTTTGCAGTTGATACGATAGCTTTGGACTTGGGTTGATTGTATTGTATAACGTTGGCTTTTGCTCGCGGTTTCGCTCGCATTAGTGTAAGTTTGACCTAACCCTCGGAGACAATAGTCTTTTCCAAATGAAAGGTACCCTATATCCTTGCTGTACCACTGTGAACGGAGACAATGTGATGAAACCATATCACGGTTTCACGGTTGTAGGGTTTTTCTAAGTCTGTCTCGCTAGCTATCCTCAAGTTGAAAACCTGTCACTGTGTGTTCTGGTAGTTGCACCTAGGAGTCCGTCCCCCTCTAGGTTAAACGTGTTTACAATCTTAGACCACATCGTCATTTAACGTTACCTGTAAATATAGTCACACTAAAACGTACATAATATAAACTTCATTATTTATCATATCTATTATCCTCTCGTTAGTCTGTGATATTGATTGTGCGCTAGATTGTTTAGGTTAGGTTGCTAGTAAAATTATAAATCCAGCAACAATTAACTGGAGATAATTCAGATTTTGGGGTTTCTAGTAAGAATTAACGAACTCAAAATTGGAAAATAATCAATAAAGTTTAAATATGTAATTACTTTGCCCAATTGCACTTACCATTATTTGTATTGCCCGACCGGTATAAATAGTGCCGAATTAATGACTTGATCAATAAAATATATAATATCCTTGTATAATGAAAATATAATTTAGCTTGAAATGCATTGTATGTTTATAATGGACGAAGTAAATACGTATTTCAACTCCTTAATCCTGGAGGAGTTTGAGTGCGGTTAGTAAAAGTTTACGCTGGCAAGATAAAGAGTCGCCGCGGTAACACTAGACGCCGGCTATTATCGCAGCGATGAGCCGCTTATCGCATTTGGCCGGATACTCGATGTCCATCCTGCGGGTGTACTCCGAACTGCTTCTGCAAAACTTTGTTTATAAACAAAAACCGTTAAATTATGTCATTGTAAGCTGTAGGCACGCCTCTATGTATAAATATTTGATATATTTGTAAATTATTATAATAAATATTTTTTATAACAGTATTGTTTGACATTAATAAATATAGTGTAAACAAATGTTTGTAATGCTCTATGACAGGGATTTCTAAACTGAGTTCCGTAGGATAGTCGTCAGGGTTCTGCCAAATTTATATTTATAGAAAAAACAAATACAGGTCAAGATTAGATGCTACCCCAGATATACGCATACAATCATCGGGCATAATATCGAACTATAAAACAATGATTCATAAAACAGTAAAACAATTTAATTCTTCACATTAAAACTTTAAGTAAAGAATAATGTGTTTCAATTATATGACACATAAAAAAAAATGTTCTTATATAAATTTCAATGTTAATTTGTAATCATTTGATATGGGGTTCCATAAAATAAAAGATATTTGGTTGGTGTTTTGTTATCTTTAAAGTTTAGGAACCCTGCACTATAATATATGTTTATGTATTATATAATGGTAACAATATATGATGTACTCTGTGGTAATAATTATTTTTGTCTCTACGCCACGCCTACACCGATTTACATTTCTGTACCGTTTTTATCGTCTTATTATTATAGTCGTATAACCAGCAAACATCTTTTATTACATTTCAAAAACTACAGTCCACTAGGAATAATACAAAAAATATGTCAAAACGATAAAAGTCACATGTCTCTTTCTTGTACGTCGTATAGTGATACGTTTTATAAAAGAAACAAGACGATATGTTTTTCTTCTGGATTTTTATTAAAGTAGATCTGTATTTGGATGTAGATTGGACTCGTTATTTTTTATTGTATTGTGTTAAGTCGCAAAGATATAATACACTAGCAATTATATGTAACTTTGTCTGCGTTTAATTATACAACAAATTATATACGTGTAACTTTAACGATTCTTGTAGTGTCCACTTAGATCTCCTTTAGATAGCAGAATTTTTCAGTTTACGGTTATAATTTGGATTATTTCTAGAGTCCCTTTATCAAATGTAACTTATGTGTTATTCCGATATTTAGGCTATATTAGTGGTAAGTTTTATCAATACCCGTTCAGTAGTTGCTACCTGAAAGAGTAACAATCATCCATCCTCACAAACTTTCCCGTTTTATAATACTAAAGGAAATAATACTAAAGGATTTCGGAGTGTACCTCAAGGAGTCAAAGATATTTATAACATAATCTGGATTTCAGCAGACTTCAGGCGTCGATAATATTAAAGGTAGCCATGATTTCGCTTAATCCAGAATTAATTTCTTACTGTTTAGCATAATTCACTTTATGAAATACATCAAATGCGCAAGCAGAAAATTTCCGTAAATGTCACTGGCCCGCGCCGCAGCCATGCCCCATGGGGGATTAACGCTCCAGATGCCATCCTGAAATAATGATTGTTCTGTTTTATTACACAACCGTTTATTATTATCTACTCCTGTCTGTTTGCATCGTACCATGTGTATGTTAATTTATTGTGTTAACAAGCTTAACCTTTCCATCCTTAATCTTAATTTTAAAATGCTAAAACGCACGACCGATGGATTCACGCGGAACGGGCGACACATATCAAGAGTAAAACAGTCTGCCGCGCGTCTAAATAACGCTCGCGTCGATGTGCGAGTGCTTCATTCAAATTATTCATTAAAAACTGCCTCTAAATTGTAAGATTAAATACATGAAATTGAATAAAGATAGGCGACTATGCAGTAAATCCAAGTATCTTGTCATTACTTATCCTTGCTAAGTTTAAACATCATCTTTATCCATGTATTTGCAAGTCAAGGAATTGCTGATTGATATTCGTCTTTTAGCAATCACTGTTACTTCTGTACGGTGATGCTTTTCTCTTTATTTAACACAAACATACGCTAAATCGTATTTTGTAAAAATATCAAGAGTGTTATAGTCGAAATGTTCAAAGAAGGAATAAGTTAAATTATTAACAAATAATTTGTTTGACTCGCATGGTAAAGAGCAGATGTCAGTTTGGAGCCATTAGCGAGATAAATTATAGCGTCCGGGGGAATCCGCCCGGCGCGGCGCGGCGCTCGGCCTCCTAAGCCCAGGATAAAGATTTTATTTTTGGTGTAAAATGAAGAGACATCTTTTCTCCGTTTGTCTGATTCAAGTGCGATAGCGGGTTAATATTGTTGCAAACATACTAATAGGTATTTACCTATGAAATTGCCGTTCTGCAGTACTGGCCATTTCAAATCAAAATAATTTTTGTTTGGCTAAGAATTCTAATTTCAAATAAATTTTATTTTAAAAACATGGAATTCTTTTTCCAAAAGTAATCATTCGTTTATTGATTAGTGTTACATTTTCATCGCTTTTCAATCTTTTTTGTCATCATGGATACGTTAAAAATTCGAGTAATTATAGAATATGAGTGCCGTCGTAGCAGCAACGCGGCACAAGCGGCACACAACATCAACGACGTTTACGGAGCTAACACTGCAAACCAACGCAGCACCTGTTATTGGTTTGCTCGCTTCTGTTCTGGGAATTTCGACCTGAAAAATGAACTTCGTGGTCGTCCGAAGACTTTGGTCGACAATGACGAATTAAAGGCGATTGTGGAAGCTGATGATACACAATCTACGGCTGAATTAGCAGCAGTTTTCGACGTTAGCGTCAAAATAATATTGGTCCATTTGCGTCAAATTGGCAAGGTAAAAAAGCTTGACAAATGGGTGCCCCACGAACTCAATGATCGCCAGCACTAAGTACGCGTCGAGACGTGCCTTGCACTGCTCAACAGACACACAAGTGAAAGAATTTTGAACCGCATTGTTACCGGCGATGAAAAATGGATTCTGTTTGATGACCGCAAGCGCTCAGCAACTTGGTTGGATCCTGGTTCAGCACCTAAACAATGCTCTAAACGAAAACTTACCCCTAGAAAAGTGATGGTCACTGTTTGGTGGTCTAGCGCCGGTGTGATTCATCACAGCTTCTTACCAAACGGGGTGAGCATTACTGCAAATGTGTACTGTGAAGAACTGAACACAATGATGGAGAAGCTGGCACATCTCCAACCAGCATTAGTCAATCGCTCGTCTCCGCTGTTCCTGCACGACAACGCGCGACCTCATACTGCACAGCAGACGATCTCCAAGTTGCAAGAACTGGGGTTGGAAGTTCTCCGTCATCCGCCCTACTCACCAGACCTTGCGCCTACAGACTACTACTTTTTCCAGAATTTGGATAACTCCTTGGCGGGAAAAAAATTCAATAACCGAGAGGCAGTACAAAATGCCTTTGAAGAATTTGTTGCCTTCCGTCCAGCTGATTTCTTTAAGAAGGGCATCAATAAACTGCTACTGCGTTGGCAAAGATGCATTGATTGCATGGGTGATTACTTCGATTAATACAAATAAAAAATACATGAAAAAAATTCGTTTAAATTTTTTCATACAAAACGGCAATTTCATAGGTAAAGACCTAATATTTATATAAAATTAGCTGCTCCGGCCACGCGTTGCTGTGGCTCAGTTGTTACACGATGAACAGATCACGTACACCGATGATGAAACTTCCTATTAATAACAATAATCAACATTGACAGTCATTTCATTTTTAATTATGAAATATTGAGGCAATTAATCGAAATATAAATTATCTTATCTGTCAAGTTGGACCAAATTGTATATAAATGTCAAATTTCATGAAGATCGGTTTAGTAGTATCGGAGTTCATCCTGGACAAACATCATGACACTGGATTTTTATATATTTAGAAGGAAACATTGATTAAATATAATGAAATTTCTACGCTGTATAAACGTCAAAGCACGTGAAACATCTAGTTAATACCACACAGGAAAGTTACTATTGTTACGTGGCATACCTTTTAGGCTTATTCTTGAGTTTACTTTTCCCAGTGCATTTTCCTGTTATTATAATGAAATCTGCTAAAATACTAGAGAGTAAACCAAATGGTTAATCCTGTGTACTAATAATTAGTAGAGGTAGTTTAGTGGTTTAAATTTGAGCATAATTCATTAATATTTTGTTCTCAATAAAATATTTTATGTTTTTTTTAATGCCACAAAGTGTACAAATATTGTAGATTCGAAGATGTAAGAATCGTAAAGTATTTTAAATATTTAATATTTTTAACATAATTTTTTTTTATCTATAATTTGCTAATTAATAAGTTCAAGCACCATATCAAGCACGTGTTACCTTCAAAGGGTATTTTGTGGGGTGGATTATTAAGTAAATTATCTCTAGAATCTTATTATTAGAATCTCTATGTACATATCTGTACAATTTTGTATAGTTGTAGTGAAAAAAAAAATCAGCCTGATCGAGTTTTTTATCGTCACTTCTTGATAACTGGGTGGTTTGTGAGAACCTTATTCCTTAATCTTATTTTTTCACGCTTATTAGTGTGTTCTCAGGGTCATAGTTGGATAAATAATAATTTATTCTGATTTCACATAAAAAATTTAAATTAAGCAATTATATATTCTGTGCTAACTGTTTGCATTCTTAATATAGATAAATACATAGTGTGTAAATGATTTATACACAGATTGTGTTGCCTTTATTGTTTCTATGAGGCGTGGTCGCTATTCGGTTGTGTCCTGTGCCAAGCCCACGGCCGGCATCTCGCGATCCTCCCAAGCCTTGTCTCGTATCAATATGATTTAGGTAAAACTTTTACAAGCCACTTGCTCTAATTAGGTTTGTTGTTTCAAAATTAATTTCGTATTCTCGTCCTAATTCTAGGATTTGCTCGGGATCGCGAATATTTTTCTCTAAGGAGAGCTCGAATTTTCTTTTGTTTCATTTTTCACGAAACGAATTATATTAATAATTTATTCTTGATTCCTTACAGTTAATCCCAGTCTAAGCCGGGAATTATATTCTTTTATAATTCTAAATAATGAAATTGTTGCGCGGTTATTTTTGTTTTCTTAAAAGCTCTGTTACCGAGGCCGTCAACTTTTCTATTTTTTAAACAATTCCTGCACTTACTTTATGTCATAGGGGAGTTTACAAATGTTACATCCAGACTCAAATACTGTTGGCAGCAGCAACCGCCTAAAGGACCACGCTAACCATAATAACTCATAAATATGTGAACACTATTAGCCTATGTAATAAGAAAATGTAGATAATTATTCACCAGTGAACTTAAGTTACCGATATACTGATATAGTTCAGCGAACAAGGGGTCGTGAATTGGTTATAACTACTACTTGTTCAAGAGAGCCCAATCACAGTGTAGGAGTAATAAATTATCACAGGTGTATTTGGGCAATAAACTTTTCCCAAAGTTTAGGTAAAATTCTGCAAAATTAGCCAGTAAATTATTTCCGTACTCTTGGAATAAACGTGCTTAAAGAAACAGGGTTTGTTTTAAATCTGCGTCTTTGACTATCCTAAAAGGGCGGGACAATGCTGTCGGACATTAGTCGGATAAATTACGAGTTGAAGTTTCTTCGCCGTTTTCTTATTACCACAGCTATGTTGAGATATTTCCTTTTACTCTTATTATCCTTGAAAATAATTACAACATACATTGCCAAAGGTTACCTTCAAGAGAATGTTATAATAACCAATAAAGTCGTTCTTTGTACTACCCATGTTGTCTGACATATCTTTATATATATATAATTCTTCTGTCCGTGTGCATGTGACTGAACTCCTCTTAAACGACTGGACAGCTTTTGATGAGATTTCTTGTGAGTGTTTCGGTGTATTCAAGAATGGTTTATATTCACAATTGGGCCCGATAGGTGACGCTGCCGTTGAATTTTAGGATTTTTTAAATTATCAATGCAGGACAACGTACGCCTGGCCCGTTAGTGTATTTTTATAACGGGATAGAAAAAAATATAAATAAAAAAAACATATATGCAATTCACATGCGGTACAAGTGAAACCTTCAGATAGTGATAAAATATTAATATAAACGATACAAGTGAACAATACACCACACTGGTTACGATACCTTTTCCCAAGGCTTCGTAACAAGCAGGATCGTATACACATATGTACAAACATAAACTTGTACAACGCTCGTCCAGAGTAAGTCTAGTAGTACAATGTATAATGAGGAAACCGCGAATATAAGAAACACTGTATAATGTATTCTATCTCATCTTCTCGCACATTAAGTCCTGTGAATGATCTATTTGTCTCTTTTTAATGTCGCTTTCTCGTTTCATCGAGTTTCTAATCATAACGAGCCTACAGAAGTTTACACTTCATTAAAATAAATAAACATACATAATAAACTTGTTAATCAAGATTAGTTTGAAGGAATCCATTATTGGAAAAAAAATCTTCCAAGATTTGACTTTTTTCTTTACGGTTTATTGGTTCCATCGTTTGACCACAGACTCGTCTCATGCTAAACGACGACATGGTCTAAGATGTCAAACACGCCAAACGTGGAGGGGATTGACTCTCACGTGCATGTGCCGGAACATGACGGTGGTAGCTAGCCAGGTAGACTTAGAAAAAAACCTACTAAAGGTTTCATCACTGTGTTTTCCTTCACCGGAAGCTCCAACTGATTTGCAAGGATTCGAACCTACGTCCATCGACTCTGTGTCTAAACGTATCAGCGTAGCCATCATAGCTACAAATTTACAATATTTCAAGTCATTTCGCCTTATTTATTTCGCATTCGGCTAGGTCCCTGCCATGTTGCAGATTGTGAAAACCCGTCACGATAAGTTTCATTTCCGTTGTCCCATTTTGGAATTATCCAGTGTATGTCCAGTTGATGAGAAGCTTGTAGGCTAGCATGACAGTAACTATGTGGTATGGACAGTAAATCTCCGAGTGATCGCTGTTGTTTTTGGGTCAAACTGTGTTTACTATCACTAGGATATTAAGCTATCTAACAGAGGTTCATATTTAGAATCAGCGTAGTAACTTAGCTGGTAGCTTACTCTACTTTTCAAGCTGTATTATGCCGCTATGACAGGCTACTCAAAACACTATCTATATTCATAGGCATTTATTGTCACGAAATTGTTGTTATAGTAATTGTCGTAGTGGTATTGTATGTATTGGCTATCATAAAGAAAATCCTATTAGAATGCTTGCAACTTCTAGAGACTGAAAAATGTGCCATAAAACGTAAATAATGATATTGTATGTATTGACTATCACAATAGAACCCTCGTAGTTTACTTGCACCAATTAGAAACTAATCACTGGACAAATAACAAATTAAGTGATACCATATGATTATAATTAAAGTTATCATTTACTGTTGGCGTTCCTTATTATTGGTGCTTGGTTCCCAAAGGTCAATGTTTCATGTATATTTAATACTATAATTTTCCGAGTATACTGTCGTGCTTTTAGAACGATGTATGTATTCTATTTGTCATTTATGTTTTTAAAACTTAGTAATTGAAATGCATTTCGCGTCGTTGCCAATCCTCGAATGCTATCACAAACTCTGAAGAATCTTTCTATCGCGTCTGTCAAAAAAATGTGGCCAGAATACCAAATTGTTTAAATCGACTCCCAAGTTTACTGATGGGATGATAAAGGCAATGGACTAGAAGAGATAAATGCTGAAATATTGTCTTATAGCTTTAGATTAAGGTGCCTTTTGCATGTTAATTGTTGTACATAATTTATATTTCACGTTCAGAACGGTAAAATACTTTATGACGTTTCTGGTTCGATACGACGAAATTGTTATTATGATTTTCGTGATTTTATGCTTTGTAGATTTTAGTGTTTGACCACAATCACATCTGATGTTGAATGACGATGTGGTGTTAAGATGGTCAACACGCTAAACGTAGAGGGGACTGGTTCTCAAGTGTAATTGACGAAGAACACTAACAGGCACTTGGCGACAGATTGCAACATGAGGGTGGTTGCTAGACAGGCAGATTTCGAAAAAGCTCTACCACTGGTCTCATCAGAATGTTTTCCTTCATCGCGCGCTCTGACTCAGTTGCTAGGACTCAAACCTACGTCCATCGATGCGGTGTCCGAACACATTATGAACTGAGCCATCATCGCTTTAAATTTTACTTTAGTTTTTCTCTAGGGCTGTTATATTAACGTAGATAATTATTACACTTACTCTCACATAAAAGGGCATAGAGCTACCATAACAAAGTGATACCAAAGTAAATTGTCCATAAAACTGTAAGAAATCAACGTCAGAGTGTACAAGGGGTGTACTTTGTAATTCATCCGCCGTATAACAGTAATCCTTATCTGGAAAGTAAAGTTTAGGTTGTGCCGTTGGAAGTGAAACGTTAATCGCGCTGGGTGACTTAAAGGGAGGGAAAAGGGCACGAACTCCGACTCCATTTTTAATTTTATATATTATAACCTATAAGATTTCGCTACCACTATACTCACAATAAAAATTCAATTACATACAAATATACTCTGTATATCTATATTATTGTTCTATCTATATATCTATATAATATAATAACAATGTAAATCTAACGTATCTGTACTTTTTAGATTTTTGTGAATAAAATTGTTAACGTGTCATGGAAAAAATAATAAAATACATTTCAATCATTTTTAGAAATGTTTTTCCGTCTGTTTGATTGAACACGCATCACTTCTAAAATAATAAAATCTCACCAAGAAAATCATAAAGCGTGTCCTCTAGTAACATTTAGTCTTAGTTTCATTAAAATCGGTTCAGTCTATTAAAAGTTATTGTAATTTTAATGACGACACCACTTAAGTACGAGAGAAAAGTAGATAAGTAAATGGACTTAATACATTCAGATAATTTTATCAATCTCTGTTTTTTTTTGACATTAAGTTTCACACAGACAGAGTCGTGGGCACAATTAGTTTGAAAAATAAAACACAGACTTTTTAAGCGAGTCCTGTTTGGTTTTTGCTGCTCACTCATTAAAAGGTTTAAAATACGAAGCTCTTAATCCAGTTCTGTATTTAAGGGCGTTATAGTCGACAGCAAACGGCAATATTTCGTTTTCCCTAATGGATTTAAAACAGGGAGTCGCCCGAGCGGTTACGTTCGCCTCGTTAGTAGCTTGCTTTGACTTCGTCCAGGACTTATTTGTTTGCTTTCTTGAGATCTTATGTTTAATTCTTGTACAACATTGTAGGTTCGATTTCTAGTATAGGGTTTGAATTAGTGAAAAATACACTTTCCTTTTTAATGTCATTGGGAGATTACTAGAGTGTTTCCTTCATTCTTGTCTAACTAACAAGTATTTTTGCCAATAGATTTTATTGTTTTATGAACAATGGCTTCATATTAAAATAAATATATCATAAATAACAATACGTATGTGGTATATTTTATTATTTCTTACAAATTTCCTAAGAGGTTTTTATTGTTCTCTTGTACGTCGTTGTAGAATTTGCCAAAATATCTGTCTATCAATGAGTTGAGTAAAGAATTCAGGATTGTACTGGCAGATTATTTCAACATACTATGTATGTTGGAAGACAATCTTCTATCTTGAAGAAAGTAATTATAACAGTCATAACTTATAAAGTTGTTTGTTTTAAGCAGTATACAGAATAATTCAAGTAGCATTATAATTCGAAAATATTTTAGCTAACATTTTACCAATAGCTCCGTTAGAGATAGCTGTCTGAAAACGGTAAGAAGTGTGCAAATACATTGGCAATAAACTTCTTAACTACTTAAAACATATCGACTAAACGTCGAACTTGAGTGAAAACGCATAACAAAGCAATTCATTCGTTCGCTTTGAGACATCTCAAACAGTGAAACTAAACAGAACAGAGCAAATACTCCGTGAAGAGGCTCTCGCCTTGAGTGACAAGCATGTTTGATAAGACGAATATTGTAATTATGTATTTAATACATTACAAGGAAGACTGCGTAATATACATTTGACAGGTAAATTGCTTGAAATTAAACATTCAGAGGCATAATATCATTTATTTAGTATATTAGAATTACAGCCTTACCGCACCATATCTTGTGAGAGTCAGCTTGAAGACAATTTACAATTTTGTATTAGTGGAGTTGTAGTGAAGAACTTCCATTTCTTTTGTGTACCTTATTGATATTAATTTAATCAGATAATCATTTGATAGTAAGTGACAATGCGGCCTAAGGTAGATAATATTTGATAAATAGATTAGTAAAAATTCAAGTATTTTTCAAGTTATATTGTAGTTATATTAAAGTATTCAATATAAAGTGTATATATTCCAAGAGATCGCTATGATCTATTTTTATCTCGTATATCTCCACCTAGATTTACTTAAAGATATATTTCACCAATTTAACATGTTATTATAACTTACCAATAAAATGAAGAGCCGTGAAGTGAGTACCCATGTTTTCTTCAGAAATCGCACGTGGTAACAAACTATGTTTAGAGAAAAGAGTTGCTCTAGATTGTAATGTTGTAAATGGATTTTCAATTAGACTGTGGTACGTTATACGAAAAAGTCCATATGCCATTCTATGATTGCATTACGATTGCTTTCCTTGTTAGAGTATCTCTTAAAGTTCAGATATTATCAGTGCAGGTATTGGAGCACCCAGCATTGGTTTCACACCTGCTAACAAGCATTGTGATATAGAAGGAATTGGAATTAGGAAAGTGTTAATAATGAGAGCTCTTACACTAATTGGTTATAATTATACCAAATATGCCGTTTCAATGTATTAATCTAACAATTCTCCAGAATTTATTTGGTTTGCATTACTGCATGAAACTGCAGTGATTATACGAAATAAAAGCAGCTTTAATTATTCATGTTAATTATAATTGGATCTTCGGGCTGCTGTGACCTGGACAGTAATAATTAAAATGAATGATCATTTTGCTTTTATTTAAAAATGTTAATTTTCACATAATAAAACTGGTGAGATACGGTGTTGTGGTATGTTGTTTACTAGTTGTGCCCGCTACTCCGTCCGCGTGGAACCTAATGTAAAAAAGAGGACTAATAAAATCATCTGAATGTATTAAGTCCATTTACTTATCTACTCCTCTTACATACTTAAGTCACCTCGTCATATTTTCCATATTTCAGTACTGAGCTAAGGCTCTGTAAAGCTACAGGCTCTTTAAAACGATATTCTTAAAACCGAATACAGGAGCATCAAGACTGCTGCTGCTGACAAACATTTATAGGTGTGCTTTCCCTACCTTATATAATCTATATTTACTATTTTAAAGAATATTTTTATTCATCAGATGCAAGTAAAATCTCACAATAATACGATTTCAAATTTAGTCAGTGTGTGGTAGTAGAATAGCAAAACACTTTATTCATATTTTCTAATAAAATATACCTATTTACCCGTTCGTGCATAAAGTAATCTTTAACCGTTTGATGTTTTCCGTCACAGTGACGCGTATTAATGGCGTTCTTATTTTAAATCCGGCCTGATGTGGAGCGGTTAAGTCAGATCCCCCGGATAAATTACTTACCCGGACAGAGAGCGGGTGCAGGGTGCGTACTCGGATCTCAATGCCGGAGGAATGTGTAATGAAGCCAAGAACGTATCGTCGTTATAAGTAAAAAAAGTGTTTTTTTAATAAAGAACTAAAAGTCGAGGCAATCATAAGGACTTCCAACAGAAGTGAAAACTCAAAACAATGAAATAAATGTTTTCTCTTTTATTTTTTCATATTAATTATAGTGTGAATGAGAATATTTAAATTTCAGAATTTGTTTATTGAAATTATTAACATTAGTGTGGTTTTCATATCTATTGGCACTCGGAGCAATAATTATATACAATTTTATAAAGTCTATTAATCAAACGTATAATGAGGCCCCTTATACCACGTGTTACTAGTCTGACGCAAGCTGCGTAAGCGCAATACGGCCGGTCATGCTGACGTAGCATGTCATGACGCGAAATTACAAATTTATCTCCTGTCAAAACGGCTCAACGAGCCAAAAGAAATTTTCACTTCAAAAATGGAAATGTAATCATATAGTAAAATCAACTTACAATATCATCCCACGGTTAGTTTCTATTGTTGATTCTGGGATACATCTATAATGTAGTGGATTTTATAGTTTATTCATAATCTTGTATTATTTTGCTCTATGTTTTGTAATATTGGTGCTGTTGTACGTAATATACTTTGATTATTGTGCACAAGTGAATTGGATGGGATTTAATACCGCGGAGCCTGAATTCTGACTTGCCACAAAAACTGCCTGAAAAGTTCTAACAAGAGGGTCATACTGTTAAGTTGTGGAACTGTTTCTGGCTATTGTCTTCTCTCTTTATTCAAGATCAAATCTTTTAAAAATAACGTAAAGATATTTTTGTGCAGGCTAGCGTGGTGTCACCGATAAGCGATGGATTATAGATCTCTCGGCAGCCACTAATATTTTAGGATTGCTCTGCCAGATAAGGCAGTCTTGATTATGAATAAAATATAAAATCCACTACGTGATATTCCAAGATCCCGCCAAAACTCCTATAGAACAGCCATTATGTCTTACTTTGATAAAAAGATCACGTACTTAGTCTGGCCATAAATACTGTTACAGTTAAAAATAAACAAAATATTACATTTGAATTTGGAATCTGTCATTTTTATATGATTATTCATTGAGTTTTCTCATTTTGTCGCCAATACATTGTACAATATTTTGCGATATTAAAATGGAGTGGGATGATAAAGAGAACCGAATCGCAGTGATTGCATTACACAAAGTAGGTATGGAGCCAAATGTAATATTTAAAACTCTCCATATGCTTGGTATTAGGAAAATGTTTATGTACCGGGCTATTAATAGGGACAATGAGACTTCCTCTGTTTGTGACAGAAAAAGATCTGGCTGTCCACGTAGTGTTCGTACGAAAAAGGTGGTCAAAGCAGTAAGGGAAAGAATTCGAAGAAGTCCTGTCAGAAAGCAAAAGATTTTATCTCGGGAAATGAAGATAGCACTTAGAACCATGTCGCGTATTTTAAAAGATGACTTAGGCCTTGAAGCCTATGAAGAGCCTTGAAGAGACGTACTGGTCATTTCTTAACTGATAATTTAAAAAAGAATAGGGTGTTAAAATCGAAACTACTACTGAAGCGGTACGCAAAGGGAAGTCACAGAAAAATTTTGCTACCGGATAAGAAAATTTTTACAATTGAGCAACATTTTAACAAACGAAATGACCGTATTTATGCTCAAAGCTCTAAAGAAGCTTCCCAATTAGTCGACAGAGTGCAACGTGGGCACTATCCGACTTCAGTGATGGTTTGGTGGGGTATTAGCTATGAAGGAGTGTCTGAGCCATACTTTTGTGAGAAAGGTATCAAAACATCGTGAAGACTGGCCGTCGTCTAGTCCCGATCTTAATCCGCTGGATTATGATCTATGGTCAGTTTTGGAGAGTACGGCTTGTTCTAAACGCCATGATAATTTGGAGTCCTTAAAACAATCCTTACTATTGTTAGTGAAGAATTTTCCCATGGAAAGAGTACGTGCTTCTATTGATAACTTGCCTCAACGTTTAAAGGACTGTGTTGCAGCCAATAGAGACCACTTCGAAAAAGCTTTTTATATTTTAAATTTATATATTAATTTATATTTATGTATTAAACTAACACACTGTAAAAGTAATAAACGTTTTTTGCAATAGAAAATATTTTTTTCTTTGTTTTAGTATTTATGGCAAGACTAGGTATACAACAAGAACTATATGTTATAACAGTTTCCACGACAACGGTAGACAGACAGTTATAAATAAATATCAGATTTAGTAGATTGGATGAAATAAAGCTGCAAATGTCTATATAAAGTTTAGTTACACCGTCAGCGAGGCAGGTAGGGACGATAAATTCAATAGATTAAAAATAAAACTGTTTGGAAGGCACGTGCGGGGCCCGTGTTAAGGCGTAACTGCCGTATTATCTGTTATTCGTTGTTCTGGTGGTTGTAGGGCTGCCGGAATAATAAACACTACGATGATTGTGATTCAATTTTTCTGTTTATCCTTGTGAAACTATTTTACTTCCCCACCGTTCCCGAATGCTTCTCATTTGTCACTAAATTAGTGTTTTAATATAATCACACCAGTTTATAAGAAACTCACAGCAGGGTCGTAGACCTCTGCCCAAGGCAAGGTATAGGCATAATCACCGCACCAGCCCATCACCTATTGGTGATTACAAACTCCGAGAAATCCACAGTACTATATTTTCACATACGGCAATACTTATAAGAATATTTCTCAGGATCAGGTTGCCTGATAATATTTTTTTACCGTCAGTCGAGATAGAAATTGCAATTAAAATTAGTAAATGTACGCGAATTATAAAAAAATCGTTAGTGCATGATGTAGTTCGAATTTGCAGTTATCGAATTGACATTTCACCGATCAAACTACTCGACAACCACGACTTAACTTTTGAAAAGTTTTTTTTGTTCATAATTATGTACGTCAAGAATAATTTACCTGTAACTCTGATCAAATGATAGACCAACAAAGATATAGCCTACCAACTCGCTTATCTTTAAAACATGTTACTTAAACACACAATAGAATTAGACAATATTAGTCTTCTTTGTATTGTGTTACGATAAAAAAATTACATAATTTAATTAGTTGACACTTTAACGAATTCATTAAATATACGGTAGTCCGGTGAAGCTGTGAAGGCCTTGCTAAATCAATAGTGTGGTCAGTTCGAAAAAAAAAATTAATTAAATATACACTTCCGAAATGTCAACTAAGAGTTCGGAATGTGTAGTACTTTAACACTTTGCTAGAGTAAAATAAAAAAAAAAAAGATTCGAGGCAGTCATAAGGAATGCCGACAGAAGTGACAAGTCAAAATAATAGAATAACCGAGTTCTCTTATGAATTTTTAAATTTATTATAGTCTGAAATATTTAAATTTCATAATTTGTATATTGAAATTGTTAACATTAATCTAATTTTCACATCTATTAACATTTTGAACAATAATTGTATACAGTTTATTAATTAATCAAACATATGCTCAGCTGCAGAAGTTCAATAAAAAATATCAATGTTACATGTACACAGAGCATTAGTTATAGTACGCGTTGCTAGTCTGACACAAGCGCAATACGCCACTAGCAAGACGGCCACGCTTTACTAGCATGTCGCTGATGCGAAATCATAAGTTTATTTTCTGCCAAAAAAAATCGCTCAACGAGCCTACAGAAGTTTTCACTTGGAAAAGTTATTGCTTATGTTAGCACAACCCTAATACAGATGTATATTAGCTGCGGCACGTCGCTTCACTATTGCTCTCCTGTTTGCTATCAACACTAGGATGCACGATGCGACATCTAACATTATCTGGAAAACAAAACTTACATCACAGGAGTCATAGAGTAATGGAGCCGCAGTCAGTTAGACTTTTTATTTATCTCTGCAAATAAAATGTGATGTAATTGTTGAAGAGACGAAGAATAATAGTTAGTTGCTGTTGACTGTTTTGTGATTGAAGACACTCACAATTATTAGTTTTTAACCGTAGAACGTAGGATTTTAGTGTGACACGAATATTCAGATATCAGTTATATTGTTTTATTATTCGTATATTAATGAAGAAGGACGTTTAAATGACACTAAGTTGTACTATGATTCAAATCCTGTGTTGCGGAGGAGGTTACAAACAATTGCACTATATGAGATACGAACCTACAATACTTAGCGTGGTGGCAGCAAGGAGACGATCGCTTAAATCACTACGCTTTCTAGCGTGGTGGCAGCGACGAGACGATCGCTTAAGTCACTACGCTTTCTAGCGTGGTGGCAGCGACGAGACGATCGCTTAAGTCACTACGCTTTCTAGCGTGGTGGTAGCGACGAGACGATCGCTTAAGTCACTACGCTTTCTAGCGTGGTGGCAGCGACGAGACGATCGCTTAAGTCACTACGCTTTCTAGCGTGGTGGCAGCGACGAGACGATCGCTTAAGTCACTACGCTTTCTAGCGTGGTGGCAGCGACGAGACGATCGCTTAAGTCACTACGCTTTCTAGCGTGGTGGCAGCGACGAGACGATCGCTTAAGTCACTACGCTTTCTAGCGTTGTGGCAGCGACGAGACGATCACTTAAGTCACTACGTTTTCCGTACGATTCAAGTATCAATTAAATTAATAATTATTTACTATAAAGAAATCTATGACTAGGACATCATCAAGAATACTTAGAAAAAACAAACAAACGAAGTGTGTAAAAATTTGTAAGGCGGGTAACTTGGAATACTATCTCATTTTATACTATGTACTCAGTAGAATATCTGAATTTGGTGTGACAAACCCCAAATGGCTGCCGGTTTTCCAATTTAGATATTGAAATGTAAACATAATAGAAAATGTAATAGTCAGAATTTTCCAAGTGAAATTGGGAAAATGATCAAATATTGTTACCGTTTCTGTTAGAACATGGTTGTAACTATTTATTGTAGGGTTGTTGAAATTTCGAAACATTTTCATTGTGGAGTTCGGATAGCCGGCGGCCATTTTGTTAATCTTTTGTTGACGTCCGTAATTGCTTGCGACTGGATGATTGTATTTTAAGTATTATATGTATATACTTGAACACTTGCCATATCGCGTCACTTTGGAAGGCTTAGATGTAGTTAATTGACGATTATGTGTGATATATATCGTGACTGATACACATACATGATAGGTTACAAGGATTTATATCGGCTTGGTACAGGAATATTATAATACTAGAGACTTGTCTCGGTTTCACCCGGCTGTGGTATACCAGTGTGGCGTAATAACTATACCAGCGAGATAGACTCGTAGACTATTCAACCTGTTTTTTTCGGCCTTGGTATTGCTAACTTAAGAAGAAAATGCAGTTTTATAAATCTCGTATTTACAGAGTATTTTTTTGTTGCGTGTAAAATCTGTGATGTATTTGGAAATATTTTTTGATATACTGCAAAGGTTAGGTTTCGTATACGTTGAATGCAACTTTTTTTTTAAATAGGGATATATTTATAATCTTCATAAATTCTCAAATAATCTTGATAAATTAAAGATTTCTGTTAAAATGTACTAGTATTTAATCAAATCATTACTCTGTCTTTAACATGGTAAATAACTTGATAAATAAATAATAATATGTATAAATTGTTATGTAGAAATGATCACTAAGGCTTTCAACAAATATATTAGTGGTGACGCCGTAGCGATGTCGACGTCACCGTGGGGCGCGCTGCGTGCGGGTGCGCGGGGGTTTCTATGTTCAATTTAAGTGGACTGTATTTGCGGGGGTGCTATATTGATATTCAACTATTGCGATCAGTTACGACTAGGGAGAGAAGGGCAGGAAGGAAACTTGGCACATACCTCGCGGCGATGCAGTCTCCACGTGGCTAGCCGGCTAGGTTATTCTCGTTTCTCTCCACCGAGTCTTCTCTCACACAACACTTATTGTTTATAATGTATGTCGGCACGTATGTAGCGATGCATTTATTTCTCACTCGAGCATGCAAAAACTCAAAATGTTAGCATGCGGCGCGGCTCGGCGCGGATACAACAAAAACACTGTGCGAGCCGCGTAAACTACACGACGATAGCAGTCGAACTAACACAATGGCGGCAACAGTCGAACACTGGCGGCCGCAATCGAAAACTATTGGCGCGAGCGTCGCGCTCGCGGCGAGTAAGCATGTGCCATAGTTATTTGAAGAGCATTAGTTTTCATTTTACAAAAAAAGAATGTGGTGAGTGATGTCAGTCACTCACCACTATAAAAGCGCCGCCGCTCGGGTACCGGGATTAGTAGTCCGGCAAAGCTGTAAAGACCTTGCAGGGTCAATAGCGTAGTCAGTTCGAGAAAAAAAAAGTACCGGGATTCTGTTCGTTTCCAACTATCGTTCCGAGCGGAGCTCTGGTGTAATGTTTACTATTCATTTTGTCTTTAACTGTGGGTCCGAGCAGAGCTCTGATGTAAAGGGAAAATAACAAACCTAAGTAAAATATTATAATTTAATTGGTTTGTCGTGGTTAATATGTATTTTCCATGAATTTGATCGCTGGTGATATTTATTATATTATGTATATCTTGTGAAAATATGTCATGAAAAGATAAAAATAAACCAGATCGAGTTTCTTGCCGCTTCTTCTCGATGAACTAGATTGTTTCCGAACCGGTGGTAGCTTTAACGTTCAGAAGCGCCTTCTCAGGGCATACATAAAATGAAGTATATTTGGATTTGGATCATTAATAATATTCAAAAATAATGGTCGAATTACGGTCACTAGACGTTCACTAGTTAATATTAGACACATAAACTTTCCAACAGATATTTTCCAAATGATTTTGAAAAACCGTATCAAAGTCTTTTAAGTTTATAAAAGTCTGGGTACTTTATAAATGTTAGGGGAACACAGACAGACGCTAATAGCGACTTTAATTTAACTACAAAATATAGTTAAACGAAAATGAAAAAAGTTCAGTACCTTTTTTTTCTACTCTGTTTGTCAAACGCTTTAATATGTAGAAATACGTAGTTTTCTTTCAGATCATTGACGATTCGAAGTCTTTTTTATAATATTCTATTTGTTATACTTAACACTCCTTACGTCTACAATCCCCGTACAACGATACCCGTAAAATGCGCCTAAACAATTTTTACTTTTTGTTAAAAAAATACACTTAAAAGTATCTATAACAAGAACAATTGAACAAAACTTTTTGTAGCCCATATTATGGTTTAATTTCGAACACTGGGCAACCAACTTATATGTTTTAGTTGAATTTCGACCACTGGGCAACCGACTTATTACGGCTGAATTTAGAGCACTGGGCAAACAACTTATTATGGTTAAATTTAGACCACTGGGCAACCATTACTACTGCTTATTTTATGAGCCTGTGATATAAAAAATCTTTAGATTCTCATTGTTCTTAGCAGAAAGGGTCGCGACGTCTCACGCGACGCCTGGTAAATATCGATAGACGTAACTTATTGGTAATGAACTCCTTTCGTATAATGCTATTGGGAACTTGTACGTTCAGTTATTGAGTTGGTAGCGTTAACCGTTACTATAACAGTTAAACGAAACGTTCCAATAACGTTCAACGACTTCACTGATATAACAAAAGTTGTTTCTCGTACATGCCGAGTGTTTTAATGAACAAGAATGTCTTTAACCAGACTATGCGTGGCGCTGGCTGAGAAAATCATCTCTTTGATTATATCAAAATTGAAAAATATATTTTTGGTAGACAAAAACCCCGCCATTTAAATAAATGTAGTTATTAAAGATATCGTTTTTCTTTGGAATATATTAAAGGGTTTGAGTTTTTGGTGAATCGGGATATACCATGATGATACAGTAGGATCGTGGTTTTCTTGTATTTTATTATATTTCACTACAAAGAAACGTTCAATTTATTAAGACAACATTGTGAGAATAGTGACATGATATTCTAGACTAACTGGTGTAATAGTAATGCAATACGATGAATAACCAAGTCCTTTTAAAAGTTTACTGTGTGTTACAATCTTAGATCTTTGTCGTCGTTTGATTTGAAGTGAATTTGTTTTCAAACTCAATAAGAAAAAGTATTTAAGGTTTTCAGTAAGACTTATAATTAATGATGTACAACAATCGGAACTAATTATAAAACCGTACGATATACTATCGACTAGATTGAAAAAAAAACTTTTTAACAAAAAATTAAACCGCCGAAAAACTGTAAAAGCAAAAAATAATAAACCTTTTTTTATTAACCATAATAACTAAGTTCTTAAAGTAATGCAAGTATACCTAAGTAATTTTAAGTTGGCGCCGGAAAATGACGTGCGTTTACGAAGTTAATGGCATCGAGGTAGCAACCCGAACGGGCACAGACGTGAGAGCACACGTCATTACGAGAGGTCGTGTGCACTTTTGGGATTATAAATGCTGGAGATTTCACATTGTATTGTTAATTTGATTTGGTTATTTTTTGTTTGAATTTAAGGTAGTTTAGTAATCTTTGTTCATTGATTGTTTGGCGCCTACTCAAAATTACTTAGGTATATTTAAATTAGTTTAAGAACTTAGTTATTACGTTAATAAAAAAAGGTTTATTGTTTTTTGCTTTTCAGTTTTTCGGCAGTTTAATTTTTTGTTAAAAAGTTTTTATTTTATATTTTTTTGTGGCTATAATCTACTAATTACTACATGCTTGATTTATTTGTAATACACAACTCAGAAACTGAACTATAAATCATCCCCTGTTTTCCTACCCTTGGGGTTGGTTTTTTTTCTCAATATTTATATGGGATCACCTTCCGGGTATACCTACTCTTTCCAATAAAAAAATAATTTTTAAAATCGGACTACTCTGTAAAAAGTTATACGTGGTCATACATTAAAAAAATATATACGCGTCGACTTGAGAACCGCCTCCGTTTTTTTGCGTAGGTTAATAAAATGTTAGAAACTAAATGTGTAAAACAATTCGGTCGATATATTTTTTTTTAATGCAAAGCCTATTGATTACTAAATAAAAAGCTTATGCTTGTTGAACGCAAGTATCGGACACTGTTTTCATATTTTTCTTACTCCCACGTGATACAGCATATGTACGTACAGTTTGTAATTACACAAAACAAATAAAACACAAATAAATCTTGTCCATAGAAAACGAGAGAATGTGCTTTTATTCCCTATTCAATTAGCTTATTCCGTTATCATGTTGTCATATTACACATATTTTTTTGGTGTTTAATGGATGAACTAAAAAAAAACACATTATTTAAAATTTAAAATCTAGTCATACATATGTCCCAAATTCGCATACGTACATTTTTGAATGAAGGCGAGACCATATTTTTGCTTGTATATCGTTAATTTTTAGATAGATAAATTTATACATACAAATAAGATTGAACTATCTGCCGTTTATTCGAATTAACCGATTAATCCGAAACCGTAAAACCGATCTTAACGCTACCTGTAGTGGCTTCAAAGATGTAGTACATAAAGCATAAGTCATTAAAAATTGAGTTTTAGTTGTACTAGATCTGGTACCAAAAGCAATAAGTATGCAACACTGATTTCAACACGTTGCATGGCGACATTTGCTGTTAGTTTTGCCAGTTGTATGCAGCACATTTTCTATTGTAAGAGTTGTAATTTATCTTAAAAATCCATACAATGATTACAATGACCTTTGCTAACACTGATTTATGAGGTTATATTTTTCATTACAGTTATTTATTTATTGCTAATTTTAAATGTATTTATTGTGTAATTAAAATTATAACTAAACGAATAACATTGTTAAATCTTGCCAGTCAATAGAAGTTCGCTGAAATTATTTAATTGTTTGCATAACCCCGCGACCGGTCGTAACGTTACAAAATCATTTTTATTACCATCTACCCCAAAATTTGCGTCTGTATCTGGCAACCTTATCATTACAAACATAAACGCAAGATGCCAACTGTCAAACTTCTATAAAATTTATATCTAATATAAATCAAGACTATTTCTCGTTCAAAGTGACATCGAATTGGAATTAAGGGCGATTTGTTTTAATTATTATTCGATTATGCTTTACTTAGGACTGCCACTTAATAGTTTTATTGGAGGCAGGGTCGGCTGCGAGAATCGCTTTGGAGTTCGCTAATTGTAGTCTATGGATTTTCTTGTGTTGTTAGTAATGACTTTCATAAGATGTATGATTGAAGACGTTTGTTGGCAGAACATGAGGATATGATGCACCACATATCAGGCATACTTAGTGACAGGTTTGCTTGAGATTACTTGTTGGATAACTCCGATGGTTGTTGCTGTTCTTGCTCTGTGTTGTGCTACTGTAAAAAAAACTACACGTCTGTTGTCTAATCCAATGTATAAAATATATACTTATTAAAAAGAGAAAAGATTTAGATTTGATTGTTTTTTATTCGATGACTTCAAAAAATACTAAACCGATGTAAAATGTTCTTTGATTTTATGTACAAATATACATTATTAACGAGTAACTTGGGCTGTATTTTATTTTCATAAATCTAACCAAACTTACATTCACATCTATAGTATTAATTAAGATGTAAGTAATATATACATAAATATAATAAAACCATACTTTGTAAAAGGTTCGTTGCGAATTTTTGAAGAAGGTAAATTAATTTTTTGTCAACGAAACACGAAGTAAATGATCCGAAAACTCCGAGTCCGCGTCACAGAAGTCGTAATACGAGTATGATTCAGTATGAAATATTCGTCTCAACTTGAATATATTCCGAGGCTTGCATATCGTGTTACGTAATAACAAAGTTCACCTGATCGAAAGACTTAGGTAGGAAGAAGGTCGTTTCGAACGGTACGGATAAAAATTTACATGATTTGATATTTCTATAAATTCTATCTACAGATTGTAATGTCAATTAGCGATACAAGCTACTTTTATAGTATTAACGCGGATTGTTTTATTAGCTAGCTACTTTCGTTTGCGTCCTCGTTCGTGATAATGTAACTTTTGAAGAAAAAAAAAGGATTGTGTGGTTTTATGAAACCACGGTAAAAGTGAAACTTTTTTTCACACTATAGACATTTAACTAATAATAGTCTATACACTACACGGCCAGCTGCTGCGAACTATAGGCGCCGCCATATTGGCCCTGGCTGCTCTGACGAGCGCCTTACACTTTATCCCTACTCCGCGGCCGACCATCACGCGACATGCAACACACAGACGAAAAAGTTTGAGACGATGTAATAAAAGTTTCACTTTAAAACTGTCCCTGATGCTCTCTGTTAAATTTCGTTATAGGTGAAAGAATATTTTAAAGCTTAGAAGTAGTTTATCAATTACAAACAAAACGTCAAATCTTTTCTCTTTGTAATAATAGTACAGATATAGGGGTAAAACTGGTGAACTTCTTTCTGTAAATTTCAGTATAAAAAACTGACTTTGACAAATTCTCTGTTTTTTACTGATATGAGTACAATGTATTTCAAAGTTTACTTTGAAATCACAAACTAAATCAACATAGTATACTGATATTATTGGATTTCGCTTTAGTATTATCGAATTAGCGAAAATGTAACCAACACAATGAATTAATTAAAATATCTTGCTTGTCTCAGTTTTAATGAATACCAATAAGTAAATGTGGTTAAGATTTCGATCAATTATAAACTTATATATAGATTGGTCTAGTTATATTCTGACTTTCGATTAAAGCTGATTAAGGAAATATGAAGTGTAAAAATGCCACAGAGTTGGTGCAGAAAATAGCGCGGAAAGTCTCTGGATTTTTTTACGGTGGAGTGTGAAACGGACATTAAATCCTTTATTGGAATATTATTTGAGAGTCGTCATTCATTACCTTCGTTACGTACTACATGAGTTACAGTTTAAGGTGTTGTTTAACAAAAAAATTGAATATTGAATTCTGTGCATACTTATATCTTAGTGTGTGTTCTATATATAATTTCGGGGTTTGATTGGTTCGCTATGACCACACCACCACACATAACACGCTATGATATTATAAATGTGGAAAAATATCAATTCCTTGGAGAAATCGTGCTTGTTTCCTATAAGAAAAACAACAATTTCCAAATGAAGGGTTATTAAAAAAAATGCTAAGGCTTTCAATTAAATTGAAAGTAATTATCGATAAAAAAATGGAGATTAATTAATTGAAAAAGCTTTAAAAAAGGGGAATCCGGTATGGATTAATTGCATTCCACAAATTATAACAGTTAGATAACAAAAGAAAATATGACAAAGGTGCCTCGTTAGAGTTAATGGTCGATTTTCTGTGTCCTTTCTGGTCCATTTCATTAAAAAACGTTCGGCTCCGCGGCTCGATTGATTCGCGTTTGCAAATTCAATAATTTCGCTTTACGGTCCATGTGCATCTTACTCTATTCGGTTAAGGTGCATTATCGTGTTTCGGGGATTCATTTAAATTGGTATTTGGAATGAGGGGTGCCTCTTCATTTAGTAGCATCACGATAAAAGGGAAGGCATCATTGACCATTAAGGACGTAAAAATTTTCCCCTCCTTTTGTTTCATGTCGTGGTGTTCCCTTTTTTTTAAGTATCGTTGTTAATTTCATTCTGATGAAATGTAAAGTTATAAAGTCCTATTTCTATCTTTTCTATTAAATTGTTGTTCAAAGAAAATAATTGGCCTATAATGTCAATAAAACAAAATGCATCTGCAAAAGTAATATACACGCATAATAGTACTCATTCGCTTTAATTTCGATATAATGCTCAATAATTAATGGAATATTAAAATCCTCACTAATATTATAAACACGAACGTCAGTTTATTTGTTATACTTTTACACCTTAACTACTTAACCGATCATCAATTTTTTTTTTAATATCATATGAGGCAAACGAACAGGTGCGTCACGTGATGTAAAGTGATTACCGCCGCCCATAGACACTAGCAACACCAGGGGAGTTGCAGGTACGTTGCCAGCTTGTGTTTGGGGGAAGGGGGGAGTGGCAACGAGGGCAGGGGGAGGGGAGGTGTGCCTCAGGCATTCTCACTGACCGAACGAAACGCAACAATGGAAGCACTGTTACTTCACGTCAGTGTTTCTGTGGGTTGGGTGGTAGTACCCCGGACGAGCCGACTCGTTCATTCATGCTGAAACCAGTAATAGCTTCACCGTGGTTCTACCACCTACAAATTTTACATACACGTTATAAATTTACACTAATGCGAGTGAAACTGCGAGCGAAAGCTAGTCTATAATTATAATAAGTTATCCTGTGATTTGACATATGTATAAAACATATATAGAGTAATGCAATTGTGTATTTATTTGTTATGCTCAAAAACTAGGATGTGTTGTTCAACGCCCAGCGAAAAGTTCTGAACGTAAAAAAACGATAGCTTTTAAGTTTGCAAACGAATCATGTGGTCCGCTGGGAAGTTTTGTACTTTGAATATTCTATTTCAAAAATATTTCTGTCTGGAATTTTATTAGTTTTACAAACGAGAAATCAGAACACGCAGGCTTTGTTTAAATTGGTCAAAATATAATGATAAGTATCAAGTATGTTGGATAAAATCATATTCTTTTGCGTGCGCTGCATAAACCGTTACAGCTACACGAAGATAGTGTGTAATGTCACAATTTATAAAGATATGAATGCAGTCGAAGTCGCGGGCAACCGATAGTATACAAACAGTTTCAGAGATCGGTCCTATCTCTCAGTCTGTGAATCTTTTACATTGAACTTTATACAGACACAAAGATTTTAAACAGCCACTGCTAAATGATCGATTTAAATTTTAAAGTATGGTTTTGGTTTGGTATTAGTTTAGTTAGTAGTTTGTGTCGCTGAGATAAAATTAAAATGAAAATATAATTTACAATAAACTATAAAATATAGTATATTTCTTATGTTAAATAATAGTTCTGAAGTTTAAACTACGTTAATTCTCTCAGATAATTATCTCAGGTTTTATCATAGATTGAAGAGTCGTATTTGCTAATGTACCTGTGTAATGTATCTAATGTAACTAGATCTGCCCGCGGCTCTACTTTCATGAAACAAAATTATCGTCGAGGTGTTTTTTTATATAGTTTGTGGGGATATCACATGGTTTATTTTATATCTAAATATTTGTTGCAGGAGTTTTTTCGTGCTTTATTTTACCTAAAGGAATAAACTAAATTGAGTATAGTATAAAACAAGTATTTATGAGGAAAAAAGATTTAATTCGAAGTTTCAAATTTTTAATTTAGAAAAACGGTCAATTACTTAAATATAAACGTTACATTTACGATTTAGTAATAACTACTATTGAAAACAATTACCTACTGCATTACAACAATTATATTTATTTGCGACAAAACTGACTGTTGTGTTAAACTTATACACCTAATGACGTTATTGTTTGAGCTGAAGGTATGGCGCTACTGTTGAGATAGTTTGCGCTTTCATTTGACCGCTGTCTTTGAGTGACATGTGGCTGTCGGCTCTACATTAAATGATTGAAGCCTACTGAACCTGAGAAGGTCCGTTAAGCCAACAGGTCGAGAAAAATACTTAAATCAATCAATAGCAACACACATTTTACGGTTGTTTTATAGTTTCAGAAGCGAAAATAATACAAAATCAAAGTGTTGTTTTCTGGTCGACAAAACTTCGTAAAACAATGTTTATCGATTTAGGTACAACATTTCAACAGAATAGCTATTTTGTATCATAAATTTAATCTCTCAGGTAATTCCATGTATTATCTAAGGCCTTAGTTCCCAAGGTGATCCATCCGTGTAGACCCCCAGTGGTCCACGGGCGACTCGATTGGGGCTGCGTTGGCGTGATAAAAAAGGGGGTTTACAATTCGTAAGCGGGAGTCCACGAAAGTGTATTTGCTTTCGATAGTGAAGAACCAAAATGTTGGCTTGAATTCACCTATAAATGTAGGCAGACAAAATTTTAAGAAGCTCAGCGAATATTACTTGTAAAAACTTTCATATTCAATATTCAACACAATGTGTCGAGATTTGCAAATTTCCATAGTCGAATCTAATTTTCATATTTTTTATCAAGTTTTGGGAATATGGTAAAAATTTAGATAAAGGGGTCCTCCTGAACCAGCTAAATGTTGAAAGTGGTCTATGAGAAAAATGTCTGGGATCCTCTGATCTAATTCTCTGTAACAAAACACATAGTAAGACCGAGTTAGAGAATACAGCTTACAATTTATAAAAACACAAATGAACAGACAGACACAGACACATTGCCTTTTAATATATGTAAGAGTTCTATGTGACATAAAATATTAACGTTCATTTTGATATACTATGCAGCTCACACCTAACTTTAACGTTCGTCTGGAATTTCTTACATTCACGATTTTGCATTTTAAAAGTATAACCGCTCGGAAACTTATAAACTTTAAGTTCCAACGAGTAACTAGACACCTATTTGTGAATGCATTACTTTTCAACGATCGCTGTGTATATTAACAAGCTGCTTGTTTTTCTTTACTTGGTCCGAGTGATGTTGTGTTAGGAATAGTTGCGTTATAATCCTTTGAAATTTATGTGCGAATTTTTGTGGAAACGATGTCTTTGCCAAAGTGAACCTTATATTGTTGTAAAGGTGAAAAGCTAAATATGAAAATAATCCTAGTAATTGAGAAGTCAAGTAGCAGTTTACTTCGATTTTTGATATCTCAATTCATTGATCGAAAATAACGGTGGCACTCACCAGGATAGGAGGATTAGTATAGATACAAGAAGAATGAAATGGTATAAGGTGTCTGGGTCGCTTGTGATCCACGAATGCCTTTGGAACTTCAGGGAAAGGTGTATAAAGCACCTATAAAACCTTTCGTGCTGTGTGGCTCTGAGTGCTGGCTACGAAGTAGAAAGATGAAAGAAAGCTACATGTAACCGAGCTGTAAATGTTAAAAGGGATGAGTGATATAATTAGAATGAATAAGATTAGGAATAAATATATTGAAGGAAGTTTGAAAATGGGACCAGTAACAGAGGAGTTGAGGAGTAATGAGTTAGCGTATAACGTATAAACGTATCATGAGGAGAAATTAAAGGCATATGTAACGTTTAATTTTTTATTTATTTTAGTTATACTTATGTTTGTAAGTCTATTTTTTTTCACAATTGCATTGTTCGTGTCTTTGCTACAGTAAATATATTTTCTCTCTTTCTAGATACAAAATATTGGAATAGAAGATCACATCGTGCTGATCCTACTTAGGTGGGATAAGGGCAAGAAACCTGATATTATACTATGAAAAATTTTTGCGTTGTCTATTGTTGTGACATTGAATTTTGAAGTTATCTACGTTTTGTAACTGTGCATCAGTCAAGAAAAAATCTCTGCTGAAGGTTATATTGAAACCATCTATTGCTGCTCATTATGTACTTAATTATTCTAAGATTTTTTAGAATCCCCATAAGTATACAATATTTACTCAGTGCATCCATTGTTAAAATAACGTTATCCAATCCCATTTTTACTGCATTTTTCTCCAAAAAGGCATTTTACTGACTATCGTATAAAATTCATTTTATCTCTCACTAATTAAGACGGCTTACAAACAATGGAGATTGTTTAGTTTACATTGTGAACGTCAGACGACGCTGTTTAATTGTTTTCTACTCTCACCAAAGCACACTGTGAAACAGATAAACTACTGTGTGTATATTCATATGAAAAACCAATTGTATTATAAGACTATACTTGATTTAATGTATTATGTATGGGACGGTTTATTAATTCAATTAAATTATCAATTGAAAATTTTAAATTTCGATTAATCTTTGGATTTTTTAACAGTTCTGATATGGATATCTAAATATCATTACAGCATTAAATTTAAATAAATTAAAACGATATTTTACACCTGTTCCAAGATTATCTTAATATATATATTTCTTGTGTGCGTGTGTATGTGACTGAACTCCTCCTAAACGACTGGACCGATTTTGATGAAATTTTTTGTGCGTGTTCCAGTGGATCCGAGAATGGTTTAGATTCACAATTGGACCCGGTAGGTGGCGCTGCGGTTGACTTTTGGGATTTATATTTTTTATTATCAAGGCAGGACAACGTCCGCCAGGTCCGCTAGTTGATGTATAAAATGCATGTCCAACCCCATATTGAGTAGTATTGTCATTTTCCGATGGGAGTATCTACATAGCTACCAGTTTGGGTATTTGACTTGGCTCAAAAACTAGCTATGAGAAAAAAATACTGCTACACGCGGAGGAAGTGAAATTTCTTTGGATTATATGTATTAAGTTATATATATATGAAAATGCTCTTAAACTATATACTATACGAACCGGTACTATAAATACATAACTATACATTTACTCACTTTGGTATACTACTAGGCCCAGACAAACGCTTATACATCATACTTACTGATACATACCCACGTTACGTTTAACGCGTAACGAAACTTTTTGCCTACAGTGCCATAAGAAGTTTCACTTGAATTATCAATGCTAAACTTACAAACGATATCCAACCATTAAGTAATATTTTTCTATAATGAATTGTGTTCCGAGGAATTATTTGATATGAGGTGGCTACTTTCCACTATTGCCATTTCCATCATTTCCTTGCCACCACTTCCATCATCGCTTGCCTGCCAAGAAATTCACTCACATCTTGGACACAAAACGATCACGGGCAGTCCGGCTTCAGATGAATTTCTCGTCACGAATGCTCCAGTTGTAGAATGTGTTACCTGCTGAAGCTATTCGATAGGAGTATAGTATAAGTTTATTCAAGACAGAAGTAATCAGGTTCTTAAAGGTTCAGTAGCGCGCTTACGATGCTTCTGGTGTTGCAACTGGTTATTCTATAACCCGTAACATTTTCTGTTTTGTAAGTAAAGTGGAGTGAACTATCTGTTGTGCATTTTGTGCGTTAATTCATTTCAGTTTCATTTTAGGCGAAATTTAATTTGTTTTTTATAGTAGTACTACGCTGTACTTAATAGTTATTATCATTGTAAGGAATCGTGAATTTTGATAACAATGTCAGTTCTTTATATACTTGTGCTTAATAATAATACAAAAATATATATATGTCAGCGCAAATGCCCGTTCTATCGTCCAAAAGTGTTTGTACTGACATAAATATTACGTGCTACCCTCTAATACGAAGCATGACTATAAAAGGTGTATCGAAAACAGAGGGCGGATCAGTCTCGCGCTGTTCATTCACGTCTCTACATAAACTCATAACTATATACACTAGTGGGTAACTGTATCGGCTACTAAAGGCCATATATAGGGCACACTACACCAATTAAAAGTCACAAATGTTAGCAGTTGTTTCTTTATTGAGTTCAAAATGATGTGACTATGCAAACATAGTCGCCAGTTACAGTTAGCGCATGTAATTGTTCGAACTTAAAATAGCCAACAAGTGGAATTCCTAGCGGTTTTTCTCAAACTTTGGCGTATTCTTCTCGAAAGCTGCTGCGGACTTCACACACGGAACTATGTATTACGGAGTGAGTTTCAGCAAGTTCGAACGTTTGCTGTGTATTCGAATCACTTAACGAGGAATTTGCAGTATTCCTTATCCTAGAAAATACCTTGTCTGTTTGTTGAACGGTTTCTAAGCTTTGTTTTATTTCTATATAAGGGTTTTCATGTAATAGCATTTTATATGTATCGTATAATCCGCTGCGATCAACGAACCTTTTCAGTTATTGTTACAAAGTCAGATTTATATTTAAATAATAATAATAAGGAATACTAATTTGTCTGATACCGCAGGACAGTTAATAAACGCAGAATGTGTGTATGGACCATTTGCCGCACTAGACTCTGCACTATACGCCGTTACAAGCTCGTTGATGCTGGTATTTAGATAATCTTTGTCTATTTCTATTGTTCATGTATTTTTAGGTTTGATAATTTTTTTATTGATTTTAAATAGCGATATTGCCCAAATAAGCCCAAGCATTAATTAGGGGTGGTAGAGCCACGCTGAAGCTATTACTGGTTTCAGTATGAATGGGTCGGCTCGTCCGGGGTAGTACCACACGACGCACAGAAAACTGACGTGAAGTAACAGTGCTTGCATTGTTGCGCTTCATTCGGTCAGTGAGAGTGCCGGAGGCCCACCTCCCCACCGCTCCCATCTCCTCTCCTCGTCCCCTCCCCCAAACACAAGCTGGCAACGTATTAGTGACTCCACTGGTGTTGTTAGTGTCTATGGACGGCGGTGATCACTTAACATCAGGTGATCGTTTTAGCAACAGTATGTTCGTTTGCCTCCTATCGTATAAAAAAAAGTAATACCACGCTAGGTTTAGAAAGAATTAGCTCACAAGTGCTGTTCACGGCACTCAGGTGTAGATTTGGCGATAGATTTTTAAATTCCTATATTGAAGGCGTTAAAAGAAGAAAGAGGAAGTAAATATCGTATTATGGTTTTCTTACAATACTTTACTTTTACTAAAAACTCCGGGTCGTTGGATATTTTGAAGTTATATTGATGAACGTAGTGTCCATTGTTGTATCGATATATACTATTTTATAAAAATCCACTTAAGGGGCAAAACCATCGAATCATTACTAAATCTAAAAGGAACTGCCGTAGCAGTGGAATGTATAAAAACCTAAACTGTACATTCACATCTATTTTGAAGAGATTATCACAATTATTCTACCTATCCCTTGGAAAAAGTACAGTTTTCTGTATGAAAGGTACACTATGTCCTTTTCTGTATCCTTAACAACTTGTGTGTAAAATTTTATGATGTTCGATAGAGTAGTTAACGTGTGAAAGCGAAAAACAAACAAATATTCACAATTATATATTTCATATACCTTATAGGTTTTAGCGTGTGACCACAATATCATCTGATGTTAAATGACGAAGATGGTTAAACACGGTAAAACAAGAGTGGGTGGGTACTCATGTACAGCTGCCGGAACACACCAGCAGGTCCTTGGCGACATATTTTCAACTTGAGGGTGGTAGCTAGCGAAGCGGATTTAGAAAAAACCCTACCAACATGTTATAGTTTCATCCCGATGTTTTCCTTCACCGGAAACTTCGACTCAGTTGCCAAGATTCGAACCTACGTCCATCGACGCTGTGTCCGATCATCGTTTCAATTCAATATTACGATTAGGTTCAAGCCTAGAAATGTGCTTAGTTCTGACCAGTATCCCTAAAAATTGTCATAATATGTCTACTTCGCGTATGTTGCACGATATCGTATGATAAATAACGACTTTAAAACAAAAACAGCCTAAGCGTAATCAACTGGTTTTCACGTTTATATAAAAAAGGTCTTTATCGTTATAACATTTCAATTATACAGCTCGATAAAATGGTAAACCGTTAAAAAGTTGACACAACAATGGTGTCGTGACTGCGGCCGGTTAGGGGGATTGAAAAAAAAAATGACGATGAAAAATGTCCCCCCGGGATTCAATGGAAATGATGAATTGTTAAAATTCCGTCTTCGTGTAACAATTTCATAAGTCAATTTTTCCGATACGTACCTAAGGGAAATTATTGAGATGCTGATATCTGAGGGGAGACTGGGGTCAATTTATACTATGCTTCTTAATTTAACTACGTTTTATTTGCATAACTTTGAAATTATATTATTATTATTGAAATTACAGTGAATTATATTCTTAACTACATTCTGGTCTATTTTGAAAATTAAAGTAATTATTTATTTATTTATTCGAACCACCAACACGAATTACACTAGAGCAGTGAAATACATACATTTGGAAAGAAGGATTCTATACAAGTACAATTTTACTTATAGGTGATTACTACTTATTGTATGGTAGAGCAAATAACTTAATTAAGATGTTGAAAGCAAAAACTAACTTAACATGTACGATTCCAATATTCTTATTATCTTAAATTACTCAGATATATCTCTTTATATTAGCTGAGACTATTTGTAAAAATGTGGATTATGAACAAGATGTATGTTGTCAAAGAACATTTTGATTTAGCACGGCAAACTGGCACTCTATCTAATAGTCAGTACGATGTGATACAAGAATAATAGGTATTACCAAAAGACCGTCGCTGTAAAGCTGGCTGTAAGTCAGGCTTCTCAACTACACGGATTGCACTGGCGGAACCCTGCACATTAAAAAAACTCACTGAGGGTTTTCACTATTTACAATTTGTTGTCGACCCACTCGGACATAAGTCTCTGACCTTCTGCTCGGTTACTGATACTGATGGTACAAAAGTATCGCATGATACTACCTCACAGCTGTACATTGTACAACATGTACTCAACGTAATCAAGTGTCAGCGAACGTAGAATCGCTACCCAAATATTCGTAGATGCTGTGGTTTACGCACATCTTTTATCATATTACTATCGGTACTTGAGAATTAGGCTTTTTCTGGGGTTGACATGATGTCTGGATTAAATTATATTTTTTTTAGTGTTTATTTTATTTCTTGTTTAATTTTCAACCATTTCTTTCACTAGCCAATAAAATGGTATGTCCTACTCTATCATAAATCAGGTCTCTATGATAAATTTGATTTAAATTACTACAGCTATTTTAGCAGTTTTGGAAAGCTAACATACTTTGACATTTATTATGCAAAAACTATATTGTTTTCATTGTTAACTATATATAATTCAAATAATAATCCATATATAACTAGTTGGAATACATGTATAAATCTGGATTTAAACATAAATAATAGCCAATTATAAGCGTTGTCGTATAGCAAGCAGTAAAAAAGTATTTATCGTTCGTAATTAAATTTATTTTTAAGCAGAGCACAAATTTAAATATTCACTTACCTACTTATCATAAAGATTAATAAATAACCTGACAACTTCTATTTAAAAGGTGCAAAATTATGTAAATAGCTCCCGTAATGGAGTCCGTGGGATTAAATTTAAATTAATGAGCTTTGTTAATTTATTTAATGACGTATATCCAATAAAGCCGGGACCACCCCGTGACTGGACACAGCATAAAGATGCGCCCCACGGAAAACTCACGAAAACTTTTTTAATTTCACTCAAAAAATTCATCCCCGGGGAATTTTTCACGTAGGCGCGGCCCGGCCGAGCTTCCTTCAAATTAACAATAAAATATTGGCGACTAACGAATGGACGTTTCTCTTAAACGAATACCTCTAAGTTAAGTTTTTTAAAAGTTTGCCTTTGTGCTACAGAAAACGTTTATGGTTAAAATTATTATATTTTTTTTTGTTTACAATTATTTGTGTTACAAAATATCGTCACCTGCTATTGGTCATTATAGAACCTTATGTTATTATCTAGCTAGTGTTTGCGATTTTGAGACTTTATAAAGAGACTAGTTGATTTCCGCGACTTCGTCTGCATCGTTTATTATTTCAATTGTTCTGGTATATCTTAAATGGCAGCGTTTTCGACGAAAGCTCCCAGCCGGCATGAGTTTTTTCCGATACTTCCAACAATTGTCCTTATATTTCAACCAATTTACAAGAAATCTTGACTAATTATATACATACACCTTCCTCGTAAATCACTATCTATTAATGAAAACCACATGAAAATCCGTTCAATAGTTTTTGAGCTTATCGAGAACAGACATACAGAGGCGGTGGAAGACTTTGTTTTATAATATGTAGTGATGTTTCGTTTAATTTTTAGTTAATTTTGGACTATCTATGTACACATTTTAATTTTTTCATTATTATTAAATCCCAATAAACTTGCTTTATCTAAAGTGCTTTTAAATTACCTCTGTGAAATTATACAATTAAAAAGGCTAAAAAAGCGTAACGATAGGTAGCTTAGATCATATTCTGACAATCGATTATTTAAATCGGATTTTATCGACGAAAGCTAGTAAATGGCTTGACGTGTCTATTCTAATCATTTATTATTGTATATTATAGCTTTTTGTTGTAGCACGGCAAATTGACTGCACTATACTTGATAGTAAGCATAGTACAATCCAGATTCAATGGCGGCCACCGAGAGACAAATCATTTTTCGCCGGTCGCCACTGTAATGCCGGCCTGCGTAAATGTCTCTTCACTATTAAGCTGTTATTCATCCAAATAAATAAAAATAATTAAGTCCTAGAGGACTAGTAAAAAAAAAATCAAAATCTAGTAAAAATCTTGTTACAATCTATTCATCTGTGGAAGGATACACAAGAGACTTTTTAATTTTATTTCCATAATTAATCTCCCTTATAGGCATACGACGAAACATTGTCGTTTATCATCAGATATATCTGCGGTCTAAAGATCGCTTACAAGCAATTAATTTTTTTCCTTAAGCTTTCATTAAAAAAGGCTTTCTATTAATGATTGTTCGTATTACTTACATTTAATCGTTCGCCATCGCAAACCGTAATTACTACAGCCAAAGTGAACCATCAAACGGCACGATGAATTTAATCGACCCAAAAATATCTCTTGCAATTTACCTTTTCTAACGGAGTCCTTTATTGCGTTTGAGTAATATTTTATTCGTCTAAAACCTTTTAAAATAATTGTCATCTGTACTTACACATATAATCGTATTTTTTTTTAATAATATTTGGACTTATACGGAATATTACAAGAAGAAATATGTGATAGATAGACATACGAGTTTATCCCGATATTTTCTGTGAAATAGGCGTACAAGTTTAGTACACAATATAGAGAAGTACAATTCATAGAAAAAGATAAATTTCCAAATGATAGCAGAACTTATATTTTTACTGTGATTTTTTCCTTTCAAAACTTACAAGTGTAGCTGTTTCTTTATTCGAGCACGACAAAGAGACGTAACGTAATCTAAAAACAACAGCGAATGCCGAGTGATTTGGTAGTCGTCCATATAATTGCCTGCATGATCCCGATACGTGAGAAAATAAAAGAGAGTCACTATGACGAGTTTATGTTAATGAGTACTGTCATAGACATTCTATAGGGTACAGACACTGTACCACCTCATTTAGATATAGTGAATACACAGTGGTGGTGCCACTAAAGGGATTGTTAGTCCTGATTTACTTTTGTTAATTCTGTTTAAGTTTTGACACAATCTCATCAGATGATAAATGACGATGTGCTGTGAGATGGTATACATGCCAAACCTAGAGGGGGTTAGGTCTCAAGTGCATCTAGCGGAACACACCAACGGATGCTTGGCGACAGATTCTCAACTTGAGGGTGTTTGCTAGTCAGACGAAATAAGAAAAATCCCTGCCTACATACAGGATTTACAGTATGTAGTTGCAAAGTTTTGAATTTACGTCCATCGATGCTGTGTTCGAACACGGTATAACTTAAGCCGTTATCGTTTTGTATCGTATGTATTCTATCATGTTCTGAGAGGTATAACGATGTGTTTTACACCTGAATCTGTTACAATATTCAGCATCATCCTTTCGCTCAAGTTATGATTAAAAATGTGTTTATTACGTAATAATAATGGCTTCTGTACTTTTGATTTACAGGGATGTTTCTAACTCATAATTCCACTAGCAGGTGCCCGCGACTTTGTCTACATTTTCTTCGAAGTAAATACTTCTTAAGGCGCGTTGAGCGCTATTTTTGACAGGAGATTAATTTCGCGTCACGACGTGCTATTAAGCGTGACCAATCGTATCGGCTTGCGTCAGACTAGCGACGCGTAATATAGGGACCTGTGTACATCTATGTACAGAACACACTTATTCTATTGTATTGAGTTTTCACTTCTGTGGACACTCCTTATGACTGCCTCGATGTTTTTTTATTGCTTTTCTGTGTCCGCAATCAGTAAGTAGGTTCTATAAGCGGATTTGTTAAATGAGTAGTACGTCTGGCCAAGTGTGTCCTCCGTTGTGTACGTCTACATCCAGGGTCATATCATTTTACATGTAGTTGGTAGCTTTAGTCTACATTTGTGTCTTTATAAACTACGATTGTCTTCGTGTACCTATAACGGTTCATGAAGCGTAGGCTGAGCTGTCTCTCCGATCGCAGGGCTTTGTTCAACTTACTTAACATTTTTCGTTATATTATCATAAAATTACCACACTCGTTTGTATGTCCCCCCGCACCGATTCTTTTATTCCTCTTTACATATTCGGTCCCCCCCCCGCCCGCCCCCCCCCCCCCCCAAAACAAAACGAAGTAAAAATGTTTTTCTTTTTTTTTTTTTTTTTCTCTCGTGAGAGGGCCGGGCCCCCACCCCCCCCCCCCCCCCCCCCCCCCTTCCCCTCCCCCCCCCCCTCCCTACACAGGCTGGCAACGCACTTGCGACTCCCCTGGTGTTGTAATGGGTGTCTATGGAAGGGGGGGATCACTTACATCAGGTGACCCACCTGTTCGTTTGCCTCCTATGACATCAAAAGACTTGAAACACCCAAGCCAACATCACCTGCACGTGGTGCACCCTGCTGAATAACGAACGAGGCAATGGCGAAAGCGGGGTGGTAGGGTTTTACAGCCTGACTAGGTCGCAACCACCATATATATGGCGAAAAAGCCCGTCATAGCGATACGCTTCTGCGCGTCACGTTTTGGGATCAGCATGTGCATATCCAGCTTTTCACAGGCCGGCATGACTGCGGCGACCGGCAATGGATAGTGTGTCACTCGGTGGTCGCCATTGTTTTTGGATTGTACTGTGCCTACCATCAGGCATAGTGCAGTCATTTTGCCGTGTTACAATAAAAAAACAACTTTTCTCTCGTACTTAAGTCGCGTCGTGATTAAAATTACAATAACTTTTGATAGACCGAACCGATTTTAATGAAACAAAGACTGAATATTACTCAAAGATATGCTTTATGATTTTATTGTTTTAGCAGTGATGCGTGTTCAAACAAACAGACAGATAGACAGACAGACATTTCTAAAATTAATTGAAATGTATTTTATTACTTATTCCAAGACACCTGCAACATTTTGTTCTCACAAATCTAAAAAGTACAGACACGTTAGATTTACATTGTTATTATAATATGTATAGATGTGAACGGTTGCTAGTCACATATTTATGAAAATATAAAATACATTCGCTCTGCCTCGTCGATTTAGGATAACGTTCAAATCCATTACCTGTGACAAAGGTGTACATCGGAGCTCATGTAAATCAGAGATGTAGAGAGATATTTAAATGGGGGTGACATGTTTTTCATATGACTGTGAACATTAAAAGAAAGTATAACATCAAAAAAAGATTATACTTCATTATTTTACACGTAGCTATTTAAACCCCAAGCGAGCGTAGCTTTTTTAAATATTATTAAGAGATAAGTAAATTCTCTGATAACAAACAGAGGCCCTATATAGGTTGACAATATTTACAACTTTAAAATTTACTGAGGTTTATACTTAAAGTTAAGCCTAGAAAGTTGAAGCTAACATATAGGTATAAATGACAAGTTATCAATTGAATTACAAGTTATAAAATAGATAGAAATAAATTACACTTATTATTAACTTAATTTAATTACTAATACCAAGACAGTAATAATATTAACATTTTGAAACGGATAAATAATTTGATTTCATATATTTTGACATAATTTAGGAGGGGGGGGGGGGCTGAGGTTTTACCTTTTTTTTTTCATTAAAAAAAAATCTGAATGAACATTAAGTCGAGAATATTGTGTACAAATTTTAAGTCAATCCGAGTAAAACGAACAGATTTACAGCGATTGAAACGACCGGCCGTGATACCTGATTTTTAGAAAGTAAGAGAGGCTAGAAGACCCAAACAATGTAGAGTTCAACGTAGACAAGAGCAAAAAGATGCATTGGATATGCTGAATGACAGTATTTCATTGCATGGAGCTGGAAATGATGAATCTATATAAGTATAAAAACTCATGTTCGTTAATTGATGGTTTATTTCGAATTTTCACGTAAAAAACTTTAAATCGATTTTCCCGAAATCGTCATTTTTGAAGTTCGTGAACATTAGAACTCGAAATCTACTGAACCGATCATTTTGAAAATTTGAACAATACTTCTTCACATAAATCAACAGGTAAACAGGAATAGTTTTATTTTTTATTTTTTAATAACAAAAAAACCGCGATTGTTTGTGCTAAAATCACTTCCAAGTGCTGCAAAAAATAGAAAAAGAAACTCTTCCTGATCACCTCGACAAATACATCACCTTTAAAATGCATATCATTTTTTTGGTTTCAGATGATCCGGTAACGAGTTCATGTTCACCGCAAAACCACTTTTTTTCAAGGCGCCTCTGGAGATTCAATGCCACCGGCTTATTTATCAATATTTTTCATTGAAAATTTTTTCTGACATATTTCAAAAGTTGTTCAAAATAATATTAATTAAATTTAACTAGACTATATTACTCATGTCGCCGCAAAAAAGTCACAAAATATGCTTTTTTTTCGGCTTTAACCCGCACCTCCCTAATCTGCCGATAGATTTGCAGACCAAAAACAATGGATTAATGATGCTATGCTGCAATATACGCAAAATTTCATGAATGTTTTGGTGGATAGATACCATTAAAGATTATAAAACGTAAAGAATCGAGACCAGTTTCTTTATAAACAACTAGCCCCTGCCCGCGACTTCGTCCGCGTAGTAATAGTTACTACTCTGGGCTAACGCTGACACACAGCAGAAGCTCTCAAAAAGAGAAAAACATCTCGATTTTGAAACATTTTTTATCTGTGCTCCGCTCCTATTGGCCTTAGCTTGATGATATATATAACCATTCTCGATGAATGAGCTATATAACACTGAAAGAATTATTCAAATCGGACCAGTAGTTTCTGAGATTACCCCTTACAACGCCACAACGTCACAAACTCACAAACTTTACCTCTTTATAATATTAGTATAGATTAATGGGCGAGGCGGACGTTGTTTCGGCCTGATAATTAAAAAAAACCTTGACAAATATACCTAAATCTTTCTCATGAATCACTTTATCTACTGGTGAAAACCGCATGAGTTCCGTTCCGTAATTTTTGAGTTTATCGCGAACAGACAGGCAGACAGGCGTGGCAGAGGGCTTTGTTTTATAATATGTAGTGATAATTTACGTTTTTTTTTATATTTCGGTGACCGTAAATAAAAATAAAATGTATTTGAAGTTCAAATTATGGAAAGAGATAAATCCTTACAAAATGTTGTACACCTATAATACTGTGGGTTGTAAATCGAGCTCACCTATTACCATGATATTACACAATATTACAGGGAGCAATCATTGCCGAATTACGAGCGATGCGACGAGCAATAACGTGCGGCGACGCGGCCTCCTACCATATGTACATACACACTCTTTTATTAGGTATTTGTTGCTTTTCGAATAATAAAAATGGGATGGATTTTCATAATTAAATACCTTTGTTACGTGTGTTTTTGAAGTGAAAACTTCTTTAGGCGTGTTGAGCGGTATTATTGCCGGAAGATAAATATATAATGTCGCGACATGACATGCTAGTAAGCGTGACTAACCGTATTGCGCTTGCGCGGCTTGCGTTAGACTAGCGACGCGTAGTATAGGGGCCTAAGTACATGTAATATTGATATTTTATAGCTAATCATAGGTGTGATCGATTTATAGACTTTTAAAAAATGTATTTTGATGTCCATTTGCGCACAACGCGCGCGCCATCTTTGGAAAATTCGTTGCACTATACATAAGGTTTCGCACTCCGTACCAACAAAATCTTACCGAAAAGTCATTCTAACCTGATATAGGAACATATAGGTCACAAAGAAACAACATATGGTTAGTTATGTGTGTCGTTATTTGTAGAAGAAATGCAATATATTGAGTATATTTTTCTTATTTGTTGTTTTAGTATTCGCGGGTAATGAAACTGTATATTTTTTTTTGTATTTGAGGCTGAAAATTTTTGTATTTGCGAATCAAAATCTAACAGTTAGTACTTAACGAATTTTGATTATAGGTAACAATGAAATAAGCATTGAAATATTAAAAAAAAATGTTATTTATATATAAGCCAAACGTAAAGGTTTTATGACTTAATTGAATTAAATATAATCAAATAATTACGTCATAAATTATATGCATGCATTTCGTTATTAAATTTACTACTATTCCATTTGACTTCTCATTTAAAAGCCATATTTCCAAGCACTAGTTTATTTTATTATTTCAAAACCGTGGAAAATTAAGATCCGCTGGAATAGGAGAGTTGGTTCGACGTAAGAAATTGTAACGGCCTCAATGATATCATGTTATAAGGAAAATCGAGTTTACGAAATTGTACAGTTTCTAAATCGCATCAAATTGCAACACAAATCCGACCGAGTACGTCACTGTATATAGAATTCAGTAGGACAACTATAAAATTAATTGTTATTTATTTATCACTTACACATTTACAACCATTAAATCATCTTAATATATATATTTCTTGTGTGCGTGTGTATGTGACTGAACTCCTCCTAAACGACTGGACCGATTTTGATGAAATTTTTTGTGTGTGTTCGTGGAGATCCGAGAATGGTTTAGATTTACAATTGTATCCGGTAGGTGGCGCTGCGGTTGAATTTTAGATTTTTTTTTATTATCAAGGCAAGACAACGTCCACCGGGACCGCTAGTTTATATATAAAATTCCGGTGTACGTGTGCTCTTTGTACCATTAAACAAAGCGGGATTTATAATATGTATTAAGGTTATAATACTACTCGCACTAATATAATTCTAATAAGGACTAAACGAGATAGATATACTAAGATGACTTGGTTCATCTGAAAATGCATGTCTTTCTTATCCGTATTTTACATATTCTAATAATTTTAGTATTGATGCTTGGTCTCTATACCATCGAGTAATAAATTAGTTAAATCCATGCTTACGTTTAGTCCTACACACATAAGAAAACCAGGTTAAATTTCGTTCAGTTATTTTCAAGTGATCCATTTCATTCATTCATTTTAATATAAAAAAATACGAATTTATTGTTGTGTGTATACCAATATACACTGTGGTGGCTGTATGAATAGCGCAGTGGTTTTAGCAGTAGTTTTGAATCCCAAACAGGATAAATATTTATCCGATTAATTGTAGGTTTGTAAAGTTTCCTCGTGATATGACTTCGTCACAAGTGTCGGAGCTGATATTAAAGAAAAAGAAATTGACCTACTGTAAAAGTCTTCACTTTAAAATCGTCGATTTCAAGAGGCAATTAAAGTTGCGTGGAGACAGAATGTAGAGAGGTCGCAGGGGGCCAGCCTCGCCGCAAACTTCCTGAGACTTGTACGGAGTGGGGCCGAAACTTGTCCGGCTTTATCCGTCCGGTCCCGAACTAGAAACTATACGATCGACTCGCAAAAGCTTAGCCGGTAATTTGTTTAGCAAAAGTCGACCGCTTAAATTTATGCTGAGAGCTCTCGATGCTATTTATTGTTTTATATAGAATATTTATTTTACTAAAAATTTTTGATTTTAATTTGTAACGCTAAGGGTTTATGAAACTATTCAATATTTTCTCAATTCGTTTCGGATTCCTCTGTATATATACATAGCTTTGCACAGTCACTGTTCTCACAACGATAGGTGCATTAATGTAAGGGCGATCACTATTGACAGATTTAAATCTCTCAACAATCGTCGCTATTCATCGAAACTTGACTTCAAAAGCGTAAACATTTCACCCAGATTGAAGAAGAAATAAATACATATTTTAAATTAAAATACAATCCAAGGCAAATAATAGATACTTTGATTGTTACCAGAGGAGAACGAGGAGAATACGAAAGCGATTGGCGATCGAACTCCAATCACTTCGCTATAGCGGACGTATCTTGAAGGCGCAGCGCGGTTTGCCAACAAGAAAACGTTGAAGAAATATGCAACTATATGCACAGGTCGGTACAGAGACGGACTTAAGAGATCCCTAAGCATAATAGTCAGTTTTACCGACATCTCAATCAAAGAGTTGTGATATGACATCAGAATAAGTTCAGATTCCATCTAGAAAGCTTGGTGTTATGAGTAAGTAATGATATATGATATGAGTTTTACAAATGGGCCAATTTAACTGGATAATTGCATATTGCCGGCCATTATGATACATTTCTCACCCTCAAATCTCTTTCTATTCCTTTAAGAACAACTCCCACGTGCGTGCCTACACGATTGCTGCCACCTATGAAACATCTATTACAAATTTCAACTGTAAAACTATGGTGCTTTCCAATTCTTTTGTGCTCACCTTGGTGTGTTGAACAAGCAAAGTGTAGACTCTAAGTCTATATATATTGCAAGTCCGAACTGGTATGGATTACTGCAAGCTACCAACGTGATGATTAGCCACTTGACTCGGTTCAAAAACGTTCTGTTGGCAACTATTAACGATCCCAAATTTACAAGTGATACGAGCCTGTTTGTATAAACAACTCTCTCTTTATGTAAACTGTTTGTATAATGGATTCTGTTTGGAGAAATCGTTCCATATGATAAGGTTGCTCAATATATTGGAACGTAAATGGTTGTGAACGGTATAGCATCAGAAGAATTCTCTTTATAGTATGAGGTAGTGAATTAGATTGAAATACAAGTATCTATAGGGAGACTATCAGGGAGACCACACTTTTATTTGCCATCATCGTGGTCTCAAAAAACAGAGACATATAAAATAGGTGATCATTGTTGATTGGAAGCTTTATCGTTAGCCGTCAGTCGTTCAGAAATATATAACTGCAAATTTTTATTTATAAAATCCCACGAACACTCAAGATGTAAAAAGTATTTTTTGATATGTTAAGGATATATGAAATAAATGATATTTGAATCCAAGTTTGAGTAAAAGCAATATTTTGCACTTTAAGGCATCATAAACTATAAATACGGAGGGTCAAGTCCCTCCGTCTCTCGAGTACGCCTCACAGTAACATCGGCTGTATTTTAATGAAAAATAACGTAAGAACACCCAAACTCACCTCGTTATATTACGTGGCGCCACTCGCGCCTTGTTTATTTGACGTGCAATCTCGGAGCCGAGCGATTTTCGAATCATCCATGCAGCGATCGGAAAAGATTTTAGATATTTTTGAAATTCATATGAATGAAGTGTCGAATAAAATGGTGTTACTTGTACAAGTGCTAGGTAAATTTCCATGATATTTTTGTCGGTAAAATAGCGAAAGATGTAAATTTTGACCTAGTGATTTAAAAGTTTATTGTTTTTATTCATATTGTAAGATCAGCGATTTTATCGAAGATGGTCGTGTAATAAGTTGAGTCAAGAAGTTAGAAATATACCACACTCACTTGGCAATCTTTTATAGTATAATTAGTACTGACTAATATTAATTACTGAATAATGTTAGTACGTCTGAAGTGATTTGTCGGTGAGCATTTTGAACACCGCGTAATACACAGAACGAGTAGCTTATTTTCTTAAAGCGGAAGGATTTGTTTGAAGTGAACGATTCTTGAACGAGGTGAAATGTGAAATAGAAAACGCGATTCCTAATGTGTATGCAGGATTGGATGGAGAATTAGGAAGATTTATATTACGTATTAGTTCGAGAAATTTATAATATGGGGCCATGCGAATCATTAAACTCTAAGTTTCAGGAATTCGGAGTCTTAACTTTGCCCACTCAATACATTCTTGATAAGCTAATGTCTGCCCGGAAAACTTAGATATGCTGGCATTAGTAGGTAACTGAAATAAATTGAATACTAGAAACTGACGATTTGTTGTCTCAGGCTTATTAAGACCAGTAACAATTTTTTTAGGTAATATTGTTATGTTTTATAACAAAGTCCCAAAGCACATTACCAATTTGCCGGATAGTAATTTCAAGTACCATTTCAAATGGATTTAAATATCTAAAGGCTATTATAGAGTAGATTAATATATGAACGATCGTGTTGTCTTTTTTACTACGTTGGTGGCAAATAAGCATTCGAGCCGCCTGATCTTAAGCAGTCACCGCAGTCTAGAAGTCACATCCCTCTCTGTTCATTTACCTAAAACGAATGTAACTCTCTATATTTGCAAAAATATGTATGATCAAAAGGTAAACCGGACCGAGTTTCGATCTGTGAGGCGATGAGTGGCTTATTTTCCGAACATGAAACTTCGGAAAGTGGGTTAAATTGAATAAAGTATTTTTGATTTTGATTTTAAATAGGCAATACTCTAATAGGTCCAATACAATATCCACTACTAAGTATTAATAGCCTAGGTATTTGCTTGTACGCTACTTAGATACCGAAAGTATAGCCAGGTCAGGATGAGAAATTGACAATTCTATAGGAACTCACGCGTTTAGAGATTAGGAGTAATTCTATTACTACAAATGCAAATATAACTTTATTATGCTTTCACTACTTAACTACTCAGCCAATCATCATGATATTTGGCATACACGTCATCAGGGTATAGGAAACTGCACAGTACCTGATGGAAAGTACAGTACACTGTATAAAATATTGACGACTGTCGGTCTTAAAAAGTAACAGCAGTCGTCGCTATCATACCGACCTGCAAAAGTGCCTCTTCACGGCTCTTTTAAAGGACCCCATATCGTACGAGGAAGGGAACACATCGGCTGGGAGGTGATTCCATATCTTCACAGTGCGACAAAGATAAGAGCTTTCGAACTTTCAATCGTATAATAAAGCTAAACCTATTAAAACCTACTCTAAGACTGAATCTAAGAAGATGTGACTACTGCTCGAAATCAGAACGAGTAGTGTCTTCAAATCGGGATTCAGTATATAAGATGATTCTCACGCTGTTGACGAGTGCCCAATTCCTCGTATTGTCGCGTCGGGCTGCATGTGGCCGGTGTGTAGCAATGGTTATGTGACTTATATCGCAACTAGGTTGTTCCCGTGTGTGGTTGTGTAACACATCTCTAAACATTTATATTGGTGTTTGTACATATGTTATACCTTTACAAAGAACGATGTGTACAAATGACGAAAATTTCCATATCTTTGTCTTCTGTCGCTATTGTTGCCGAAAACATAATGGTGTGTTAAATTTAATGTATTAATTAACATACATTAACAACAAAATTCATTCAAGTATATATTTCGCTTATTAAAATGATCAAAATAACATTTCGTGCAAATTCTTTAAATGCCAATACCAATCTGAGTTTGCGGTAGTTAGTGTGCTGTATTTCAACCAAAAATTTGACTATTAGTATTTGTTATTTGTCAATTTAGAAGACTTATTACAATTTCCCTAAGGGCTTAGCGGTAATGGTAAAATTTAACAGAAGTAATTTAAAATTCGTAAAAGGGTCGTAGGGGTGAGTAGTGATGATAAAATAACAATTTAAAAAAGCCAGGGTCTCTTTCCCTTACAGATAATATACGTAATTCCCATAAAATAACAATACCATTTTCAGGAGCAAAATGTCGCGGCTATCAGCTAGTCTTTCACAAAGAACTAACTTTGTAATATAATCATGGACCAGTAAATTTATTCTTGTGAAATTACTAATTGTTGTGTAGTAGATTTTTTATAAATTATTAAAATTAATTTTCCTTCATTTTTATTTTTTTATTTATTTTTTTTTTGAGGTGGTATCGTGATATTTTCCATTTCCCTCCTTTTTTCCCCTCTTTCTCCTTTTTTTTTCTTTCTTCTCCCCTTTTTTTTTTACCCTTTTTTTTTTTTTTCCCTTTTTTTTTTCCCTCATTTTTTTTTTTTTATTTTTAATTAATTTTTTTTTTTTTTTTTTTTTTTTTTTTTTTTTTTTTCTATTAAATTTTTCTTTTTTTATTATTTTTTTTAGTTTTTTTTTATTTTTTTTTTTTTTTTTTTTATATATTATTATTATTTATATTTATTTTATTTTTTTTTTTTTTTTTTATTATTTTTTTTTTTTCTATTTATAAAAATTATATACATTTTATAAGAAAAAAAATTGGTTCTCCCGACGGCAGATGTGAAACATCAATTTATTTTATAAAATATATCCTAAAAGACAATTACACAGGCATCAGCTTTCATATAAAATATTAAAGCATTACAAATTTGTTCCATAAAATAATGGCTGTTTTTTTAGTTTATTACATAAATATTCATTTTTATTAAATACAAAAATTCAACTAATCGCAGGCGCGGTGTGTTTGGCGGCATTTATCAAAGGACGCTAGGTTGTCGGCGCGTGCCGCGTAACAATAGTAGTAACGAGTGGCCGACAAACAATTTGAATCTTATGTTTATATTGATAGGGTTGCAAATGTTTTTAAGTATTTCGTTAATAGTGTTTTGCGTCGCGACGTCTCGCCACGACAACAATCAGGCTTACCTTATAGATGTTTCATATCAAAGATACCATTTTTAAAATATTTCTCTGCGTGTCTATTTATTCTGACTATTCTTTGATACGGTTGAATTAAATTTGATTAGACTTTCATTGATAGTCGATGTTAGAAGGAGTAATTTAAGCTACTTTTATTTTAGAAAAAGACATAGAGTTAGCGTATGTTTATTAAACTAACGAAGAAGTGTCCATTACCGCGTGTATTTCACGCGCTACACTGTACAATAATTTGTTTTGATAAATTCCAGAGAAGTCGCAGCTAACAGCTAGTTCGAAAACAACTGTCAATCTAAATATATAAAAATTCAGTGCTATGATTTGAAATCCGAAACTATTCAATCGATCTTCAGAGAAAGGATAATTTATATTTCGATTAATGGCCTAAATATTTTTTAATAACAAATTTAATGACTGTCAATGTTGATTATTGTTATTAATTGTAAGTTTCATCGGTCTCGAACAGATAGCGCTAGTTTGTTGGCAGAAAACAGTAGGACCGACTGCTATAGATATCTCATACATGGCGCCATGTTTTAATTTTAAATTTCTTTTTCAATAACTGACCGACAGCAAATTTATAAAATACAATACGAGTTTCACGAATGACTTCCAACTAAAAAGAGAATAAGTGTTCAAACTCCGACGTAGACGAGATATGAATGAAAATAAAAATGGAAAGATTTTAATTTAACTAATGAACAAAGGTGAAGGCGTATTCTTAATTATCCCCAGTCGGAGGTGGGGGCGTTTAATATTTCGTTGCACAAGTATTAATTAGTACCTCGGTGTAAATATTTCACGGGACCGTTCGCTTTGACTGTGACTTCTGTTACAGTTTTCCGCTTAGCAGATGCGCTAATATATATTTTTATTATAATATATTTCTAAGGTTTCTCATATTAAAAATTCATGTTCCCAATTGAATATACAATTTATTTTATAGTAGTATGGGAAAGGAAGGTGCTGTGCCTATTGACAGTTTATCACCTGTTGTTCCCTTCATGTCGGTCTATAAACTTCTTAGCTGTTGAGTATATAAGAGCACTGGCTGATCCCGAAACAAGACGATAAAATAAACAAACTGTAACCTACCTACCTAGTAACCGGTAGTTTTAACTAACTCGACTGGTTACTCGAGATACACCGGCAGAATTTGAAGCGGAACACACTTAAATGTGCCACTGTATTTTGTATATAGGGGAGAGTGGGGTAATTGAGAACGACGGGTAATTGGGAACAGTTAGATAAATAGTACATCTCCCTGCACAACACCGTCGCGGACCTATTCTACGGCTGAATGCAGAGCCATTCCATGCGTACGCGAAAGTGGGATTGAAAGGACGCAGTAGTGTTGTCACGGTAAGTCGAACAATTATTTTTCTACTTTTGATATAATTTTTGGCCTCAGTTATAATAGATAAAAGTATCATATTTTTGAGTTCCAAGGCATGGTGTTTTTGCTCATATCATACACGCACTATGTGATTTCAAATCCTACATAAATTAAATTAAATAAAAAATACTTTTGAGGGTGGAGGCAATTTTTATTTATACTGACTGATTCTGGCAATTGGAAACGGCATTAGGTGGATAATTGGGAACGTTCCCTATACGCCTTACCTTCCTAATTACCCATACTACTGCTGGTTAATTTTGTAAAAAGATTTAAACTTTACAAATTATTTCAGATGCCTCGAAATTACGTACGAAAGACTGAAACGAAATACAAAATTGAAAATCTTAAATGAATACATTAACATTTACAGGCAGATTCAAATATTAAAACAGGATACAACTGCTGTTCTTAAAAACAAAAATGATTTGGTTGTTACCATTAACACTCCTCCTCCGTTCACTTCCTTGTCTCTTGACGAAATCATCAATGTGCCTGTTATTCCTAAAAATGCACTCTCAGATTTTATCCAGCTCTGAAATAAAAGTTCAATTAGAGGTAAAACAGAAAACACGAAGTGAGAGGAACGTTAAGAAATCAGAAAATACCATCAAAAGAATACCAGAAACCATACCAAAGAAGTCATGAGGCAAGGGTAAAGAGTCAAAAATTTGAAGAAAGCTTTACAAAAAAAGAAAACGAAGCAGAGTGTTACTGCATAATATGTTCCGAAAAGTATGCGAAAGAAGATTGGATCCAGTGCGCCGTTTACCAACTTTGGGCACATGAGCAATGTACTTCCGGTGAGACTATCAGAGGTTGTGTGTGTGATATGCGTCATGATTAAACGTCGTTTTAAATTACCCCATACCGTTCCCATTTCCCCCACGGGATGATTTCAATTACCCCATAGGGTATCGGGTAAATAGGAACGGCAACGTTTCTTGTTTTAGTTTATATTTTTATTAAAACGTGTATATAAAAAAAACCTTTTATTACTACTAAAAAATAAACCAAAGTTCATGTAGCAAAAAATTATTTGTTAACTTTTCTATTTTTACATTAGAAGTTAAGTGTTCCCAATTCCCCCACTCTCCCCTACAAACTATATTATTTTTGTGTTGTGATGCTTGTGATCTGGTTAACACGTTTCCGTCCTGGAGTACGACATCATAGAACTATGCTTATGTATAATTGAATTTGAAGAAATTATTGAGAATCTTGGTATTGCGCTGGAAGCAAAAGCACTGCGTTATTGATTTCTTCAAAATCATATATAAAATTCAAATATGATTTATGTATATAGTATGTAACTCTGAACTAATTGTTTAGATTCTTAAACATAGTATAATCCTGCTTTACGTGACCACTCCCAATCAGAGAGTGAAAATTGTGTTAGACCAGGTTCCTAACATCTAAAACTCCACTGTGTTCCTTTATCACCCTTTGGCTATGTGTTATATCATATATTCCTATCCTTGTAAGGAGCTATGAAAGGCGATGATAGTAAAGGTATCAAGACATGTATAAGCACAAATAAGGTCGTCAAAGGTGGCCGGTCGAAAAAATATAAACGGATTCTCACTTGAAGAATTGTACCGACCGTACTCAGTTGGGATAAGAGCAAGAAGAGAATTCTTTTCAGATGTAGATGACGGCACATAATAGCGTAGTTCTAACCTCTAAGAATATTTGCTTTCTAGTTAGTTCAATTGAATATAAAAAAAATGTTCAGTGAAACAAAATATAACCAACGTAATTGGTTCTAAAAACTTAATTTATTGTGTAGAATGCCTTCGTTTATGATTTTACTGTGTCCCAGCCTACTTCACAGTTCTGTCGGGTCAAAGCGGTTTTAATTTACTGCCGAGTAATAATAAAGTGTGTACGTCTCACGAAATCCACCTCTGAATCGCTGAATTAAACCGAGAGAAGGCAGTGTAAAGAAGGAATCCGCTTTGCCGCTTTTTGCCCACCGTGGTCACATACCAACTGATTGACATTATGCTAGATATTTGCGATCTTACATAAGCAATGTGTGGAGTGATTAGTTTCTTTTATAAAATCAAGTAATCTAATACAGGTATTGATAGTCTTTTCCAAACGAGGTAAGCTGCTATTTATTAGAAAATTTACAAAACTAGAAACGCGTGAATGTGATACGAACGAAGATTTGGAATTTATTTTCTTTTTGTATGGAGTTTTAAGTGTAAAACCTTCAGAAATAAGTGATGCCAAAACAATTTGGTAAGAACAAAATTATTATAGTTATAGGTGGAAGTTTTTTGGTCGCTAATATAATAGAAAAGATTTTTAGGAAAACTTATTTATTTTCACATAATACCTATACAGTCCTACGTATTCATAGTTATATATCCACTTATGCAAAAATCTCTTAGCCCGGTGTTTATTTTTTTTCATCCTTGGCACATTTTGTCCACATTACAATTCCATCTAGGGCGCCAAAAACACATCTGAATTTAAGGAGAAATGTCCTAATCTGGCAACATTAATTTAAAGGTGTAATGATGATCTGCTCGGATATTTGGAAACAATGGTTTGCGATCGTTACATTAATCATATAAGCTATTAGTAAATAACATATAATTATGCGGTAATAACTTATGGACTTCTACTCTGTTAAATTGAACATCTATCACCTAGATTATATTTATGTACTCCGGCAGCTGCACTGTTGAGAAACAGCTTCCAATTTTAAGGTTTGCATTTTATCACTCTGTATCAAACTTTACACAATTTAAGGTGAAATTGTGGCGAAAGGTTCAAAGTTATACCAAAAAGTAATGAAAAGCGGTTTATGAAAATACAGTAGCAGACAGAAAACAAATCAAAAATATTCAATTACTTTTATTACATTATCTCAAGTTAAATCGAATCTCGGTATTTATAAAATAAGCATTTTAATATTAATAACCTTTTAAAATATCTGGAAGTTTAATTACTGCTCGGATCGTGCTATCAAATATTCGTATAAGTGTAAATTAATTGAAAATAGACTTCATGAGCGGGAGATTACTTATAAGTTGCTTCTAGAATTTATGTACTCAAGTTAATGAAGAAACTTTTAAGTACTTTCCTCTATATTTATATAGTTGAGATTTTTTTCTCTTGTTGTATATTCACTAATAACTATTACAGTATTTATATGATTTGAGATAAATCGTGCTTGTAGTATCCTGAGGTTAATTGCATTAACGTTATCGGGTCCATTGTTCTCGGTTCAAGAATATACCCTGATGTGCAAAGCATTAATTTCTATTTATGCTACTAGACGTTTAGCTTGTAACTAAAAATCTAGCATGAACCCCCAGGACTCAAAACAGCGATGGCCAAATATGAAAATGATATTGCCAGTCAGAATTTAAACTATAATGTATTCATATTTGTTTAAACTTATTCGTAGGAAGATATTGGTGTCATTTATTTAGAGGCAGCTTGGTCTTTGCTTTATAAAAGTTTCGCTAAGACTGATAGGTGGTCTGAATTTGTTCTTTTAATATTACGTAAATATACGAATCTTCTATGGGAAAAAAAATTATCATTCGTACTAACATAATTTGAATGAAGAGTGTGCGCAACAGATATACTAAAATATATGTGTTGTGTTGTTGTTTACGATACAGTAGTAACATAAATTAAGATCTATCTATACATGTAATAAGATTCTAAATTTTACGTGTCTGTACTTGTCATTTGTGTAGGAATAAATAATTGAATACATTTCAATAGTTTTTAGAAACGTATGTTTGTCTGTATAACGTATAAAGTAATGTGTAAAGTATAACGCTTGTTGTAAAACGTTACATAATAATAGGTCTTTACCTATGAAATTGCTGTTCTGCAGTACTGGCCATTTCAAATCAAAATAATTTTTGTTTGGCTAAGAATTCTAATTTCAAATTAATTTTATTTTAAAAACATGGAATTCTTTTTTCAAAAGTAGTCATTTGTTTATTGATTAGTGTTACATTTTCATCGCATTTCAATCTTTTTTGTCATCATGGATACGTTATAAATTCGAGTAATTATGGAATATGAGTACCATCGTGGCAGCAATGCGGCACAAGCGGCACGCAACATCAACGACGTTTACGGAGCTAACACTACAAACCAACGCACCACCTGTTATTGGTTTGCTCGCTTCCGTTCTGGGAATTTCGACCTGAAAAATGAACGTCGCGGTCGTCCGAAGACTTTGGTCGACAATGACGAATTAAAGGCGATTGTGGAAGCTGATGATACACAATCTACGGCTGAATTAGCAGTAGCTTTCGTCGTTAGCGTCAAAACAATATTGGTCCATTTGCGTCAAATTGGCAAGGTAAAAAAGCTAGACAAATGGGTGCCTCACGAACTCAATGATCGCCAGCGCGAAGTACGCGTCGAGACGTGCCTTGCACTGCTCAACAGATACACAAATGAAGTAATTTTGAACCACATTGTTACCTGCGATGAAAAATAGATTCTGTTTTATAACCGCAAGCGCTCAGCAAGTAGGTTGGATCCTGGTTCAGCACCTAAACAATGCCCTAAACGAAAACTTACCCCTAGAAGTGATGGTCACTGTTTGGTGGTCTAGCGCCGGTGTGATTCATCACAGTTTCTTACCAAACGGGGTGAGCATTACTGCAAATGTGCACTGTGAAGAACTGAACACAATGATGGAGAAGCTGGCACATCTCCAACCAGCATTGGTCAATCGCTCGTCTACGCTGCTCCTGCACGACAACGCGCGACCTCATACTGCACAGCAGACGGTCTCCAAGTTGCAAGGACTGGGGCTGGAAGTTCTCCGTCATCCGCCTTATTCACCAGACCTTCCGCCTACAGACTACTACTTTTTCCAGAATTTGGATAACTCCTTGGCGGGAAAAAAATTCAATACCCGAGAGGCAGTACAAAATGCCTTTGAAGAATTTATTGCCTCCCGTCCAGCTGATTTCTTTAAGAAGGGCATCAATAAACTGCCAATGCGTTGGCAAAGATGCATTGATTGCATGGGTGATTACTGCGATTAATACAAATAAAAAATACATGAAAAAAAATCGTTTAAATTTTTTCATACAAAACGGCAATTTCATAGGTAAAGACCTAATATTATAAAGCATATCCTCGAGTAACATTTAGTCTTTGTTTTTTAACCGACTTCAAAAAAAGGAGGAGGTTATCAACTCGAAAATATTTTTTTTTTTTTTTATGTTTGTTACCTCATAACTTTGGACTGGGTGAACCGATTTTGATTATTCTTTTTTTATTTGAAAGCTGGTACTTCCCTTGTGGTCCCATTTCAATTTAGTCCAGTTCCGACAACGGCATCCAGTGCAAAACCGTATAAGTTTTAAATTTGCGTTAATTATGTAAACGACAAATAGACGAATAACTCAATATCACGCTAACCGATTTCGATGATTCATTTTTTATTGGAAAGGATGTACTTCAAGGGTAGTTTGATGAGAATTTGGTTAGGTTCTGATCATGGGATCCGTGACAAAACTTTCATGAATCGAGCCTACTCCTTTCTTAAGGGCCGGCAACGCATCTGTGTTTCCTCTCGTGTCGCAGGTGTCCATGGGCGGCCGTGATCACTTACCATCAGGTGACCCGTATGTTCGTTTGCCACCAATATTATAAAAAAAACTCTTCAATTCTTAGGAGCCTATTGTGCTTATGTTCGTTGCTGTGTTGCAACATGACGCAAGCATTGTAATTACATTACTTAAGGTGTATTATGTGTGAAGCGATGGTAGCCGAGTTGGTGGTAGAAACTATCGCGGATTATTGATAAGGTTGCGTTCGTACCAAACGTTACTTATTGTACAACCAATTGAAATCATATCGCATACTATACCGCAAAAATGCATATATATCATATCATCTACATAGGTACAAAGTTTAAGTCCACTCTCGCGTCTCTGTAATACATTTCTACCTGGAACAAATTTGAAATTTCGGTTGGCACCGACTTCCAATACATCTCTAGGTAGCACACATATTCATATGTTTTATTTAATTTGGTTAATTTGATAAACTATTTATTTTCCGCTTTTTAGTGCCTTATGGGTTTTTGATTGATATTGAAGTCGGTTAATACTTTTTTTTGAAAATTTACTTTATTTAAAATCTTTACTCTATCAAACGATATTGTAATTGGATTGACGACGTGAGTTAACTATGAGAGAAAATTAGGTAAATATATGCATTACTATCTCAATCAAAACTTAGGTATTTTGTAGTATATCTCATGTTTCCTTCTATCTATATACAAATAAAATAATAGAAGTTTGTTTGTACGCGCATAACGCAAAAATTACAGAATATAGATCGACTAAATTTTTTTAATCGCCATTTGTTGTCGATTTTGATGTCAATCGAGTTGATTGTCATAACAAGTAAATACTTCATTGAAACGTATCTGGAAGTGACCACTTATGTAGTAAGTAACGCAACATTTAGTATAAGGTGGAATTACATTTCGCAATGATTGACTGCCATTTTTAAGATGAAAAACTATAATAAGCATATGATTGTATATTTAAAAAAAATGTATTTGGTAATTAGTTAGGGCTTTTTTATTACTCACACGTGGTTTTGTTCAAACACTAGTGACCTATATGGCGGTATGAAAGGTTAACCCAGCCGATACATAATCTTAAAAGTTTCTCACAACGGTTGAATATTGTTACATAAGTTTTAAGAAGTTCTTGAGGTATCGAGAGTTTGGGAACGGAACTTTGTTAGATTAGATTAATCGTGTAGGTGGTAACTGTTCTGTAGATAGTGTTACAGAGGGTTACAGAGTAGATTTATGGCTATAATATTTTTGAACTTCGGAAATGGGTAAATGGTTTTATTAACACTTCGAATGATTATAATATTTTCAATTACTATTCATGTATATTCATTAACTAAATAAGTGACTGAGCACTATGTTACCGACATAGAGCGCCACGTCAAGCGGGTTTTGGTGTCAAAAGGCTATTATAGAGTGGATCAATATGTGAACGATGGCGATGTCTGGAATTGACTCCTCTCTGTGCATCCACTAAAATCGATTGTATGTATGTATTGGAAATATATATGTTAAAAAGATTTACCCGATCGAGTTTTTTGCCGGTTCTTCTCGATGACTGGGTTGTTTTCCAAATCGGTGGTAGTTTTGACGTTCATAAGTGCATTATTAGGGCCTAAACTGAATAAAGTTTTTTTTTTTGATTTGATTTGATAGACATTCACATTTCGACTGTCCTCGGTAATGTTCGCTTTTTGTTGGTTTTCCAAAACACACTACTCCTACGATACATCGTATCACAACAAAACGGCTCAACAGCTTATCACTTTAATAAATTTAAATTTAAAAGGTTATATGCACATTACCTTCATATATATATATAATTATTCTGTCCGTGTGTATGTGACTGAACTCTGCCTAAACGGATGGACAGATTTTGATGAAATTTTTCGCGTGTGTGCAAGTGGAATCTATAATAGTGTAGATTCACAATTGGACCCGGTAGGTGGTGCAGCGGTCGACTTTTAGGATTGTCTTTATTATCAAGACAGGAGAACGTCCGCCGGGCCCGCTAATATGTATACAAAGTAGAGATACGTCGATGTATTGTAATCAAGGTATAAAAATATATATTTCGGCACTTACATTCGGTGACTACTAGCTAAATTTTATAAGATACTAGCTGACCTGCGCAACTTCGTCTGCGCCAAATCGGTTATTACCTGTTCCAATTTTATTTCTAAACACGAAAAACCTAGAACCCGTTTGTAGCGACACCTACCGGAGCCAATTGTGAATCCAAACTATCCTATATATATTGGCTTCCCAAATGACTTCCCGGTATCCCCTGGGCTGCCTCTCTGAACACACGATAATTTTACCGGCTTATAGTTTTTATGTTATTATCTTCTAACCAACTCTATCAATTCACATGCGGGAACCTGTATCTAATAACTTTAGTAATTTGTAATCGTAACATTTCTTTCCTTCTTCACATAAAAACAATCTTTTTGGCTGAAATATTAAACTTAGATATATGTGTCTTGTATTTTTTGTAAAGCTAACAACAGTAATGAATTTTGCTATGGATTTTATTACTATTTTTCAAATCATTCCCGCAACGCACGCCATATTATAGAATTTTACTAATTTTAATTACATTTATTGTGATCAATTCTTGAAAATATATATTTACCATAATAAAAGTAGTCTCATATACCTTTCTAACACTGCAAGAATTTTCAAAATCGGATCAGTAGTACCAGAGATTACTCCGAATATTCAAATTTACAAACATCAACTTTTTATTATAGGAGTGTCATACATACGAATTCTACCAGTGTTGAGTCAGTCATGGTAGAGTCACTTTATAGGTACCTAGTATTACATTTTCATTATATAATACTGAGATACACAAAGACAAATACAACACTTACAGACATCATGCCTTATATAAATATATATTATATATGTTTAATTTTGTCAAAATACATAAGATTAGCTAAAATATTGTTAGAAAGAGAAAATACACACCTTTGTGCCTTTGGTAAAATACAGACGGGCGTAGTATATTATTAGGTATAATATCATACACTACAATACTAAATTGGGGCATTTGAAAAAAATGTGTTCTAGAGTGTCTTCATCCAAGCCACATACACATATTCAGTTGTTCCTGATTCTGAGCTCTGCAAGATAGACTGGAGAGCACACCTCTATCGATAGATCGTCAGTCTACAGATAGTAGACGCAGCAAGCTTGTAACGTCACGAAAGTTATAAAGTCATGGCTTACCCGGAACGTTATCGTGAATGTATCCGGAACCATATGATTCGCTTTTCATTGTGGTTTGCCTTTAATTTGGTTGGATACATTCCAGTTTGAGTCCTATGATGCAAAGAAGTCAGTCTTTGTTTAGAGAGGATAAATATAAAAACAAATAAACAAACAAACAAATAAAAACGTAGGTTTTATAGTGATCTAAATATCCAGTCTGGATAGCTTCTTTAGCAAGAAGATCAACAGTGTCATTACCCTAGATCCTACTATGTCCTTGTATCCATGCCAGAACTACATAAATTCCTAAACAATGACATTGATATAAATGGAATTTAATAATTATGATAACTGGGTACTTTAGACAAAATCGGACTATGCCGAATAATTTGTAAGAAATTTAGAGAATCTGTCAATATGATAGTTTGATCTCATTTATGTGAGAGTACATTTTTGATAGCTTCTAATATAGCGACTATTTAAATAGTTAATTATATTTAATTGCAGTATGTCAAATGTGTCAAAATAATATCGAAATAAAAATAATGTCAAAAGTTCCAGTAAGAACGAAAACCTTTTTTTTGTTTAAGGCAAAAAATTTAATTTATGTATTTAAAAAAACGTTTATATATATTAGGTATTTACCTATGAAATTGCCGTTTTGTATGAAAAAATTTAAACGATTTTTTTTCATGTATTTTTTATTTGTAATAATCGAAGTAATCACCCATGCAATCAATGCATCTTTGCCAACGCAGTGGCAGTTTATTGATGCCCTTCTTAAAGAAATCAGCCGGACGAGAGGTAACAAATTCTTCAAAGGCATTTTACTGCCTCTCGGATATTGAATTTTTTTCCCGTCAAGGAGTTATCCAAATTCTGGAAAAAGTAGTAGTCTGTAGGCGCAAGATCTGGTGAGTAGGGCGGATGACGGAGAACTTCCAACCCCAGTTCTTGCAACTTGGTGACTGGTTGCGCCGCTTTATATATATTTGAAATTCCCGCATTATGGATTAAATCACGCCACTTCGAAGCCCGACCAATTAATTGCGATCAGGTCACGCCACCAGCCCTGCTCCCCTCCTATGGCACTTATTCAGTGGCGCGTCCGTGCTGCCGCCATTGCTACCAGTCGTCTGCTATCGTCAGTGTTGTGGCCCGCGCCGCTCACGTCGGGCGCGCGGCCACTGCTAGTTCGACTGTTGCTACCAGTTCGACTGCTACTGCCAGTGTTGTTGCCCGCGCCGCGCGTGATGGACGCGCGGCCGCTGCTGCTGCTACTGCCAGTACATTACTGTAGTGTTGTCCGCACCGCGCCGCATGCTAACATTTTGAGTTTTCGCATGGTCGAGTGAGAAATAAATGCATCGCTACTTACGTGCCGACATATATTATAAGCAACATATATTAAATTTAGCATAGAAACCCCCGCGCCCCTTCGGTGACGTCGATAACGCGACGGCGTCACCAGTGACCGTTTGCTATGAAGTATGAGGTCGCGCGTTGTCGTGCAGGAGCAGCGGAGACGAGCGATTGACCAATGCTGGTTGGAGATGTGCCAGCTTCTCCATCATTGTGTTCAGTTCTTCACAGTACACATCTGCAGTAATGCTCACCCCGTTTGGTAAGAAGCTGTAATGAATTACACCGGCGCTAGACCACCAAACAGTGACCATCGCTTTTCTAGGGGTAAAGTTTTCGTTTAGGCCATTGTTTAGGTGCTGAACCAGGATCCAACCAACTTACTGAGCGCTTGCGGTTATCAAACAGAATTCATTTTTCATCGCAGGTAACAATGCGGTTTAAAATTCCTTCATTTGTGTGTCTGTTGAGCAGTGCAAGGCACGTCTCGACGCGTACTTCGCGCTGGCTATCATTGAGTTCGTGGGACACCCATTTAACAAGCTTTTTAACCTTGCCAATAAGACGCAAATGGACCAATATTGTTTTGACGCTAACGTCGAAAGCTGCTGCTAATTCAGCCGTAGATTGTGTATGATCAGCATCCACAATCGCCTTTAATTCGTCATTGTCGACCAAAGTCTTCGGACGACCGCGAGGTTCATTTTTCAGGTCGAAATTCCCAGAACGGAAGCGAGCAAACCAATAACAGGTGGTGTGTTGGTTTGTAGTGTTAGCTCCGTAAACGTCGTTGATATTGCATGCCGTTTGTGCCACGTTGCTGCCACGACGGTACTCATATTCCATAATTACTCGAATTTTTAACGTATCCATGATAACAAAAAGATTGAAATGCGATGAAAATGTAACACTAATCAATAAACAAATGACTACTTTTGGAAAAAGAATTCCATGTTTTTAGAATAAAATTAATTTGAAATTAGAATTCTTAGCCAAACAAAAATTATTTTGATTTGAAATGGCCAGTACTGCAGAACGGCAATTTCATAGGTAAAGACCTATTATATATCGATTTTTTGGGCTAGGAACCATCTCGGGCGTCCCCAGAACATCTTACCAAATTACTACCACAATCTGATCAGTAGTTTGGGAATGCATAGAGGACAAACATACAAACATTGATTTATATATATATATATATATAGATATGAAAAAAGTGTAATATGGAATAGTATAAAATATTTTAAAAAAGCTTAGGTAAAAGCCAAGAACGGTATATGCCTCTTTCTAAAGATAGGCCACAGTAACCATTTTTAGGACGCTGTTTTAACCAGTATAGAATACGATCTTACTTAATTAAATATGTGTGTTATGTTGGGGATTTAATTTAGAATATAATTACCCTTTGCAGCTTATTATTATGATGAATATTTTAGAAGATATAAAACGTTAAAATTTACGCGCAACTTCTTACGTAGCTTTTTTGAGATTGAGAAAAGCTAAAATTCTTAAGAACCGGACGTATACGACGGTACATTAATAAGTACATTATACTCGTTCAAAGCCGGGATAGGTCCCTAGTATAATCATACTATATAATAACTATACATAAATAGGCAGTGGGGAAACGGTTAACAATATCTTCCTCCTCTGTTCCTCAAGCGATTTTCTTCATTCTTTTTTTTTCTTTTGTAGATACTGACGAGGTTTAGTGTTATAAATAAAAAAATGGAATATTTTTTCTCTATGACCGAAGTTCGACCACTGGACGAGCACTCGTTAAAATAAAAGCGAACTCAGAGCTATTGAGTTTGTATAAAATATGTTTTTATTTTTTGATATAATGCACGGAAAATACAGACCAAGGGAATGTTGTCTAATGTACTGTTTTGCTGTGATTAATCAAGCTAATATATCAAGTTACTGTGTTTGCTTTTGGTTTCCGCGTATCCCTGCTAACTTTAACATAATTTTAACAATATAAATTAATTCATTTACTTACATTGCTGCTTTTGCTGCTCCTTTCATTCAAAATTTTAGGTAAATGGAGCGATGTATATTACTTGAGATTATAATTTGAAATCTGATAGTTTTTTGGTAGCGCGTGGTATCTACGCCTATTGTTATCAGGTTGAGATCAAACAACCCTTTGTTTTGCAGATTATGCGGTGTTTTTCAGGCTTTATTGGTTAAATTACTATTTTTGAAATGTCAGATGTTCTTTTATAGAGTAGGTAGCAAGTTATATGTATAAAGCTGTATTTTTAGTAAAAGTTGATTTATTACATTTCAATGTTAAGTTAATTTCGTAACTGCATTTTTAATTATTTTCATTTTCTGTATTGCTGTAAACAGGTAATTTTAATAACAATACCACTGGTTAGCTGGAAGAAAATGCCTTGTGGCATTAAGGTCTCCTATGTATAAATTAAAAAAGTTCACATAATTCACTCATTCTTTCGAAGTTATTTAATGCATATAGTACTATTTTATCTTATTTTCTTATCTTTATCTTTTTATTTTATCTTTGTGAGAGAGTAGTTGAGGAGTAATAGGTTTGCATGGTATGGACATGTCATGAGGAGAGATGAAGACCATGTAACTAGGAAAGCTTTGAGTATGATGGTCGATGGATATAAAAGTAGAGGAATACGAAAAAGGTATGGATGGATTGTGTGAAAAATGACATGCGTGTAAAAGGTATGAATACTGAGATGACATCTGATAGGGGAGAGTGGAAAAGGAAGACATGTTGTGCCGACAAGGGTAAGAAGATGATGAGTACTATTTTATCTTATAATAGATCTTTACCTATGAAATTGCCGTTCTGCAGTACTGGTCATTTCAAATCAAAATAATTTTTGTTTGGCTAAGAATTCTAATTTCAAATTAATTTTATTTTAAAAACATGGAATTCTTTTTCCAAAAGTAGTCATTTGTTTATTGATTAGTGTTACATTTTCATCGCATTTCAATCTTTTTTGTCATCATGGATACGTTAAAAATTCGAGTAATTATGGAATATGAGTACCGTCGTGGCAGCAACGCGGCACAAGCGGCACGCAACATCAACGACGTTTACGGAGCTAACACTACAAACCAACGCACCACCTGTTATTGGTTTGCTCGCTTCCGTTCTGGGAATTTCGACCTGAAAAATGAACCTCGCGGTCGTCCGAAGACTTTGGTCGACAATGACGAATTAAAGGCGATTGTCGAAGCTGATGATACACAATCTACGGCTGAATCAGCAGCAGCTTTCGACGTTAGCGTCAAAACAATATTGGTCCATTTGCGTTAAATTGGCAAGGTAAAAAAGCTTGACAAATGGGTGCCCCACGAACTCAATGATCGCCAGCGCGAAGTACGCGTCGAGATGTGCCTTGCACTGCTCAACAGACACACAAATAAAGGAATTTTGAACCGCATTGTTACCTGCGATGAAAAATGGATTCTGTTTGATAACCGCAAGCGCTCAGCAAGTTGGTTGGATCCTGGTTCAGCACCTAAACAGTGCCCTAAACGAAAACTCACCCCTAGAAAATTGATAGTCACTGTTTGGTGGTCTAGCGCCGGTGTGATTCATCACAGCTTGTTACCAAACGGGGTGAGCATTGCTGCAGATGTGTACTGAGAAGAACTGAACACAATGATGGAGAAGCTGGCACATCTCCAACCAGCATTGGTCAATCGCTCGTCTCCGCTGCTCCTGCACGACAACGCGCGACCTCATACAGCACAGCAGACGGTCTCCACTCACCAGACCTTGCGCCTACAGACTACTACCTTTTCCAGAATTTGGATAACTCCTTGGCGGGAAAAAAATTCAATACCCGAGAGGCAGTACAAAATGCCTTTGAAGAATTTGTTGCCTCCCGTCCAGCTGATTTCTTTAAGAAGGGCATCAATAAACTGCCACTGCGTTGGCAAAGATGCATTAATTGCATGGGTGATTACTTCGATTAATATAAATAAAATATACATGAAAAAAATTCGTTTAAATTTTTTCATACAAAACGGCAATTTCATAGGTAAAGACCTAATATTACGTAATTTTGTCATTTTATTAAACGCGATTTTTTTATTTCTGTCTCATTGGAATGTTTAACATTGTAATAACCGTTATTTAACCACGATAATAAGCTTTAAAGAAACATAAATATGGTATTAAACTATATTTATGTCCATGTGAATAAAAGATTAAAATAAAGTGGGTCCGGTAATAAACTAATCGCGATTACTTTACCTTTATTATTTATTTCAGTATAACTTTACATTATAATGATACGGTTTGCATAGTTTAAACGGGCGTCGAATTAAATTCGACATTATAGTGAACTGTGTTGAAAATTTTCTGACTAGAATCCAGACCCGCCATTATTTTTGAAGCTGGAACGCGACAAAAATTTATAATATTCATAAAGAAAATGAATTCTTGCGTCGCTTCGTGTCGGGGCGATGCGACGCGTTGCCTTCGTAATGGTTTCTATCATTTACCGCTTTAAAAAGAGTAGAATAATGTCGAAAACTAATATTGTAATACTATATATTAACATCTCGACCTTTGCTTTTGATATATATGTATATATACTACCGTAATATTTTTATTGACATAATGACAGTTTTATCGAATTTTCTAGGAAATATGTCTTTTTTCTCTTTTCTAATATATAAAAGTTACCATTTTAAAGTTTAAAATTAATAATCTATTTAAAATATTATAGATTTGAATAAAGGTGTTCTGTACATAAATGCTGATGCCCGCCATTATTATTTTATTTTATTTTTGGCAAACAATCTTTTAGTAGATTATATTACAAGTTTTTCAATGAACTAACAAGATGGTGGCTATCTTGTTAGAACTTTCCAGGGAGTTTCAGTGGCAATCCAAAATCCATGCTCCGTGGTATTATTTCACTTGTGCACAATAACCAAACTATATTACGTAAAACGAAACCAATATTATAAAATATATAGCCAAATAACACAAGAATATGAATAAAATATAAAAAAATCACTACATGGCATTCTAAGATCCCGCCAAAAACTTTGACGCCCACCATTAAAATATAGTTTTCATTTAATAAAAGTACCGGATACAAGTCTTTTAAGCATCTCGTCATATATATTTATATAGTGTTGCCAAAAATAATTTGGTATTCTCCACATTCATTAGGTACGTCTTATCTTTAAATGATGACTGTTGTTATTCATGATTAAACAATGTAATTTCATTCCATGAACTCTCGCAAATGGTCTCCGAGTCACTTGAAGTGAACACAGAGCTGGTGAAATCCCCGTGGATCGTTTATCTACTACTCGAGCGCACTTCCCGCTACTACACGGTACATTGTTTGCAAGCTTGTATTCGTATTTAGATTGGAGTTCGTTTAATACGAACTTCTGTATTACGAAACTTATTTCAAGATATACTCATACCAAGATATTATTAATTTGTCTAACATCTGTTTCTTTCGGGGATCTTAGTCTGTCATGTAGGGGGTTTTATATTTTATTCACAATCTTGTGTTTTTTGATTCTATATTTTGTAATATTGGTGGCGTTTTTAATATAGTTTGATTATTGTGCAGTGGATGGATGGATGGGGAATAATACCACGACGCATGAAGACTAAGATATCATAAAAACTCCTTGGAAAGTTTGAACAAGAGGGTCCCCATCTTGTTAGAACATAGAAATGATAACAAGGAACTTGTAATATTATTACCTAATCGACAATGGCAGTAATAATCTTCTAGAGAATTGGTTCCCAAAAAAATAAAAAATAATATAGGTTATCTGTATAACAAAACATGTGAGGGTCAGGCACTACTGTTTTGTGTTAGCGAGGACTCTCGCGCGCCCGAGTCCGGTGGAAAGCGCCTGATTAGCATACAAAATACGTCGCGCACTGGGAGCGGCTTACGAAATAGGGTTACCGTCGAATCTAGCACTGGTTTTGGAGCGCTGCACCGCATTTGGATGCGAGGATAGGATAACTGTGCGGATAAATATATGAAAAATTCTTTATCTTTCGTAATATTACATTACTACAGATCGCCAGTGACTTCATCTGCATCCGTGTATGTATTTATAAATGTAAACATACATTAAATTACAGCGTATAAAATAATCTATATGGAATTTTGATGTATGAACTATGTAACTTTTTGCAGCGATAGTTGTAAGCGTAAGCTAGCTAGCTAGCTAAGTAGCGGCTTAGTTGATAGCGTGTTCGGATACCGCTTCGATAGACGTAGGTTCGAATCTTTGCAACTGAGTTGGAGCTTCCGGTGAAGCAAAAGTGGTAGGGTTTCTCTAATTCCGCCTAGCTAGCTTCCGCCCTTAAATTGAAAGTCTGTCGCCAAGCGCCTGTTGGTGTGTTTCGGCACACGCACTTGAGAGCCAGCTCCTCTGTAGGTTTGGCGTGTTTACCATCTTGGACCACATTGCTATTTAACATCAGGTGTGATTGTGTGTTAACCTATAAAATATAAAAAAATAAACTATGAAGTGTCATTGGAAACCGTTCAGTAGTTTTTGTGTGAAAGAGAAATACACGGAATCGAGTAGAGCTGCAAGTATTATAATAGAAATAATAGCAGTAAAAATGGACGTGTTAAAAATTCAAAGATATTTTTTCCATTAAAAAAGATAACTAATAAAAGGGCCTCTTTCATTTCACCCTTAATTATTTTAAAAGCCTATATCTCGACCAACAAAAGGACACCGCTCGTTGGAAAGCAATTTTTTGTCGCTTACAATTGTCATCACTTAAAATTAGACCTCAGCGAATCGGACGATTACAATTTTGAGCTTCAAAAGAAATTGGGAGGAATTTAATTATTGTAATATTATAAAGAGAATTGTTCAGGTGTGCTAAGGAGAGACATGGTTGCTGTTGAAGGTTAACAATAAGAAAAACAATAATTCGACCTTATACATAAGTCCGCTCTTCATGCGTTACTTATTGTATGTCGCTATAATTAACAATTGCCTAAAATTTCAGTGAATGTCTTATCACGAATTTAAAACTACGTTGCTAAAAAACAAAAGTTGTTTGTGTGAAGATTTTATGGCTGTGGTTGTAAATTTTTAAAATAAAATAAATTAAATCTATGTTTAACGTTTAGACACATTACGATGCCGTATTAATACATTTGCACCTAAGCGAAGCCGGTGCGGACCGCTTGTTGAAACAAATAAATAAAAGTTTTAACAAACGTTAATGATTTATGTCTACGCTAAACTGAATACATCGTAAAACTTCTTACAAGAAACAAAACAATACAAAACGAATTCCTTTGATTATAATCTAAAACTTGCTCACTTCAGATTTCGAAGGGGAACAAGGGGTCGCGGCCGACACCTCATTTGCCTGATAAAATCATCGCTTTCAACAGCGAAACTTTAATATTAATTAGCCAATATAAACGAAGGAACAAAACAAGATGGTACGGCCGAGATACGGCTAGAAAGTTTGTCTTTAAATTGAATTATTCTGCGAGTCAATCTCAAGTAAACACTTACATTATATGTAAATACATAGCAAGACAATTCTATTCGAGGTCAGTCAATGACAAATATTTAAGGATTCAACTTTCTCAATGCGTATTGTCCAGTTCACCCGAACTATTTGCTAACTACATTAGACTAGAATACAGTGATTCAAGAATTACTGCTTTGCATAAATACATGGTAGTTTTACCCATTCTGAGGTCAGTCAGTGACAGGTGACCGGCCTAAAAGTTCACCGTGTGCCACACAACCGGAAGACATTGGCTCGAGCACCCTTGTTGTTTTGTCTTACTGTAGCAATCAAAGTTGCTCGTGGTCCACCACCTGCAAAAATGTCAACAAAGACGATAAAAGACAATTACTAAAATGAACTTTATTTTGCCATACATTTTGGAAATCCACTAGCATTTTACGTAATATAGTTTGGTTGAGAATATAAATTAATAACAACGGTATGTAAATTTCCAATCCCCTTAAACTATTCTCTATCATTAATATTATAGTGGACGCTACTTTGCACTTCCGCCTGGAATTGATTGAACACTACCACGTCTAACTGCAACAAAAAGCGAATCAATTATTCAATATATATGTATATACATATATTAATTATACAATATATAATTAATATAAATATAATAATCATCAATCATCATCATCATCATCATCATCTCAGCCTATAGTCGTCCACTGCTGGACAAAGGCCTCACCACACGTTCTCCACAGCGTACGGCTCTGTGCCGCCTGTAACCAACGGCTCCCCGCAACCTTTATAATCAGGAGTATTCTTCTCAGTCGCCTCTCCGGAAACTGAGTCCAGGATATACGGGTACGCGTCCCCGGCTTCCCTAGCTACTACTGCCTCCTTCAGTTCCAACCGAGGTAGTAGTATCCTCCCTTGAACAATCCCTGTCCACCACAAACCATTCCTCTCAACAACCACCATAACCTTACCCCATTCACTGCTCCATCTACTATCCGGTAAGAGTGTCGGGCAGCAGCGACCTCTTATCTACCTACTGCGCTCGCCAACCCGCTTGTTAAGCGTGGCGAGAATGGCAAATCCACCACATTAATGAACAGCACTAATCATCAATAAACTAATTAAAATATGTTTTCGCGAAAAACCTCATAAATACGAACCATACTCTTTCTAATAATCACACATATGACATTCTACACATATGTGGAAAGAATCTCCGATTAAATATATTAGAACAAATACAAAAACATAATATAAATAATAATTATGCCCTGCTGAATGAACAAATCAACGAGTCACTACTCAAAGTAGGGATGAAACGTATAAATAACGATGCACAAAGCACCCCGCTCACTCTCAGTCCGTTAGTGGTGTCCGCCGTAAAATACGAAACCGTACCCAACGATGCGCGCTATAAAAGACATCCGCGACATATTTTTACCGATCCTCCTGATGAAATAATGGCAGCGAACGATCAGTACCAGCCTGTCTCTCCAAAGAGAGCGTGTTCACGCCCACACCCGCGTATCCACAGATCATGGCGCCGTGGTCAGAGGGTAAATTTCGCTCCCGCACACCAGATTAGGTCCCCCTCGGTAGCAGCTCAAGCCTAGGTCCGATCCCTTGAATTTTACATCACTGGAACGACATTACACATATCACAACCACACACGTGCACGCATACACGCGTACACATGAAAGTGGAAGGGTTTTACTTGTTTTCCCTTATCCGACTGAAATAGTTTTTCCGTTACAAAATACACATAAGAGTTATTGAGTTATGTATGTTTGGTACACATATATGTTCCAATAACTCATATATGTACGAATATGTAGCTTAGATTAGCTCAGATAGGTCGCGAATTACATGGGCTACGACTGGGTGCTCCGCGGCGTGCTCATTTCCTACGTGGCGGAAATTAACAGCCTGTTGCGCCTGGCCACGGAAGCTGTCACTCTCGAGGTCGGGCGCATCAGAAGGCTGGGCCTCGAAGTGGCCCTCGATAAAACCGAGGCCCTATTATTTCATGGGCCTCGGCGAGGGCCGCCCCCGGGGGCTCATATCTATTTCGAGGGCGTCTGTATCAGGGTGAGGACCCAGATGAAGTATCTGGGTCTCACCCTGGACGGACGCTGGCGGTTCGAGCCCCATTTTAAGGGGCTCGGACCGCGCATAGTTAGGTCGGCAGCGGCGCTCGGACGACTCCTCCCCAACACGGGGGGGGGGGGGGGCGGGTGCCGCCGCCTCTATATGGGGGTCGTCGGGTCCATGGAAGCCTACGGGGCACCGTTGTGGGTCGACGCCCTCAACGCCACCAACATCAGTGCGCTACGAGTTGCCCAGCGTACCATGGCGTTGAAGGCGACACGAGAGTACCGCATGGTGTCCTCGGTGGCGGCCATGGTGCTGGTCGGCTCCGTTCTCTGGGAGCTAGAGGCGGAGGTGCTTGCCGCCGTAAACTGTTAGGGGAGCCTCTAGCTCCCAGAGAAATAGAGGAAAGGAGGAGAGTAACGAGGGAAGAGATGGTGGGGAGGTGGAGGCGGGACCTGGGGGACGCGCGTTACGGTTGATACACGATCGACGCCGTCCGCCCGGTCCTGCCGGAATGGTACCAGAGGGGATGGGACTCCCTGACGTTCCGTCTGGTGCAGGTGCTGAACGGGCACGGGTGCTTCGGTTGGTACCTGCACCGGATAGCACGCAGGGAATCGACCGCCGTATGCCATCAGTCCGGCGTTGACCCGGACACCACGCAGCACTCTCTATTTGAGTGTGCTGCGTGGAAGGAGCAGCGTCGCACGTTAGCTGCGGCGGTAGGACAGGATCTCTCGCTGCCGAGCGTAGTTGCGGCCATGCTCGGTAGCGAGGATGTGTGGAATGTTGTGGCCTCCTTCTGCGAGGAGGTCGTCTCACAGAAGGAGGCGGCGGAGAGGGTCCGTGAGCAAGACCCTCAAAGTGGCCGTCTCCGCCAACGGAGGACGGGCAGGAGGAGGCGTCAGTTTGACCGCCTCCTCCCACTGTAACCGGACCAGGGAAGGTCCGGTGGACGGATGAGACGGCCGGTGTGTACACGGCTGTCTCCCAACAAGACCGGGCCCGGCGGCGGCGCTTTTGCTGCTGGGCCAATCGCTGGGGCGGCACGATGAAGTCTATAGAGATCTCGTGCCGCCCCAACTATAGCGGAAGTGGGGTTTTAGTTCGTGCGAGTTGGACATGACCCACCCTCTGCCCCGAGAGGGTGGTGTATACATGAGGGACTTCACCCGCTAAAAAAAAAAAAAAATTGGTCGCGAATTGCATGCATTTGCCAACAGCCGCCGAGGTGTGCTGTGCACCCTTGAGCTAGTTGCCCGAATAAAATCGGCTGAATGCCTTAAGCGCTTGTCTTAATAGTCCAGTGAAGCCGTTAAGACATTGCCAGATCAATAGCGTAGGCAGTTCGAGAAAAAAAAAACGACGCGTTCACTCGCCCACTCGCATCGGAAGAGTCAACATCGATCTGAAGATGCTCCGTGAAGGAGCTAAACACGTGTAATCAGGACAATCTGCAACATATTTTAATTAATTTATTGATAATTATTATATTTATATTAATTACTAGCGGGCCCGGCAGACGTTGTCCCGCCCTGATTATAAAAAAATCCGGGACAAATTATATACCAAAACGTTCCTCGTGAATCACTTTATCCACTGGTGAAAACCGCATAAAAATCCGTTCAGTAGTTTTTGAGTTTATCGCGAACAGACAGACAGACAGACGCGATAGGGGACTTTGTTTTATACTATGTAATGATATAGTGTATAATTAATATGTAAATATACACATATAAATTGATTAATTGATTCGCTTTTTGTTGCAGTTAGACGTAGTAGTGTTCAGTCAATTGCAGGCGGAAGTGCAAAGTAGCGTCCACTATAATATTAATAATGGATTTCCGCAAAGTAGCGCCTTCTTCAATCAAAAATGTTCTCCAACAGTTTTAGTATTTAAACGTGACCTCATCATCATCATCAGCAGTTAAGAAACCCACTGCAGGACCATAGGCCTCTTCCCGAAGAAAGGTACAGGCATAATCACCACGCCAGCTCATGACGTATTGGCTATTGCAAGCTTTGAGAGATCCACAATTCTGTGTTTTTCCATATACAGTAGTACCTACTATAAGAATATTTCTCAGAATGAAGTTTCCTTACGATGTTTTCCTTCACCGTCAGCCGATAGTGTTACCAATTTAAATTAGTAAATGTACGCCAATTTCGAAAAAAATCGTTGGACGTGCCAGGGTTCGAATCTGCGGACATCGGATTGATATTCCACCGGTCAAACCACTCGACCACTACGACGTTCATGACTTGACCACATCCAATATATTTAAGAGAATAAGAAAATTAGCAATGCGTAGAATTCGATTTATTACTTCAATTAAAATGAAATGTTGACACTGGCAAATGCTTTTGCGACTACAATTAAAAGATCTTCTTCACCAAAAACTTTTAAATTGAAGTTATATCTGAGTATCTCATCCATTTGATTTTAAATCTTTGTTCTTATATGCGTTTTCTCCTTTTATCAATACTCTGGCTAATTACATATGTATTAACAAAATTTAACTTTAATATAACACAATAGCTCTCAGTAATTCTTATGTAAATATATATTCCTTTAAGTCATAATGTTTGTAAGTGTTGTCTTTGTCTTTGTATATATCAGTGGCAGAATCTGGAATAACTAAATCTATCTTCTTCTTCTATACTATAATAAAACTGTAACAAAGCCAAATCTGTACATTATTAATTAATTTTGTTATTGACAATAATGTGCCCCATGATATTCTTTATAAATAAAATAATTCATTTCAAACCATTTTATTTTTTCCTTTGCAAAGAACATATTTCATTTTATTAACCGTCATGATATTGAAATTTCAGCGTAACCAATGATAAACAACGATAAACGTAGATATATGACTTGGTACTGACGCCATCTTGAATACATGCGTCTATAACAGGCGCTTCCACAATTATCGCTTCTTTATCATACAGCCAGTGTTGCGCTAAACTATAGCTATAGCTAAGTTATTCTATACATATAATTTTAATTTACTCTCTTTTATGTCTACATAAAATAATATTAAAATTACAGCTATCTTAACATGGTTTGAACATACTTTTTTTATTTACAAAAAATAGCATCGGGCACATTATTGTTAATAACAAAAATGTCTGGCAATAATAATTTCATGTTTTAGTAGCGTTTCAAAGTTAGTGAAAAACAAAACATTCTAAATTACATAAAAATCAATATTTTTGCTTGTAAAGTATGCACTAATAAACGCAACGTTTACCGACAGCCCGGTAGCCCGCACGCTGTTTGGAAGAACATAAAGATATAGAAAAAACTAGTTTACTGGAATTCGCTGTCGAAGCCGTTGCTAGCTCTTAAAGAAATAGTTACAGCAAGTGACAGTTGACGCGCCGTCCTCATCTTTTTAATATTTATATTTTTCTTCAATACAATGGAGTGTGAAAAAGTTGAAAATAGTTATGATATCATTCAGTGTTTAATTTATCATTATTTATTTTATGAATATATTTTATCGTTTAATTTACTATTTAACTCTATTAACTTGATATTTCATAATGTAATCTATACTGACTGAATAGTAAACGTCTACAAAAAAGGGAAAGGAACTTCGTTCCAACTGGGGGTCCATAGACCTCTCAAACTTGTTTTACATCACCGCCAATGTATTTAGGTTAGTTTTTATTTTAATTGAACTCGGTAGATGATGCAACGAACGGGTTGTAAGCTTATTTTAAAAGACTTCTCACATACCATCTGGGTATATGTTTGAGTGAGTCCCTTGATAGTTTGGATTTACAATTGGAAACGGTAGGTGTGGCTGCAATCGGGTTTTAGGTTTATTAAAACTTTTCGCATTTAAAAATACAATTGAAACCGGTGATAACCGATTTGATGCAAACGAAGTTGCACGGGTCAGTTAGTTATATAATAAAAATGTAATACTACTTATTAAGTGACTCTCTCACGACTGACTTGACACTGGCAGAATTCGTATCTACGAGACGCCATTATTAAAAAAGTTGAAGTTGAATTATTGGGTATATACAGAGGTAGGAGCGCGAGGTCTGCGCGATGTTCACAGCGATAACACGGACTGATTGAGGATGCGCACGCGATGCGATCTTGATAACTTCTTCCTGTCGTTACGACTGTAACGCAACTTAGCCTATAATTATGTCTTTTTTCAGTTTAATTCTATTTTGTAGTGAATGTTTTGAAATAACTCGAGTGTTCTTAGTCGTATTGTAATTGTATGGCTTGCCATAATCAAATATTTCTAGAGAGGTTACAATAATTCTCGATGTTTGTGAGTCGCAACCATTATAAATACAGTGAAAACATGTGATAATTATTCGCTTAACTGTAGTTTACTTGAACTATGTACAATTGTAAGTATATCATGACTAATTGGAGTGAAGTATATTTCATTTTCAGTAGGATGTCTACAAAGATCCTTTCCTGTGCTACGAACTGGTGTTGGAAATAAGCTTTTAAGTGGAGCACTAGAAACTGATGGTAAGCGACCAGTGGGAGTAACCCAATTAGACACAGTTGTTATGTAAACTAAGATTTACGAATATCTGTGCAAAATTAAAACATTTCACCATGGGACAATTTAATACGCAACATTTCCTACAATATCAACAATGGAGTAACTTTACGCCGGATAAAAATCCACTCGACAAACATTGACTTTTATCGGAGTGTAAATCCTCAAACACACTTAACCCGCAAAGAGATTTCGCTATTGAATATTTTGTTGGTTTGCATATCGGGGACAAATAGGGCCGGACCGATTGTACCCGCCACTTCGGTCAAGGGTTAAGCCGCAGAGTATCGGCAGTGCGATCGATGGCGCTGCGTACTCATATTAAGTGGCGACAGCGAGTTAAATTTATAGATTTAATTGTATTTTTAATCTCGTCTTTTGGTATCCTGGTTTTGTCTTTTGGTTTTTAAGGACACTCATCAGATAAGATGTAAAACTAAACGAAGGCGCGCTTTAGAAATTACTCCACCAGCAAGGCTTTGCCGTTGTCGAGACCATCACGAGTACCTACTACACTTTAGCTGTTTATTGTGTTATTGTGTTTGTATTATGTGTAATTACGCTTTTTATTTTCTAGATTGATGAGAGAATTTAAGATGCTCTTGCAAGTTGAGATGACTGTAAAACTTTTTGCACATAAAATTATTATCATAATTTTCATTAATATTGTCAAGCAAATTATCTAATAACCGATAGGCGAGTTACAGGAAGCATGCCACAATACATCATAACCGCATTCAAGTCAGTTAAACCGTTTCTGAAATTAGCGTGCAGATACAGATAAATAGACAAAAATTTTAAAACTAGTTTTTTGGCTTCGGTAACATAAATACAACGTGTATAAATTGTTACTTTGAAAAATATTTAATCTACGAACACAGCTCGTTTTTGATTTATGTACGTATAGATGATTGAAAAATAAATAGGCAGATCATAGGACTGCTGGAATGATAACATACATAAACTAGTGGGCAGAGACTGGACAGAGACAGAGACTAATGAAGACATTTGAAGACGGCCCATGCCCGAGAAGTGTCCAGGACATCATTTTATTTTCATAAAATTATATATCTATCCTTTGTAAGTTTAAGTCAAGGAATAAATGAGATTTGTTCTTGTAGTACTACTGGATGTGGGAAAATATAGAACTGTGGATTTCTCATAGTTTGAAATCGTCCATACGTCGTGGGCTGCCACGGTGTTTATGCCCATACCTTCCATCGAGAAGAGGCCTGTGGTCCTACAGTGGATCCTTTACAGGCTGATGATGAGATGTAAATCGCCAGAGTTTATCATAAAAATATACATATTTTCTATACGTTTCGTCTGAAAACGCGTTCAGAGGCCGAATTTAGCGGCAAACCGACATCCATAGAAATGCTAACCGCGTCTATACGCGGCACTTCGCACCGTCTCACGAGACCTCTCTACAAATTGTCGCCTACGATCTCGATAGTTCCGTGTGAACAAAATCTAAATTATCTTTCCTGATTGATTTACGGATTAAATTGTGAAATGATTATACGTATTGTTTAAACTACTTCTTAGATACTCAAGGGAATTTTACATGTGTATTCTAATAGAATTTTGGTGAATAAAACTTTTTTTTGGTAACTCATCTTCCAGATTATTACCGCCATCTTCGAGTAAGTAATAATACTGCACACTTACAAAGACATCTCTTGCGATAATTGCGATAGAGGCCACCAATACTATAGAGTCAAATAACACAAGATAATGAATAAAAGCCACTATTTATTACATTACAGCCTAAGATCCTGCCAAAAACTCCTGAATAAAACATGTAGTAGGCGTTATACTCGTTACTAGAAATGCAATATGCAATAGACAATAAATATTTAATAAATAGTTATCTCGCTAGTAGTTATCTGTAGCTCGTTATTATTAATGACAGTGTCAATAGTCGGGAAGATATGGCAACGTGCAAGCAAGCAAGCGTTATGTAAAAACCAACTGGTGTGAAATGAAAAATCCTTCACGTTGCTAATGTTAAAAAACAATATCCAACAACGAATGTTCATTTAATTATTGCGTTACTATTAAAATTACAATATGATACGAAGCAGCAAATAACAAAGTAGCAGATTAATTGATAACGATTTATAATGATGGATGTTGTAAAATAACACGACAGCGTGATCAACTACTGCTATACAACCATTATTGTCATCTATGCTTGCTACTGACTAGGAAGCAACTACCATATGCAGAGTAAGATACTTACCTCTATGGCTTTATGGATGTTAACTGGCAATTTCAATATAGACTATAGAGAGTACTCTAGTAGGTGCTTGGGTTCAAAATCTCAAGTAGATCCTGGTGTTCAGTTCAGCGAGCACTAGTAAAGCTTCTATAATATCAACGTTTTGAAGTCACTGAATGCTGGGGGTCATTATAGGATTCAAACAGCTTTACCATAGGCTATTATCGATTTGTAATAATCCCTTTTTCTTTTCTGTGCTTAGCCTGTTACATGTGTGCGTCCGTATAACATATGTTATAATGGAAAGCTTAGTCATGTCGCGTTTTGGTATCAGTCGGTGAATATGTAGTATTTCTGTAGAGTAGTAGGGATTCCTATTGTGTAAGCAGTGTTAAACCCTTCACAGTAATTTTCATCTAGTTTCTCGCCCTTTAGGATTAGTTAGTATATATTATAAGACCGACGGGCTTAGTTCCACAGCTTGGATCATCAGGATAAAATATTAAAAATGATTACAACTCAGGTACTCGATTATGAGTCTAAGGAATAATATTTCTTTCAAAAATGAAGAGGATGGAATGAAATCTCCTTAAAAATACTTTGGAAGGAAACTTCGTAAAAAATTACTGAAGAAGAAAAGAATAAGAAAAACGGAGGTTGAAGTTGCGGTCTGTTACGGATAGCTCAGTGGGGATATTTTGGATGGTAGCGGTCGCTAATGGATATGGAGACCCGCATAAGCTATTCTCGTGCCTTTGACGCTAAGCAAAGAACAGACAATTATTTTTAATCGTTGCGTTCCAGTAGGACCCATCCGCACTCTATATAATGGATTTTCTCCTTATAAAAAGTATATATTTAGCAGCCAAGAGGTTGGATCGATGAGATATGGATTGTCAATGTTTTGGTACCATTACTCTTAGGTTGAGTTGGGCTTACCATCAGGTAATCGTCTCTATATCATATTACAAGAAAGCACATTTTTCAATATTAACAATGATGTATATATTGTTCAAAGTATTTCTCCTAAAATCTACTCTTCGTGTTTTAATTTATACTAAACAAAATATTAAATGTGCTCAGAGTGTGAATAAGTCAACAAAAATAAAAATCTCTTAGCGAATAAGCGTGGTTAGGGTCCACATCTAGGATATTATGTAAATCAAGTTCTAAAGTTAATCCTTTAAAACCTAGCCAGTCCAGTCTTTATATTTGTAGTCGCAGTGGACTTAATCTATTTGACGGGGCAGGCTGTGTTTTATAGCTACATAATGGTTTTGCATTTCAGATTCGGTTTCGTAAGAGTATCAATCTTGGATATTAATAGTTTATTAATAGGGTTGTCACTCTACCATTTGTACATTAAACAATACAAATTATATACAAATACAACTTTTGAAGGAGATGCTTCTAAAATGTTTTGAACTGGCTCGTACCCGTGACTTTGTCTGCATGTTTTTGTATGTTCTGCACTGTCTTAACAATATATTTTATGTACAGAAAAAAAACATAACAAAATTGAATACTAAAATGTACTTTCCTATAAAATTTCGTTGTAGTTAATATTAGGTCTTTAGTCTTTACCTATGAAATTGCCGTTTTGTATGAAAAAATTTAAACGAATTTTTTTCATGTATTTTTTATTTGTATTAATCGAAGTAATCGCCCATGCAATCAATACATCTTTGCCAACGCAGTGGCAGTTTATTGATGCCCTTCTTAAAGAAATCAGCTGGACTGGAGGCAACAAATTCTTCAAAGGCATTTTGTACTGCCTCTCGGCTATTGAATTTTTTTCCCGCCAAGGATTTATCCAAATTCTGGAAAAAGTAGAAGTCTGTAGGCGCAAGGTCTGGTGAGTAGGGCGGATGACGGAGAACTTCCAACCCCAGTTCTTGCAACTTGGAGACCGTCTGCTGTGCAGTATGAGGTCGCGCATTGTCGTGCAGGAGCAGCGGAGACGAGCGATTGACCAATGCTGGTTGGAGATGTGCCAGCTTCTCCATCATTGTGTTCAGTTCTTCACAGTACACATCTGCAGTAATGCTCACCCCGTTTGGTAACAAGCTGTGATGAATCACACCGGCGCTAGACCACCAAACAGTGACTATCACTTTTCTAGGGGTAAGTTTTCGTTTAGGGCATTGTTTAGTTGCTGAACCAGGATCTAACCAACTTACTGAGCGCTTGCGGTTATCAAGCAGAATCCATTTTTCATCGCAGGTAACAATGCGCATCAAAATTCCTTCATTTGTGTGTCTGTTGAGCAGTGCAAGGCACGTCTCGACGCGTACTTCGTGCTGGCGATCATTGAGTTCGTGGGGCACCCACTTGTCAAGCATTTTTAACTTGCCAATTTGACGCAAATGGACCAATATTGTTTTGACGCTAACGTCGAAAGCTGCTGCTAATTCAGCCGTAGATTGTGTACCAGCAGCTTCCACAATCGCTTTTAATTCGTCATTGTCGGCCAAAGTCTTCGGACGACCGCAAGGTTCATTTTTCAGGTCGAAATTCCCAGATCGGAAACGAACAAACCAATAACAGGTGGTGCGTTGGTTTGTAGTGTTAGCTCCGTAAACGTCGTTGATGTTGCGTGCCGCTTGTGCCGCATTGCTGCCACGACGGTACTCATATTCCATAATTACTCGAATTTTTAACGTATCCATGATGACAAAAAAGATTGAAATGCGATGAAACTGTAACACTAATCAATAAACAAATGACTACTTTTGGAAAAAGAATTCCATGTTTTTAAAATAAAATTAATTTGAAATTAGAATTCTTAGCCAAACAAAAATTATTTTCATTTGAAATGGCCAGTACTGCAGAACGGCAATTTCATAGGTAAAGACCTATTATTATTCCTTAACTTCCTCTTTCCTTCACATGCGCACCCCATCACTTGGCCCACTTTATACGTTACTCGACGAGTAGTGCTAATGAAAATCGTAGTTTCTTAAAACTTTAATAAATCTATTTAAAATTATTAAGATATTGTGATATTTTACAGATAAGAACTAAGTGTCCAAAAATAAAAATATGCAACAGTGATTGATATGTATTCAGTAGCTTTTGAATAATGTGCTCATACTTTTGAAAGAGTGAACCGATTCTAATGAAGCAACGGCTAAATGTTACTCGAGGATATATATTATGATTTTCTTGACGACGTTTTGTCATAAAGGTTACTTTAGTAATGATGCGTGCACAAACAAACAGTTAGACAGACATTACTAAAATGATTTAAAGTCATTTCCAGTATCTTTTCCTATATCATTCTTAAAATAAAAAAAATGTGTGCGTGTACTAGTGTACACACGTAAGAAGTGAAACTTGTTTAAGGCCTTATTTTTCGCAAAATGATCTATATGCAACTTTCCAGAAATTGGTTAAAAAAAAAAAAAAAACCCTTTCTTTCTTTATGGCAAACAATTTCATTAATATATTAAAAAATAAAGTTAAATTAGATAAAGTTTAAACAAAGGGATTTTATTATCATAGACATGAATACAAACAAGATGGCGCGTAACGGAAAAATGTGACGGTAAATTTTTTCCAACGCCGATAAAGAAGTTTCACTTCAAAAACATGTTAAATTTACATATGTATGTATATAAGTGCTTACGTTTGACTGCGCAGTCAATTTTAGGAGGTAATAACTTTGAACCAAAGTGAATGCTTTACAACTAAATGATCGAGTTTAGAAATAAAGGCGAACAAATCTGTTGGTCGCGGTACAATAGTGTAGTAGATAGTAATAATATATTAGTGGTGAGTGAGTTGTACGGATCGCGCGGAAGGCGGGCCGGTGTAATGGATGTTGATCGCGCGATATCTTTCGGATCGGACACGCGATCGCTCGTGCGACGCGCCGTATGCGTCTGCGGTCGCAGTCGCTATTCGCTTCATACAACCCACACTTTTCGGTGTCTTATTTTATTTTGTTGTCTTTAATTTTCCACTTCTACTACTATAGAGAAAACTGTAATAAAGAGATACATCTATCTATTTTAAGTTCTACTTATTTGTGTTATTATGTGTCGACATGCCAGTATTACAACTTGCATATTTTCGTTCATCTTAATTTATATTGGTTTGGTTTGGGTCTGGATGCAGACAGACTTGGTCGTAAATTTGTAGCGATTGTACCTATATATATATATAATTTGATCATCCATGATATGTTATATTATCTTATGTATATACAAAATAAATTAAAAATTGGCTGTTTTTTATATCAAAAGGAGGCAAACGAACAGGTGGGTCACTAGATGTTAAGTGTTCACCTGCGTCCATAGACACTAGCAACACTAGGGGAGTCGCAAGTGCGTTGCCAGCCTGTGTGGAGGCGGTAGGGAATGGAGGAAGGGAGGTGGGCCTCCGGCGCTCTCACTGACCGAACGAAACGCAACAGTGCAAGCATTGTTACTTCACGTCGGTTTTCTATGAGAGGGTGGTACTACCCCGGACGAGCCGACCCATTCATGCTGAAACTAGTAATAGCTACAGCGTGGCTCCACCACCTACAATACCTACTGTATGTCCGGGACAACATTGGCATAAATTTTAATGGTAGACAACTAAACCACTTACGGTTTGCAGATGACTTAGTCCTATTATCAGACAACGGTATAATGCTTAAAACTATGCAGCAACAACTTACTGAAGTAAGTAGAGTAGTAGGTTTGAGTATCATTACATAGTATAAAACAAAGTCCCCTACCGCGTCTGTCTGTCTGTCTGTTCGCGATAAACTCAAAAATTACTGAAAGGATTTTCATGCGGTTTTCAGCAGTGGATAAAGTGATTCATGAGGAACGTTTTGGTATATAATTTGTCAAGGATTTTATTATAACCAGGGCGGGACAACATCTGCCGGGCCCGCAAGTTAATAAATAAAAACTAAAATAGAGAGGAAATAGCTATACAAGTAGAAAGTTAAAATATTGAATATGTAAAACACTACCTGAGGCAAATAATATCGTTCAAATACCAAACTGACTCAGAAATAGAAAGAAGTGTTTCATGCGCTTGGATAAGATACTAGTCTGTTAAGGAAATATTTAAAAGTAAAAACTTTTTCTCAAAGTATTTGGCTCATGTATTCTACCATGTCTCACGTATGTTTGTCAAATTTGGGCGCTGTCTCAAAAGCACCACTTGAAATTAAGAACGTGTCAAAGGAAAAAAGAAAGGAGTATGTTGTGATTCTGACTGAAAGACCGGAAAAGAGTACAAGAAATAAGATCAAGAACAAGAGGCCTACGTGTCAAGTGATACGTTGATTACTACAACAGGAAACCTGTTGTGTTAAGCTTGTGTAAAAAATGTATATATTTAGTTTCAGTAATAAAGGCTATAATAACAATAGTAAAGTATGTCCGGGCTAGATCCAACACAACTAAACCGATTTTAAGGAGACGTACTGGTTGACGAAGATTCTTCTGACAATATAATGCTTTTCCTACTGGTGAGGCGGATGTTCGGCCATCTAGTATAATAATGATAAGTTGTGTCGATACGGGGGCGAATTTGTCCTTTGACATAATTGCAGTACTCTCTTTGCGATACTGTTGAAAAGACACGACCCGCTTGCCATCGCGTGCGCATTAATTACGCACAATAACTGTTACACCGCTATATATCTTGTGTTTAAACCGCTTTTAGTTTTAAGTGTGATAAGGAATTATTGCCGCTTCTTTCACCGCATAATAAACATTATGTTGTATGTGTTACGTGTGTGAGCGATCTGGTGGCTACCAACACACTGTGATACACGTGACTCGTGGACGTGCGAGGACCAGCAACCAGCAATTGGGTAAACGAAAGTGCTATATACACCTCCCGTATCGATCATATACATGACACGCATCCCCGTGTTCAGATATAATAAGTTCTCATACCGCACGGTGAGCACGGCTATTTGTACGCCTGCCTCACCACCTACCTTTTATAACCTAAATAACTATCGTTAAACTTAACAAGGATAACTTAAAATTGGTGAAAAATTTTAGTGGTTAAATAATGACAATTAGAAACAATAAAGAAAACTCGTTATGAAGCCATATAAAACACGTAGCTTCCATGAAACAACAAAGTCATTTTCTTAGAATCAAAATTCGCATAACATAAGTTAAGAAGAAAAGGAAATAGTAGTAGTAAGTAAAGCAATATAAAAAGGTGCATAAGTTTCAAATTTAGGTAGGCGTTAATTCAACTTGTCTAATTTCAAACGAAAACGTCAGGCAAACACGACCTTAACGTGACGGTGCGACTCGCCGAGAGCGTCTCACGTCCGCGTTGTAAAAAACGACAGAGAGCCTAATATGAAAATTTCACAACGCTAAGAATTTTCTTATTATAATTTCGCTTCTTATAATTTCATTTTTTCTTAAATTATAGTCGTAAATTAAAACGGGCGAGAACGATGCAACGATATACCAATTAAAACAACAAAAATAGCTTTATTTATGTGAAGAACGAGTCGTTTAGTAAAAAATATGTGCTATAGAATTAAATAGGCACTGAAATAATGAAGATTCATAATTTTTCAATGAATAAAGATGGTTCTTTTATAAGATTAAAATAGATTTCGACCACTGTATGGTGCAATCCTCATAGATTCTACCTTATCAGCATGATTTATGACTACTCTTGACCGACCAATTAGTCCTATCCTGTACTTGGTTCGATTTTGCATAAATAAATTTTAATAACATTTAATTAAACAGATGAGTTTATATTATAAGGAAGTTTTTGTAAATCTTCAAGTTAAAACAATATTTATGCGGAAAAATCCGTTGTAGAACTAATTTCTTAGACAAGACGTATTGATTTATCACGTACTATAAGTAGTGAATTCTTAGTCTACTAACCTCAGATCAGATTAAATATAAAAATTCACATACTTTATTATTATTAAAAATCAATATTATATATAATATAAACTATATATTATTATTATATTATATACAATTATACATATATAAATTTTAATATCCTCACATACAGCAAATATTGCACTCATGTATATATTTACTCATGATGTCTGTGGTTTATCTTGTAACCCTGTAAATAAAATGTCGACCTTAAATCGTAACGCGCATTACACGTAGTTTAAATTTTTCCTATTACCAAGAGAAATAAAAGAACCAATGCTTTTAAAAAATGCTGCCAATTTTCATGTCAGTGTCTATTATGCTTTATTATTTGCAGTTCGGCAACAACACTGGTTAGAAGATGACGGAAATCGAGTGATTAAGATTGATTGAAGGATTCATGAAGGAGACATTCATGAAGTTAACGTGCCGGTCGGCCAATATACTATCGACGACAGCTGGCAAGAAGAAAAAAACAGTGTGTGTTGTAGAGACAACCGGTAGAAGTAAAATTTTTGTATTACAGGTAAACATTTTAATCTAAAAAATACAACAAAAACCCATGCGAGTACTGATACGTTCATCATAGTGTTTTTCATCACGTCATTGTTTATATGCATACAGTTTATTGATGTCTATGGTTCTAGGTGTGGTCTCATCAAATATCAGAAGATTTACGTATTCCAATTTTTTAGTGATCGAAATATAGCAGTCGTGGCCGAGTGGTTAAGGCGTCTGACTCGAAATCAGATTCCCTCTGGGAGCGTAGGTTCGAATCCTACCGGCTGCGTAACTTTTTGAAATCGATTTCATCATCGTGGCTTGTGGTAGCAGTTGACTGATAGAAATCGTCACCTAAGGAAAAAGCGTTATGCCCCTCTCCATGCGATTCTCTCTCTATCCGAGTTTTTCTAACGTATACATGTGTGTTCGTGTGCGAATAATTCTGAATGCGTGGAAATTCCAACAAAACTTATTTGTTTTATTTATTTACAATTTTTTATACTATAATTTGTAACTCAATATTTTATATGTAATTTTTGATAAATAATTATTTTTCGTAAAATATTCAGTGAAACTTTTAGAATTTATCACTTAGTATGTTATTTGCGTTGAAAAATTTGTAGACAATGTTCATATAATATCTAATTCTTCTATCCGTGTGTATGTGACTGAATTCTTCCTAAACTGGACGGATTTTGATTATTTTTTTTGTGTATGTTCAGGTGGATTTAAGAATTCCTTAGATTCACAAATAGAACCGGTAGGAAGCTTTTGAATTTTAGGATCTTTTTACTGTCAAGGCAGGGCAACGTCCACCGGGCCCGCTAGTAAAGAAATAGAATAAACACATAGACAGCGAATTGTATGAATGAGTCATAACATGTCTTTCTTACGTGATGAAAATATACTAATCTAAATTTCCATATCGAATTACAATGAGAGTTCAATTAGGAGTTCGTTTCAGATGGATATTCTCCGACCGCACACGTTGTTATTTAATCAATAAAATGGATTCGCTCCTATCAGTGTTAACTACCAAAATAATAGGTCTTTACCTATGAAATTGCCGTTCTGCAGTACTGGCCATTTCAAATCAAAATAATTTTTGTTTGGCTAAGAATTCTAATTTCAAATTAATTTTATTTTAAAAACATGGAATTCTTTTTCCAAAATTAGTCATTTGTTTATTGATTAGTGTTACATTTTCATCGCATTTCAATCTTTTTTGTCATCATGGATACGTTAAAAATTCGAGTAATTATGGAATATGAGTACCGTCGTGGTAGCAACGCGGCACAAGTGGCACGCAACATCAACGACGTTTACGGAGCTAACACTACAAACCAACGTACCACCTGTTATTAGTTTGCTCGCTTCCGTTCTGGGAATTTCGACCTGAAAAATGAACCTCGCGGTCGTCCGAAGACTTTGGTCGACAATGACGAATTAAAGGCGATTGTGGAAGCTGATGATACACAATCTACGGCTGAATTAGCAGCAGCTTTCGACGTTAGCGTCAAAACAATATTGGTGGATTTGCGTCAAATTGGCAAGGTAAAAAAGCTTGACAAATGGGTGCTCCACGAACTCAATGATCGCCAGCGCGAAGTACGCGTCGAGACGTGCCTTGCACTGTTCAACAGGCACACAAATGAAGGAATTTTGAACCGCATTGTTACCTGCGATAAAAAATGGATTCTGTTTGATAACCGCAAGCGCTCAGCAAGTTGGTTGGATCCTCGTTCAGCACCTAAACAATGCCCTAAACGAAAACTTACCCCTAGAAAAGTGATGGTCACTGTTTGGTGGTCTAGCGCCGGTGTGATTCATCACAGCTTCTTACCAAACGGGGTAAGCATTATTGCAGATGTGTACTGTGAAGAACTGAACACAATGATGGAGAAGCTGGCACATCTCCAACCAGCGTTGGTCAATCGCTCGTCTCCGCTGCTCCTGCACGACAACGCGCGACCTCATACTGCATAGCAGACGGTCTACAAGTTGCTAGACTCTGGGGGCTGGAAGTTCTCCGTCATCCGCCCTACTCACCAGACCTTGCGCCTACAGACTACTACTTTTTCCAGAATTTGGACAACTCCTTGGCGGGAAAAAAATTCAATACCCGAGAGGCAGTACAAAATGCCTTTGAAGAATTTATTGCCTCCCGTCCAGCTGAATTTCTTTAAGAAGGGCATCAATAAACTGCCACTGCGTTGGCAAAGATGCGTTGATTGCATGGGTGATTACTTCGATTAATACAAATAAAAAATACATGAAAAAAATTCGTTTAAATTTTTTCATACAAAACGGCAATTTCATAGGTAAAGACCTAATATTATAGACAATCCTTTTTTTTTCAATTTTATTCTTTTATGATATGTTTAACCTCGAAAAGAATAACCGTCATTATATGAAGTAGCAGCTTCTCGAGGTTTCATTTGTGTTTGTATATTTATAAATGACT
>AP028427.1:22637683-22743784 GCA_036509395.1 Antheraea yamamai
TTATTTCAGGGTCGGGTCAACATGACACTATATTTGTATAGTATAGTAGCACTTTTATGATTCAATATAAATGCAGTGATATTTAGAGGCAACCACGACATGTTCCAACAATAAATTAAATTTTAATGAAACTAAATATTTAACTATTTTACATATTTAAAGATTAGATCAATCAAAGAACGTAAGAGTAAAATGACGTATGGTGAAACGATTTTTTCATTTACATGTGTGTATACGCTGTGTGTCATTCAATCAGTAGTGTATATGTATATTTTAATGTATATTTATTTAATAGTAATGTATATTTTAATTAATTTAATGTGTTTTAATGCATTTTATATAAAATAAATAGCTTTGTGCTCTTCTCCTCCATATAAACTTTAACTATGGCAAATTTCATGTTCATCCGTTCGCGCAAATTCGCCTAAAAAGGGTATAAAGTTTTCGCTTTACGTATTAACATATAGATGCCATATATAATATCCAAAATAACGCAACAAATAACCAATATTTTTAATAATATGTAAAATAAAAAATGATTACTACAAGTTTATCGTTAGGAAATTCTGCAAAGTTTGTATGTTTGTCCTCTATGCATGCCGAAACTACTGATCAGATTGTGATAATAATTTCGGAGGGTGTTCTGGAGACACCCGAGAAGGTTCCTGTATTAAAAATCTATATTTATAATTTTTTTTTTAAATATATTAATCAAATTGTTTGCCTTAAAGAAAGAAAGGGTTTTCGTTCTCATTGGAACTTTTGACACTACATCTCAATATTATTTAACATATATCAATTAAATATAATTAGCTGTTTTACCACTTGGCTTCCAAATTAGCCATATTAGGTTAAAATGGCTTACGCTGTTTTAATTTATTTTTGTAAACATTCGGTAATGCCATTTATTAAAGGCAAACCACAATTAAAAGCGAATCATATGCTTCCGGATATATTCAGGATAACATTCGGGGTAAGCCATGGCTTTATAAGTTTTGTGACTGTTACAAACTTGCTACGTCTACTATCTGTACTGACGACCTATCTGTAGAGGTGTGCTCTCCAGTACATCTTGCAAAGCTCATAATCAGGGACGAGTCAATATGTGAATGTGGGTTGGATGAAGGCACTCTAGAACACATATTTTTCAATTGCCCTAATTTAGTATTGTATTGTATGATATTTTACCTAACGATATATTATGTCCATCTGATTTTAACAAAGGCACAACGTTGTGTATTTTCTCCTTTTGTTAATACTTTAGCTAATTTTATGTGATATAACAAAATTAAACTCTAAACATAACACAATAACTAACAGTTTTTTTTTTTCGAACTGACTACGCTATTGACCTGGCAAGGTCTTTACAGCTTCACCGGACTACTAAGGCGAGCGCTTAAGGCACTCAGCCGATTTGGTTTTTAGGTAACATACACAAGGGTGCACGGCACACCTCGGCTTGGGCTGTTACCTGAGAAGTCGCGTCTGACCTAGCTAACTATTCTAAGCTATTCATACATATATTCATTTGTGAATCATACAATCAAAACACAATAACTAACAGTAATTATTATGTAAATATATATTTATTTAAGGCATGATGCTTGTAAATGTTGCCTTTGTCTTTTTGTATAGCAGTGGCCCAATCTGAAAGAACTAAATTTTATAATAAAAATGTAATACTACCTATAAAATGATTCTCCCATGACTGACTTGATACTGGTAGAATTCGTATCTATGAAACTCCAATATTAAAAAGTTGAAGTTAGTGAGTTTGGATTTTTAGGGGTAATCTCTGGTATTACTGATCCAATTTGGAAAATTCTTTGGAACTGTTAGAAATATATATTTGACTTCTTTTAATTTTGGTGAATATATATTTTCAATACTTGATCACAAAAAAATATGTAATTAAAATTAGCAAAATTCTATAATATAGCATGCGTTGCTGGAATTATTTGAAATAATGAAATAAAATCTGTAGCAAAATCCATTACTGTTAGCTTTACAAAAAATATGACACCATACCATACATCTCAGCCGAAAAGATTGTTTTATGTGAAAAAGAAAATAAATATTACAATTACTAATTACAAATTATTAAGGTACTTACTTAGATATAGATATAACTTAGATATAGGTTTCATGTATACTATACAAAGTCTTATTAAAACAAATAGCTAAGTACCAAATTAAAAATTTAATGGAGATAAAGTTTACTTTTTACAACATGTTAATTGATGGAGTTGGTTAGAAGATAATAACATAAAAACTATAAGCCGGTAAAATTATTGCGTTGATGCGAGGATAGTAAATGGGTATTGGGAGATACCGGGAAGACATTTCTTGCTAATATATATAGGATAGTTTGGATTCACAGTTGTATCCAGTAAGTGTCGCTATAATCGGGTTCTAAGTTTTTAAAGATTTTTCGCGTTTGGAAATAAAATTGGAACCTGTAATAACTATTTGGTACAGACGAAGTTGCACGGGTCAGCTAGTTATCTATAAATATAATAAACAAGTATTCAAATTATCTTTATAGTATTATCATTTTAAAATTATTGAGGATAACATCTGTGCAAAACCATGAACATATGCTTTAAGAATGCCCCAGATTTTGTACGAAGAGACTACGGCATAAATGTTTTCGATCTTTTGAGTTTGATGGAAATGGAGTCTGCTATCAAATCGTTGGATAATTTTGTAAAGCATGTGATCACTAATCTCGATCATTTAACGAAATTTGAAATTATCACGACTCACTGACTTGTACCTTAACCATGACTGACGAATCTTCGTGACCTTACTATATATTGTTCATGCAACGCGTCAAGGGAAAGAGAAGTGACTCGTATCGAATTGCAACCACTTCTCTTTCCCATTATATTGCTCAGTTCAAATATATTTGTGCGAAAATAAGAAAATTGAAAAAATATACACGTATTATACGTATGAACCTTCCGGAAGAAATTCTCTAAAGCAGAGGTTCCCACATTTTTTTTTTTCGTAGACCCCTTTCAAAATTGTTAACCCTCGTTTTTTGGTCACGCCAATGTGGACACCCTTCGAATCTCTCGTAGACCACTGGGGGGCTACCTGGACCACATTGGGAACTTAGGCTCTAATCGATAGTGAAAACCTATTATAAGACCAGTCAGGCTGTATGTATCTGAGTGCTGGGATACGGAAGAGGCGGATGAGAGAAAACTAGATGCGGCAAAGAAGCGAATGTTGATGTGAATGTGTAGTGTAACTAGAATGGATAAGATTAAGAATGAGTATATCAGAGGAAGTTTAAAAATAGCACCAGTGACAGAGAAGTTGAGGAGTAATAGGTTTGCATGGTATGGGCATGTCATGAGGAGAGATGAAGACCATGTAACTACAAAAATTTTGAGTATGATGTTGGATGGATATTGGAGTAGAGGAATATGAAAAACGTATGGAAGGATTGTGTGAAAAATGATGTGTGTGTAAAAGGTGTGAATACTGGGTTAACATCTAATGAGGGAGAGTTGAAAAGGAAAACATGTTCTGCTGACCCTAATTAGGTGGGATAAGGGTAAGAACATGATGATAGTGAAAACGCGATAGCGAAAGCGTAGTTTAGAAAAACCAAGGAAGCTCAAAGACAGACGTGAAAAGCAAATTTTATACTTTTTGTTATATGTAGGTATAATCTTAATTAAAAATTAACATATGAACTGTATGTTATAATTTACATAATGAGTTTACTTAGAAGGCTGATGTATTCAAAATTTGATATGTACATAGGTGTTTTTGTAATGTATTGGGTTCATTAATTTTCAAAACAAACCCTTGCCGTATGAAAACATATTAAAATACTTGAGCGGACGGTCGGTAGTGACGAGCGGCCGACGTTATTACACTTTTGTATTAAAAAATTATCAAATAAATTTTGTGGTGCGTCGTGCGCGACCAGGAAAGTATTTTATCAAATTGGGTAGTTTAATTAAAGAAATAGCTTATAATTTGTTTACTATTAATTATGTTTATATTTGATCTAGAGACCAGATTATATGCAGTATAAAAATATATACTCTTAAAAATAATAAGGGTATAAGAATTATTGTAAAATATACTCATAAACAAAAAAAATCAAATAAGAGTTCGAAATTAATTATCGTATAAAAAACGTGCGAGGAGACGCGGACATTAACGATAATGACCTCCTTTCGGTTTTACAAACCAAAAAAAAAATCAAACGCTCTACCAAACTGTCCATACTAAGTTCTATAGAGAGATAAATGCCATAAATGAGTCTATGTTTATTTTCAAATATCTTTTTTAGGAGCCACTACATACATATACTTAAATAATCTGTCACACACTTTGGTGTTGCCAGTATCATGCTCACTATTATTTACTTATAATATTATGTTTATTAATAGAAAAATAGCTGGACGGTATTTCAATTTGGGTGCTATATAGGAACATAATGTTTAAAGAAAACAATCACTTGTCCCATTATTAAAAATATTCCTTTGAAACAGAATATAACAAAATGATTTCAAATTTTAAGTTTACATGGGAACGAATACCTCTGGTAGCTAGGTTCTCTTGGGCGATTTTATTATTTAACTGAACAGATTCAGTCAACACCCTAAGTTTCACGTTTTTGAAGTGAACACTTCTTTAGGCTCGGTGAGCGGTATTTTTAGCAGAAGATAAATTCGTAATTTCGCGTCATGACATGTTATGTCAACATTACCGGTCGTATTGCGCTTGCGCAGTTTGTGTCAGACTATGTGTAGTACGTGTAGTATAGGGGCCTGTGTACATGTAATATTGGTATTTTGCAGCTCATCGTCCGTTTGATTGATTAATAAACTTTATAAAAATGTAGGTGTATAATTATTGCTCCGAGTGCCTATAGACATGAGAACCACTAATTTCAATAAACATATTCTGCAATTTCATATCATTCAATAACATGAAAATTCAAAAGGGAATACTTTTATTTTATAGTGTGAGAGTTCCCAAAAATCTGCCACTATTGTCTCTTCATATAGTAATATATGGAAATGAAACAATGTGTGTGTTGTTATGTAAAAAGAAAGTATTTATTCTTGAATCACAATTGAGTATGACCAAACGGAAAACGATCTTGACACCGCGATGTAGAATAAGACATAATGCATGACAGCGACATCTAGTATCGGATAGCTGAAGCACTGTAATTACATCTTGTGAAAAAATAAATTTATATAGCAATGAACATACCGCCCGCCATGGACAGAATGTCCATTCACAGGTGTAAAATACAAAATTATGTTACTCCAATCATATTATACAAAATGATTAAATTATGTTGTTCCAATTATACAAAATTAAAGTCTACACAAATTATTACATTAAATTCAAAGTAGTTATATGCACCTCTCGATATAATGGACTGTAGTTAACAAAGAAATGAACAAAAAATATAACATACTTTAAACAAGATAACATTAAATTAACAATTTTTATTCGGCAATTGGCAATACAATCAATTTGGATACAGGTCGTTTGATTATTGAACCTTTGCAACGTAAGGATACTACTCTTGTCACACCGTCAGAACCAGTGTGTTTGTCTGTGATTAAGCCATACAGCCACCGTGCTGGAGGTAAATTATCCTCTACCACTAAAACGACATCACCCACATTGGGACCTGGCACATGGTGCGACCATTTGTATCTTTGTTGAAGCTGGTTGAGATATTCTCGTGACCATCTTCGCCAAAATTCTTGGGTCAAACGTTGCATTAAATGCCACCTTTTGAGTGAGCTGATGTTTGCATTTTCGTAGTTATTCTCGGGTATGAGCAACAATGGTTCACCTATCAATAAATGACCTGGCGTGAGGGGACTAGAATCTTCTACGTGATTACTGATCTGACTAATAGGCCTCGAATTCAAGCACGCTTCTATTTGGGCTAGTACAGTGGTCATTTCTTCAAATGTGAGGGTATGGGTACCTATCACCCGTTTTAAATGGTACTTCGTGGACTTTACTCCTGCCTCCCAAAGTCCTCCAAAGTTTGGAGAATGAGGTGGGATGAAGTGCCATTTGGTACCATTCATAACCAACCAGTCGGCAATTTCCGCTGCTACAGATGATTTTGCTTGGGAGAACAACGCCTTCAACTCCTTGTCAGCTCCAACAAAGGTAGTCCCGTTATCACTCCAGAGCTCACCACAATTACCTCTACGAGCTGTGAAACGTTTGAATGCTGCGATGAAAGCTTGTGCTGTCATGTCACTCACAACTTCAATGTGTATGGCACGTGAGACCATACAAATAAATAAGCAGATATAACCTTTAGTGGAGTGATAACCGCGACCCTTCGTTGTTCTAATGCTAATAGGTCCTGCATAATCAACACCACTTTGGTAGAAGGGACGCCCAGCGTTCAATCTGACTGACGGTAATTGACCCATTAATGGAGGGTTGATTCGACGAGAATTACGAAGACAAGTTACACATTTACGAAAATATTGTCGAACGGCACTTTTAGGATCTATGATCCAATATTTGGATCTCAAGTAACTAAGCATTAATTGGGGTCCTCCGTGCATTGTACGTTCGTGAGCATCAGCGATTAACAATGTTGTGAAGTGTGATTTTTTAGGAATAATCACAGGGTGCTTCATGTCTTCAAGGATATTTGCCCTGTGCAATCTACCGCCCACTCTCAAGATCTGATCTTCGTCAAGATAAGGACTGAGTGAGGTAAGTTTTCCTTTCTTATTTAATTTTCCTTTCATTTTCAGGCTATTCATTTCAGCTTCAAAATGTTGATGTTGACACATCTTTATGCAGGTAAGTATTGCTTTATTTATTTCTGTATTAGTTAAGTTAACTGTACGGTTCAAGTCTTTTGGTTTTAAGAATCTTTTACAATACGCAATAACTCTAATCATCCTTCTTAATGACGAAAATCTAGACATTATATCATCTTTAGGAATGTCTATTACTGCATAACAATTAACCTTTGTCTTTCTTTCTTCTAAATTAGTTTCGTCTTTTATTTCTTTCACGTAATTTATAGTATCATTTTTTAACCATGTGGGGCCATTTTTCCACAGATTAAGCTGCAAATATTCTGCGGGGTCAATGCCTCTGGATGCGCGATCTGCGGGATTGTCTTTAGATTGCACGTGCGACCACTGGGAGTTATCCATGACGGTGAGTATTTCCGAAACCCTATTTCCAACAAAGGTCTTCCACCTGCTGGGGTGGCTACTCAGCCATGCAAGTACGACTGTAGAGTCAGTCCACGCGTGTATATGTTCCTTGGGAACATTCAAGGTGCCCGCAACCTCACAAACCAACCGTGCGAGGAGAACCGCACTGCACAATTCCAGACGCGGAACTGATATTTGTTTGACCGGAGCAACCTTAGTCTTTGATGTCACGAGACTGATGTGAATATGACCATTCCTGTCAATAGACCGTGTATAGACAACTGCGGCGTAAGCGATGGTTGACGCATCACAAAAACCATGCAATTCAAGACATCTATCAGACTCCCGAGTTTGTATCCATCTAGGAAGAGTGAAATTTGTAAGTTCATGAAGATTGTTTCGAAATTTGATCCAATCCATTAATAGAGAAGAAGGCAACTCATCGTCCCAACCGATTCCTGATAACCAAAGACGTTGGATGAATACCTTAGCGGTGGTAATCACCGGAGCTATCCAACCGAGAGGATCATACAAACGAGCGATGTCGGATATCACTCGCCGCTTAGTCACTGGAGTTTCCAATTTCAAAAGTTTAACAGAATATTGAAACTCATCTAAATTTCTATTCCAAGTTAACCCTAATATTTTTGTAACGGTATCAGTCTTAAACTCTACGATTTTCTCTATTTCTGAGATGTTAGTACTTTTAATTTTATTCAAAAGTTCATCGCTGTTACTTGACCACTTCTGCAATTGAAAACCTCCGCGACCAAGCAGTTGATTCATTTGATGGTATATTCTTTCGCCTTCATTAACTGATTGGCAACCGGTCATCAGATCATCGACGTAAAAATCCGTTAATACGCGGTTTGACACGAGTGGAAAATCATTTCCCTCGTCGTAAGCTACTTGTTGAAGAGAACGTACCGCCAAGTAAGGAGCTGAGGATGTGCCGAATGTGATGCGCAACAATCGGTAATGTTGTAACTCGGAGTCTGGATCATTTCGCCACAGAATCCGCTGATAATCTACATCTTCCTCAGATACCTTGACCTGTCGGTACATTTTGATGATGTCCGCGGAAAGGCAAATGGGATGGCAGCGCCACCTCATGATAATCTGACGCAAGTCTGGTTGCAAAGTAGGGCCAACCATTAAGTCATCATTTAATGAGACACCATTGCATGCTGAACAAGATGCGTCAAAAACAACCCTAACTTTGGTTGTACTCTTATCAGTACGTACTACTGGATGATGCGGTAAATATACGGCATCAGTGTTTTCTAACTCTGCTTGTGGAACTAATTCAAGGTGACCTAATTGAATATATTCATTGATTACAGCCGAATACTCCAATTTGAGTGCAGGGGATTTTAGCAGTCTTCGTTCCAGCATGAGAAACCGTTTCCGAGATACCGCTTCAGTGTCACCATACTTGCATTTTGGATCACCGGACTTAAACGGTAACTTGACAACGTAGCGACCATTTTCATCCCTTTTGAAGGTATTGCGGTAGAAATGTTCACACTTCTGTTCTTCTTCAGTCAACAATTTTCGGACTGAAGTTGCATCAGACTCCAATTCCCAAAACCTTTTCAAGAGATCGTTGACTTCTGGTCTAACTATCGCATTACAGACTACTGGAATGGATGGTGGAGTGATTTCTCCTGATAAAATCCACCCTAACGTGGTCTTCTGGGCCACGAGCGTACCTGGTGAACTCTTGACTAAGCCATCCAACATAATAGCACCGACTATTCGAGTGCCCAATAACAAATCTATCTTACCTGGTAAGTGATAAGTTGGATCTGCTAGTTCAAGAGTTGAAAAAGGTTGTAAAACTTGCACAATTTTCCTTTCGGGAAGATGTGAAGTGAGCTTTTTTAACACATAAGCATCGACATATAAAACAAAAGAAGGATCTAGGCGTGACTGCAGTTTAAATTTAACCGTCCATCTTGAGGGAAGAACATTTCCCTCGTCATCGCCCAGCCGAGATATGTCGATGTGAACCGGAGTTTTCTTCAGACCGAGAAGCTGTACTGTAGCCTCCGTGATAAAGGAGACTTGAGAACCTTGATCTATCAAGGCTCTTAAAACAAAAGCAGTCCCAGCTTGTGACTCGACCTTGACCAAGGCTGTTGGTAACAACCCTTGGTTGGGAACATTCGTATAACAACATATATTTTGGGGATCCTGATTTTGAGAAGAACTGGCTATTGCTGCAGTTCCTATCTTCTTTTCAACGGAAACATCAACAGCTTCAGTTGAATTGACTTTCTTAGGGTGAAGAAGTGAGTGATGTCGTTTGCGGCAAATACGACAATTTGTGGTTTGTCGGCAAGAATAAACTGTGTGACCTTGTGATAAACAATTGAAACATATTTTATTACTTCGAGCAAATTCGCGACGATCGTCAGTATCCTTTTTTGCAAATTGTCTACAATTATACAATTTATGATCAGCCGAACAGAATATACAACATTGAGAAGCAACATGAAAAGTTTTTACATTATTATAGCGATTAACATTTGATTTGGCAGCCTTGGGATCCAAAAATTCAATTGATCGAAAACGTTGTTCCAGAAATTCGCTAAATTGGATATACGTAGGAATTTTAGTACCACAATCTGTATTAACTTTAACTTCCCATAATCTACGAGACTCATTATCCAACTTGTTACTAATTATGTGCACCACTATGACGTCCCAGGTACTGATATCTATATCTAAACTTTGTAGCCCCTTGAGACATTCACTAGTAGTATCCAATAATAGTTTAATCGCATTTGCTGATTCTGAAGTTAATGTTTTTTGACTTAATAATTTTTGCAATATACAATTGGCAAGATGACGTTTATTGTGATATCTGTGTTCTAACTGATCCCAGCATACCTGATAATTCGCTGATGTAATTGGCACATGTCGAACTAATTGTTCAGCTTCGCCCTTTAAATATCCCTTTAAATAGTGAAGCTTTTGCACACTATCTAAACTGTTATTTTTGTGAATTAGGGATAAAAATAAATCGCGAAAACTTGTCCACTCGGTATAGTTACCGCTAAACGACGGAATGGATATTTTTGGCAACTGTACTGAACAATGAGTTTGACCGTCTGCTTCCTTTACAACGGGACTAACATGTTGTGAAGGCAATTTAGCCTTAAGTTCGGACTTATACATAATGTATTCTTCTTCTGTGAACTCATAAATACTATCTTTAAAATAATTATAATCTTTCAATTCATCTGAATCACACTTGGTGATTATTTGTTGGTGTGTATTTTCGAACTTATTCCAATAACTATCCAAAACTTCTATACGCGTTTCAATATAAGTGACAGTCACTCTGTCTTTAGGAGACTTCTTAAAGTTTGACCTAGCATTAACAATTTTCGACTTAATGTCGTTTTGTATATTAAAGTAGGAATCCATGTTAAAATGTGATACCAAAACAAATATAAAGTTCGAGACAAAATAAAGTAAAGTTGGAAGATACAATCTAAATACACAATGAATTAAATCGTATTATTAAAATTACAGTTTGGATATAACATACAATAAATAACAAAGAGTTTAAACAAGTTTGACGTTATTAATAATTGATGGCCGAAGTAATATGTCTCTTGAAACACAATCACAAATATGTTCAAAGTCGCTGACGAATTTACAAAAAATATTCTAAGTGTTTGATAAATTCACAAAATTTTCTAAGTGTTTGGGACATCAGTAAAAAATCGGACATAGGTTCCCCGTCGCAACACTTTTTCTTAAATTATTCTAAGTCCCATGCAATTTATATTGAAATTTACTAAGTCCAAGGATTTTAACTATTATTTTTGAAGTTACAATTCAATTTACTTTTATCAAGTTCAAGAATTTGAAGAATTTTTCTAAGTCACGATTCTCGAAAAATAATATAAGAGTACTCACAGTTTTTCACTTTACACTCACTCACTGACACTTGTAGTAGCTTCAACAACGCTCCATCACTGAGCGCGGTGGACTCGTTCGCGCCTTGTCGCTCCGCTGACGTTGTGACTGCACCACTCTGAATGCTTTTCCCTCCTGATGTCTTGTTGACACCCCAACGCCAGTTTCCGCTTGTGAATTCACCTGCTGCTGTTGTAGACCACCTTCCTGGTACTGTTACGCACTTATCAGCAGCAACTCCAAACGTCATCAGCAGCAATCCACTACTATGTCGACGCGAACGCCCTCTTGAGGCTGGACTACTCAACCGGTAATTGTGAACATTTGGCTCGAACAAGGACCAATGTGAGAGTTCCCAAAAATCTGCCACTATTGTCTCTTCATATAGTAATATATGGAAATGAAACAATGTGTGTGTTGTTATGTAAAAAGAAAGTATTTATTCTTGAATCACAATTGAGTATGACCAAACGGAAAACGATCTTGACACCGCGATGTAGAATAAGACATAATGCATGACAGCGACATCTAGTATCGGATAGCTGAAGCACTGTAATTACATCTTGTGAAAAAATAAATTTATATAGCAATGAACATATAGTTTTAAGTTTTTACTTCTGACGGCAGTCCTTACGACTGTCTCGACTTTTTTATACTCGGAAGAACCGAAAAATTTTGTAGATACGTATATAGTCCATTCGATAGTTTCTATACCTGGCGTATCTTTTTCTTATTCAACCATTAAACAGAGTAACTGCTTAGAAATTGACTTAAAAAAATACTCACTGCTTCACAATAGGAAACTAAACTCTAAAGTTTGTGTTCCTCAGTACTACAATTTCAATTATCTATAGAAGTGTTTGTAAATTAACAATACTATAATATAAGCATTGATTAATTAACTCACTAATAAACGGTTAGTTATTAGTACAAAATGTACAATATTTATTAACAAGTAGACAAATGAGTGGAACGGTATTCGTTAGCACGTCCGCAATTGGCTCAACACTACAAACATTCGCATGAAAACGGCAAACTAATCAGAACGCGATGTAAACAACGCGAAACAATTACTGAATTGCTCGGCCCCTGCGGCACGCAACCAGCGGCCCGCAACGCGCACTGCCATCCTTTAAAAGCTTATCAGACTACGAACGTACAACAGCATCACACATATAAATTATAATCAATATATCTTAGCAACGAAGAGTTGTAAAAACAGATAATGAGAAATAATCATTTTACCCATTCAGCAATTCACAATGTCTAGCGTAAGCGCAATATGTCACGAACATGTCGAGGTCGTCGGTGACGCGAATGGATAAGCTTTTCCCTTACCAAATAATTATCTTTTTTGTTTCAATGACTCAACGCGGGTAAAGAAATATTCTTTTCAAAAATAATATAAACATAAATAATAATTTCTTATGAGAATAATAACTAGGCATAGAAATTGTAACTATTTTAATATAATCGTATAACAATGAAATTAAAGTTTTTTTTTATCACTGTTATTTCATAGGTCGTAAATAAAAACTTTCTATATTTTGAGATTACGGGTACACAGTTCTGTGGTGAAACAGTCGCTCTCAGGATTATTTCCTTAGTAACAAGGAAGTAAATAATATGTATAGATATATATATGAATAAATCGAAAATTAACTCATAATTACATATTTGTACACGCTCGTAGTTGACGTAATAGAATAAAATAAAATAAAAAAATGTGTATCTAAGAAAAAAAGTACATTATTCGAGGAATAGATGAAATCTGTATTAACAGAGATAAGTTAAAAGTTTGGCTAAAGTATTTTCGGACTTATTACAACGATGGACATTGTGAATAACAATATTGTAACTTATAAATACAAAAGCACTGTACTTCCATTGATCCTAGAGATGACCAATTTAAATACTTAATCGCCCTGTTATTGATCGCCAATTGATAACGATTACTAGTCATTAGAGCGAATATTATCGCAATCAAATGCAATGAATGCTACGTCAACCGCTTTCAATTGCTTCAATGTGATCACGTACATAGATTATTAACTTAATCAAATTGGCCTCCTAATATTGTTTTAATACTATTTTTAAATATTCAAACAAACAACTGTTTATACTAAATTATATGATATGAGTTCAAACAAGTTTATTTTAGAATAAACCCGTGCTACTTGTTAGAGAAGTGAAAGGCCATAGTTAAATACACGTAACATTATAAAGAGAATTACAGTATGTTAATATCAAATCTTCCATCCATAGCAGTCGTGGCCGAGCGGTTAAGGCGTCTGACTAGAAATCAGATTCCCTCTGGGAGCGTAGGTTCGAATCCTACCGACTGCGAACAGATATAACTTTTGAAGTGAAAACTTATGGCGCTTTGAACGGTTTACTTTCGGCAGGAGATAAATTTATAATTCCGCGTCAGGACATGCTAGTAAGCGTGGCCGGCCGTATTGCGCTTGCGCGGCTTGAGTCAGACTAGCGACGCGTAGTATAAGAGCTTGTGTACATCTAAAATTCATATTTTGTATTGAGATTGTGCGGGCTGCATATGTTTGATCTATTAATAACTTTTATAACAGTATATAGATATTATTCGGAGTGCTAATAGCAGTGAAAAAGAGACGAGTAATAATACTTTAATTTACAAATTATGAGATTTAAATTATTCACTTTTTGAAATTTTCAATTATTAACTGCACACAATGTTTAACGCAGTTATCGTCTATTTTTCTTACGATATGAATTATTTTATCTGCAATAATATAATGTGGTTAGATTTTATTGTCAATATCTATTGTATTTGCCACGATTAAACAAAAAGTAAATAACTAAGATAAACAGTTAATCCGGAGTCATAAGTAACCGTTATCATGGGTCCTTACGTCACAGGACAAAGGTTCAGACACTAATAATCTGTACAAGGGTCCGTAACTGCTGCGGAGTAGTCGTAAATAAATTAAATAGACCAGCCGGTTGAGCCTGGTATCAAACTGCGCTTAAATGTTGGTCCACGAAATATAATTATAACCAATTACTCTTGGATTTTCTTTTTTTTTTCAAGTATTCTGTAACGGTTTTAAAAATATAGTTACGTGTTGTTTACTTAAAACTTTCACATAATTGGAGTCTTAGACGTATTTAGTTCTGAATTATGATAAACTTATTTGGTTGACTTTAACTTAAAGGCAGTGTCAATCGTTCGAATATTTGGCAGAATAAATTACAGTTATGAGTTAAAGCGTAGTTGATTACTTGTACGACATCGGTGTCCAGAGCATAAGAGAGTGTAGATTTTGTAATAGTGCGGATGAGACCCCCAAACACCTCTTGTGTGAGTGTGATCCACTGAAGCCTACATGAAACCGGATTCTGGGAAAGCATCTCAACCAAAAAAGTCCTGCAGTTCTTAAATACTATAGGACTAGGCGGAGAGCTTTAGTAATATGGGGCGATCACAATAGATCAATACTGGTCACAATGATACAGGATTAAGACCTGCATAGCCCCTTTTCCAGAATAAAAAAAAAAGCGTAACGTTCATGACGTTGTCACTGAGGGGAGATTTGTCGATTCGCTGGCTTATTTGTTGCATGTTAAAAAGGTAAAAAAAAACGCTTAAATCTTTCTGACAATGCTCTTATACCAAAAGTCTCTGGACCTAAATACTCAGCAAACTTATAAAGATCTGCTTATGAGTATACATTTTTGTCTAGTCTGTGATTTCGTTAACTGGCCTGGACTTTTTAGTTACGTATTTCAAAATAGTAAGAAGATGACAATAATCGCAGAATTTCAGCTTCAGAATGGCAAAGTCATATTATGTTAAATGATAACTGAGTCTTAGCATAACAACGGCAGTGTTACATCTTTATATCAAAATTTACCAAAGAGTAACATAAAAGCGTGCACATTTTTATTTACATTATAACTGGTATTAATTTAAATTTATTATTTTTAGGCCAATATTTAGTACTTTCTACCATTGTTTTGCACTTACGAGGGGGGCAAATTGTATATTTTACGGAAACGAAAGATAATGGAGTTATCCTAATATTTAGGCATTATTATAATTACCAATTGCAAGGGTAATATTATTTCATTAATTATAATGTATCCAGCACGTTTCGTGGCCTGACAAAACTAGAATCCTTTATTTAGTATTTGTATTTATTATTATTGTTTTAGTTTCCACATTGTGTTCGACAATTTAACATTATCTCTACAATTTCGTTTTGTGCGTTTGTATACTGATTGTTATTGCGATCTAATCTGGATTTACAATCGCTCCTTTTTTATTTACCGACTAATTATACTAAGACAGAGGCATTTTTTAATACTGTATAGATAGTAGTGTTTGATCACAATCGCTTCTAATGTTAAATGACAATGTGGTTTAAGAAGGTAAACACGCTAAACCTCATGGGCAGCTGCCGGAACACACCAACCTGTGCTTGACGGTGGTAGCTAGTCAGATGCAATTAGAAAAAACGCAACCACCATGCTATGGTTTCATCACGATGATTTCCTTCTCCGGAAGGCCCGTCTCAGCTGCAGTGATTCGAACCTACATCCATTGACGCTGTGTCTGAACAAGCTATCAACTAAACCATCATCGCTATTAGAGTTACCAGATTAGTAGACGCAGATTAGCAGAATGTACTGAGACCACCACAACCTATACTTTCGCCAATATATATATATATATTAGTAGTAAAGTCTATTAATCAATCAAACCTATGATGAACTGCAAAATATCAATATTACATGTACATATAACATACATACATACATGTAACTACGCGTCGCTAGCCTGACGCAAGCGCAATACGTTACACTTACTAGCATGTTAAATTTATTAATTATTTATTAAACATTATAAATTTATCTCCTGCCAAAAATACCGCACAACACGCCTAAACAAATTTTCACTTTAATAATTTAATGTACACTTGACATACTATTCAATTCTGTAACGATTTTCATACATAGTGCGGTAATACATCAAGTAGTTGCAATTAGCGTCAGAGCACTAATGGCAGTTGGAGCTTTGTTCCCTACGAATACAATATCAAGGGGAACAGCTAAACTTTATGTACCTTTGATAAACTCCCGTTAAATGAAAGTTGTAACTAAACTCGAACATTTTATTCTGATTACATATTGTATTATATTTACTCGACAATTTTTTAAAAAGAAATCACTAATATTGTCATTATCAATGTTCGCGTTACTTAGAACTTTTTCGTTAAGAGATGCAAAATAGTGTTTGCAAATTTTAACAAAAGTTGACTTTCACTAATATGAATTTATTATTCAATATCGAGATAATTTTCAACGCATGATATACTTGTATTCTATGTTTTATTGATTACGTACTATGATTATTTGGTATTACTGGATTTAGATAAAATTGATCTAAATAAGTTTATAAATTACATTACTATCTGTACTACAGACATACAGTACCTTTCTCATTCGGCTTAAAATATGTATTGATACGGAATATTTATTTGGAATGATACAATAATACAAGTTTATTGTGTGTTAATTTATAAGCATGTCTTAAATTTGCTTTTGAAAGTCACAGCAGTCGTGGCCGAGCGGTTAAGGCGTCTGACTAGAAATCAGATTCCCTCTGGGAGCGTAGGTTCGAATCCTACCGACTGCGATATGTCGCATTATTTTTGTAACTTTTCATATTTCATCAAAACTCTAGTACTGCCATCTGAGATAACTGTATGATAACATTCATTAATAACCAATCATTGTTATATAATTATCTATATATATAAAAGGAGAAGCTGACTGACTTAATGACTGACATATCAACGCAGGGCCTAAACTATAAGGGTTATAAACTTGAAATTTTGCACAGGGGTTCCTTTTATAACGTAGAGGAGCACTGCGAAAGGATTTTTGAATATTCACCTCCTAAGGAGGTAAAACGGGGGTGCAAAGTTAGTATGAAACTTTGCCGTTTTTGAAGTTATTCGTATGAAAGTTCTTCATTGAAAGTCATAAACACGTGTATAATTATTATTTCCAAAATCATCCCTTAAGGGAGTGAAAGGGGGTGCAAAGTTAGTATGAAAGTTGTCTACTTTTCAAAGTTATTTCAATAAAATGTTGTATTTAGGTTATAACTTCCTAATAATGATCATTGCCGATATCCTTTTTTGTGAATTCAATCCGTAAGGGGGTAAAAGAGGGTTGCAAATTTAGTAGGTATAAAAGATATTCGTATTTACCTACATTATTTCCATGAAGTTTTGTATTTAGGTTGTTAATTCCTAATAATTATTATTGGCGATATCCTTCTCAGAGTTTTAAGTATCGAATTCGAAATTGTCGAAACTCTTCTATCTAGCGGGGCGCGCGCGCACGGATGTGCCGCGGTGATGTATGCGGTAGGGGGACGGGACGCACGTAGTTGGCAAGCGGGCAACCCGAACGCGGGAAGATGTCGGTTATATTTTTTTATACACAACATGTAAATATATTTATTTATATCGTCTACTTTCATAAATAATATAATAAAATATGTACATAATGATTCTAATATTATTATAAAATAATGATTTTAAAATAAATAAAATATAAATATATATAAAATAATATTTTTTTATAAATATTATTGAATACCTACATACTCTAATTGAATACCTCATACAATTATTAAATATCTCTACAGACGATCTACTGTAGGCTAATATAACTACCTCAATATCGCAAACGAAGTTACGGGTAAGAGCTAGTAAACTATAACTGTACGGGTATATAAAACAGTATGATGTAGTATTTACGAAAAAATCAAGGTCAAACTTTTTATCTATAGAATACCACGATGGCAGGGAAGCTGTTTGCCCTAGCTATGACCTGGCAGACATGCGCTATGATCGATACACCATTGATGCCGTCCGCTCAATTCTGAGAGAGTAGATGGGAATAGACTGGGTTCTCTGACGTTACATCTGGTACAGGTGCTAACCGGGCACAGACATTTCTCATTATCTACACTGGATCGCCCGCAAGGAGCCATCCGCCTGGTGTCATTAGTGCAGCGCTAACCCAATCACCGCGCTACACACTATCCAAATATGCTTCGTGGGAGGATATGAATGCCATGCAGTCTTAAAATTGCTTATGCTTCAAAACTGAGCCAAAACACATAAGATACATAAACGGACGAATCAATAGTCAATCATCGGCAACGACAAATCCCAGTCGAGCTCAATCAGCGCCCACTCGTTACGAAATAATTCGATCATGATTCACAACCGCACTAATCATCGCCGCAATACGCACTACTCATTAATCGAATTGTCACTACACTACAACTCGACAGTACTATACAGAGTGGAAACAATTAAAGACTTCACAATGGATTATTTTAATGAGAGATGTCAAAAAACTGTATACTAATGTAGAAACTACACAGCGTGGTCATAAAAGTAAATTAGATGTGTCCGAAATATTTTTTATGACTTCCATATATTTTTACGGTACGTTATAGAGACGTATGTATATACAGGATACTGAAATTATTTTTGATACCGGATATGTCTATTTACGCAACGTCACATATCGACAGTACTAAAATTGTTATGATCACGAATATTGAATTAATTTAATATTATTTATTGTCTCAATTATATTATAACTAGATATCCCATAACTCTGGGCTCATTTTTAATACGGCTCTTTTTTTCAACTCGCAATGATACTGTCTTTTATATTTTATAATTACTATTATTGTTTTTATGTCGGCTGTCGATTTCGCAAACGCGTATGTTATCCTACAAAATATCATTAAAATAAGTTCAGAATGTATCACAATTTATAGATTTTATACTATCATTAATATCAGTACGGTTACGTGCTTACACCGTAAAATATTCTTCTAGCCTATTATTTTCGGAATCACTTTCAACATAAAATGTTACTAAAACCGCGAAAAAAATTATATTCGGTGTTTATTTTGAATATTAATATTCGTATATTTCGAGTGTATAAAATTTCGTTAACAACAAACAGTTGGTCGGCAAATAGTTTTTCAGTTGCTTTAATTTGCACATTGTAACAAAACAATTAAAAAAAAATAATACCAAATAATAGGCGACGTTCAGAAGATTTGTAAATTTATAATTACACGTACACACAAAACTAGAAATGTATTAATATACATATATCAATTATAAGGTCACTTAAACTATGATTGTAATCAAATACTAACTTGCAAGACAATAAAAGGGACATGATTGATATAAAACTGTCCCTAGCCTCTGGGTTATTGTCCCCTATACTGAATTCCCTTAATAAATTCAGACAAATTTCATGAAAATGTCCCGGGTCGTCGACCCTCGTCCCCTCAAATCGAGGTTCTAGCTACCGGCTACCTACGCATTCGTTTTACCTAAAAAAAAGGATATATATCATTTTGATTTGTATGATTTTTTATAAGATTTCTCCTTTCCTTGGTTTCCTATTGAATATTCTAGTGAGATTAGTGCTATTTCTTTTTATATGCTGATTCATTGAGTTACCTGACAATGACAAATTTCAGGCTTGCTAAGACCAGTAACAGTTTTTTTTAGATAATAGTGTTAGCTTTTATAACAAAGTCCCAAAGTACATTACCGATTTGCCGGAAAGTGAGTTCAAGCACCAAGTCAAGCGGGTTGTATAGGGTGGATCAATATGTCAACGATGGTACATCTAGAAATAGCGACCCACCCTGTGCATACATTAAAAACGAATGTAACTATCTATGTTTATAAAAATATTTATGATGAAAAGATAAATTAGATCGGGTTTCTAGCCGGTTCTTTTCGATGAGTGGGTTGTTTACCGAACCAGTGATAGTTTTGACGTTCATAAGCGCCTTCTCCGGGCCTTAACCGTTTACTAGATTTCCACTAGGTTACGATCCAAAGTTTATAATTTCATGACAGTTATTACTCTACCAGCCTAATAGCTTACCATGGCGGTGAGTTTCGCATTGAGCTGAAACATCTACTACGATAATGGGTTTTTTGTTATATTATGTTGTGGTCAATATAAAAAAACAATACTTTTTACATGTATTCTGTATCTAGGGTTGCTACAACAAGTGAATGCTAACTTTTACTAAATTAATTTGGTTGTGCCTTCTATACGTCTATTTTTAAATAGTAAATTGGAATAAGTCTTCCGAAAATCTGCTTAAAGATAACAAATGTTGATTATGTATGATCCATAACTAGCGTTTGCTAGTGTCTTCGTGCGTATTAGTATAGATTTGTTCTATTAAAGTGTATGGAGAATATCATGGTGGTTGGTTGAATGACTAAGGCGTGAAAGCGTGACAAACAAACTCACATTCGCATTTATATTATTAGTTAGGATGTCTATAGATTTTACTTTTATGTATACATAACAAGCGCTGTTGTTGCTTTGGTAGTGTTACAGTTGTTAAATAATTAAAATTTAAAGTGCCTGAAATGTCCGTAAAAAACCTGTTTTTTTTAAATAAAATATAAGTGCCTGACAATAAATAAATAAGTTACTTAAAAAATAACCTTCTAACAATGTTTTTCCGGAACAAACGCCTCCTTTCTATCGACGCGACAACGTTCTGCCGAAACTGGAATATTTCTATTATTTATGTTGAAAAAATTAAATTTTAAATTTGTTTACGGCGGAATTGCTTACCGTTTCTAAGCTGTTTTTTATTAGTACCACTACCTACTTTGTTTTCTTGTGTCTATAAAGTAGTTTGTTAGAAATATTTCTTAGATCGTGATTTTGTACTGAACTAGTTATGTCTGTGACTCCACACAAGTTTTGAAGTGAAAACTTCTTTAGGTGCGTTGAGTGGCATTTGTGGCAGGAGATAAATGTATAATTTGGCGTCATGATATGCTAAGTCATCGGTTACCAGCCGTATTGAGCATGCGCAATGCGTGGTTTTCGTCAGACTAGCGACACATGTCAGCGGTCATGATAAATATTATATTAGGTCTTTACCTATGAAATTGCCGTTTTGTATGAAACAATTTTAACGAATTTTTTTCATGTATTTTTTATTTATATTAATCGAAGTAATCACCCATGCAATCAATGTATCTTTACCAACGCAGTGGCAGTTTATTGATGCCCTTCTTAAAGAAATCAGCTGGACGGGAGGCAACAAATTCTTCAAAGGCATTTTGTACTGCCTCTCGGGTATTGAATTTTTTTCCCGCCAAGGAGTTATCCAAATTCTGGAAAAAGTAGTAGTCTGTAAGCGCAAGGTCTGGTGAGTAGGGCGGATGACGGAGAACTTCCAACCCCAGTTCTAGCAACTTGGAGACCGTCTGCTATGCAGTATGAGGTCGCGCGTTGTCGTGCAGGAGCAGCGGAGACGAGCGATTGACCAATGCTGGTTGGAGATGTGGCAGCTTCTCCATCATTGTGTTCAGTTCTTCACAGTACACATCTGCAGTAATGCTCGCCCCGTTTGGTAAGCAGCCGTGATAAATCACACCGGCGCTAGACCACCAAACAGTGACCATCACTTTTCTAGGGGTAAGTTTGCATTTAGGGCATTGTTTAGATGCTGAACCAGGATCCAACCAACTTGCTGAGGGCTTGCGGTTATCAAACAGAATCCATTTTTCATCGCAGGTAATAATGCGGTTCAAAATTCCTTCATTTGTGTGTCTGTTGAGCAGTGCAAGGCACGTCTCGACGCGTACTTCACGCTGGCGATCATTGAGTTCGTGGGTCGCCCATTTGTCAAGCTTTTTCACCTTGCCAATTTGACGCAAATGGACCAATATTGTTTTGACGCTAACGTCGATAGCTGCTGCTAATTCAGCCGTAGATTGTGTATCATCAGCTTCCACAATCGCCTTTAATTCGTCATTGTCGACCAAAGTCCTCGGACGACCGCGAGGTTCATTTTTCAGGTTGAAATTCCCAGAACGGAAGCGAGCAAACCAATAACAGGTGGTGTGTTGGTTTGTAGTGTTAGCTCCGTAAACGTCGTTGATGTTGCGTGCCGCTTGTGCCGCATTGTTGCCACGACGGTACTCATATTCCATAATTACTCGAATTTTTAACGTATCCATGATGACAAAAAAGATTGAAATGCGATGAAAATGTAACACTAATCAATAAACAAATGACTACTTTTGGAAAAAGAATTCCATGTTTTTAAAATAAAGTTAATTTGAAATTAGAATTCTTAGCCAAACAAAAATTATTTTGATTTGAAATGGCCAGTACTGCAGAACGGCAATTTCATAGGTAAAGACCTATTATATATATATATGACGTACAGTGATGTATGTATATACATTTAATATATATATGACATCACTGTACGATTAATATAAACCTATGTTGTATATTGTTATAGTGAATAATGTCGTCGAAAATACTGAACGTACAAACTGTAACATTGTGATTTGTGAAGTGCTTGCGTACATCCAAAATAAATTGGATGTTATGGATAATAGAAGCATGTTATGAATATGTGCATCAGCTTTTACAACTGAAGAAGTAGATAATGCGAAGAAGTTGCTTTTAGATTCAATAAAGACAAAAAAGAAGATGATATCTCGACGGAAAGATGGCAAAACATAGAGAGGCATTGAATAAATTATTTCGATATTGAAAGGCACTGATCAGGAATTAATACCTATTTTTGTGGCTAAGGATTTGTCTAAGTTGCCTTCATGATTTTTGACAATGTAGATGTTTTAACATTACTAAACGATATTATATTACTTAAGATTAACATGAAACGGCAAAGAGATTGATTCTTATAAATTATTTGTTTGTAAATGCAAACTAAACATATTCTTGGATGATAAAATGGCTTGGATGGCCTTGTGGTATATTGTTTAGATGATACACATTTCGAAAATCAATCAATCGCAAGTCTTTATTCCAAAACATGGTAATAGTAGAAATCAATAATAGCCGGATTGCTGCTGTGAAAGTAATAAATGATAGTGGATCATTCCTTGTTTGCTTTGTGTATATGTCTACTGATTGTAGAAAATTTGCCTCTTTTTAGTGAGTGTTTGGTTTCTTTTAGTTCTATTATTGATAGTAGTAATTTAAAATCTCTATTTATGCTAGGCGATTTAAACCCACAGCCTACAGACTTATTTGGCAAAGAATTAATATTATTTTATAAGGAACAGAATGGTTTTGTGCTTATATCAAAATGTTAGATATGAATAGTAATAGTTTTACATACATAAATGATGCTTTTAATTGTCAAAAATTGTTAGAGCAGTGCTTAGTAACTAAATCAGCATGGAATGATGTAAGAAATATATAATAATGTATATTTGACCATTTTCCACTTGTTATTGAATGTAATTTAAACAAGATTACGTCTAAAATATACTATGAGGTTTTTGTACGTAATAAAGTAACTTGGGGTGTAAGAGATAAACAACAAGTTAAAATGTGTAATGAATTGTGTAATCTATATCTATAGATATAATAAAAATCAAGCGTCTGTCTGCATGTTGTATAAAAAAATTTTTTTTTTAATGATTGGGTATGAAAGTATACACGCTACTGATAACAAAAATGCAATTTTTAAAATTTTTGTTGGTCTGTCTGTCTGTTTGTTTGTTCCGGGCAATCTCGGAACCGGCTGAACCTTTTTTGAAGGGAATTTCGCTGGGAGGCAGTTAAAATTACAGCAGGTTACTCTACTCTACTCTAATTTAGACTAGCTGTTAACTGCGGCTTCGTCTGCAGTGCTATCTCCAAAACGTTAGAACCGATTTCCACGGGATTTCACTGGTACATAGCTGACCCTATTAAAAGTAATTTAGACAATTTTAATTTATACTAGCTGATAACCGTGGCTTCGCCCACAGTGCTATCTCCAAAACGGTTGGACTGATCTTCACGAGACTTTCATTGTCAGATAGCTGACTTTATAAAAAGTAATTCAAGCAATTTTAGTTTATACTAGCTGTTAACCGTTGCTTCGCCCACAGAGCTATCTCCAAAATGGTTTGACCGACTTTCACGGGACTTTCACTGGCAGATAGCTGACCTTATAAGACGTAATTTAGGTTATTCTATTTTAGATAAGCTGTAATCCCTGACTTCATCCGCATAAAATTTAGTAAAAATGTGTTGTTGACTGTAAACATGTGCGTAAGACGTGCGATGTGCTGGACTCCAAGAATAAATATAATCGAAATTCATATATCTGTATCTATGTATGTAATTTGAATTATATTGTCTTTTTGGTCATTTTGGGGGCCATTTTGTTTTATTTACCGCACTTTGGTCTACATAACTCAGTAACTATAGTGTTGGGGTCGCCGCCTGTCAATATAGCGACTACTCTCGCCCTTGTACGTCAACGGCTTTTTTTTATTTATTTATTTCTTATTACCGCGGGGAAATCCCTTATGGATACGCCACCCTCTCGGGAAAGAGGATGGGTTATGTCCGACTCGCACGGACTAAAACCCCACGGTGTACCGTCCAACCGTACTGTTGGGGCGGCAAGGGATCGAACTATACTATTCCCCTTGGATAGCCGTCTCAACGGTCCGCCTGGCGGAAGGTTGCCGCCGGGCTCCGTCTTAATATGGAGACAGACTGGGTATACACCAGCTGCCTCCCCTCGTCTACCGGACCTATGCAACTAGGAGATGCCCCTCCAGCCCAACCCCTCAGGTCCGCTACGGTGGTGGGAGGAAGGCAAAACATCACCTCCTCCTTCCGGTCCTCCGTTGGTGGAGAGGGCCACTCAGAGGGTTATTTTCGCGGACCCTCTCCGCCGCCTCCTTCTGCGAGGACTACACTCGGCAGCGACAAATCCAACCCTACCGCCGCAATGTAAATGCGGTGCTGTACCTCCCATGCAGCACACTCAGACAGAGTGTGCTGTACGATATCCTCCGCAACGACGCATTCATGGCATGTCTACTTTAACCATGCCCGGTGAATGCCTGCACCAGTCTGAACGACAGGGAGTCCTGCCCCCATCGTCCTATCGTCTCCTCCCGGCTCTTCCTTCTTTTGGCATCAATCTCCCTGGGAGCCGGAGGCTCCGTACGTCAACGGCTCGCGGTTAGGCGGGGTGAGGTGGAATGAGGCCAGATGAGGCGAGGCGACGTTCTCCGCGGGGATGGACGTAGTACTCTCGAAGGTGGTAACGAGAGTGCCGGTAGCCTGCCTCGGTGACAACAGCCAGATGCCGGTGATGTCCTGAAGGGGCCTCGTTGATCGCGCAATGATGCACGAGCCAGCCGACGAAGATGGTAGATTTTGAAGCGGAGATCGGGGTGGTCGCAAGAAAACACCGTGGTTCTCATATAGTGACCACGACCTCGAGCCAACAGAGCACCTACTATTGACGATTTATGGAGACTACTCGATGAACTACTCAATGTTGCCGCAAAGGACTGTGCGATCAAATTACGATGTGTTGTCCCCATGGACTATGCGATCAAACTGCGATGTGTTGTCCCCATGGACTATGCGATCAAACTACGATACAGTACCGCGCCGACCGCGCTCATAAGCAAAACCGGGCCGGAGACGATACCGTTGGCTCTGTTTTCGCGTTTCTATTTCTTTATTCTATATTTGTACATACACATTTCCAAAAGTCTATAATATACATTTCTTATCATCTATTTGCATGCAACCTATAGGTACGCTAAAATTTACATTTTATATCTATCTTCTTCTTCTTCCTAGCGTTTTCCCGGCCTGGTGCCAGGGTCCGCTTTCCTACTTAGCTTTCTCCACTTTGCCCGGTCTTCGGCATCCTTTTGTGTGAGGTTATTCGCCTTTATGTCCGCCTTCACCACGTCCAGCCAGCGTTTTTTGGGCCTGCCGCGAGACCTTGGGCCTTGTACAGTGATGTTGAGACATCTATTTCCGACATAGTCTGGAGGCCTGCGACTTATGTGGCCGTACCAGCGGCGACGACTCTCCTGCAGCTTGTCTGCGATGTCACGGACTCCAAGACTACATTTTGCACGAAACTCTATATTCTGTATACGTTACATGTTACTGTAGGTGGCGTGCGTGTCGTACTTACAATTGTTTTTAAAGAGCATTTCTATAATTGTAAATGGTCTCACAATTTTATATTTTTTTAATACAATTTAAAAAAAACGTGTGCGGAGCTGCGTTCCCTAGTAGCTAGTTGTTAATAATTTTAATTTATGAATTATGAAATGTAAATAATTCACACTGTAATTAATTAAAAAATTCAAAACAGAACACAATTAATCTATTGTATTGAGTTTTCACTTCTGTCAGCTGTACTTATGACTGCCTAGATTTTTTTTATGCAGTAGTAATTTACGATTTGTCATTTTATTTTTAATCATATCCTATAATTTCTAAGAGGATTAATGACAATTCTTGTATCTTATAAATTAAACAATGACATAAATTTGCTGTGTACATGATTTTTAATATTTATCTAACGGTTTTTAAGATCAATTTAGACATATAAACCAACTGATAATTTAATAATAAAACGACATTTCCTTTAAAAAAAATAATTTACGGTAATAACCCTATATTTAATCATATACATTTGGGGTTTTAAATAACTATCCCATTGAAATATAGATGTCTAATATAATGTTTAATAGTTCGCTGACTTTATAAACAGAAACCAGTCATAGTGACTTATTTTATACATCTCTCTTCATGTCCTAAAAATGTTACAAAGTTACATTACATTCACTATTACATTAATATGTTATATTGAATGTTTATTACTCATTCCCGCAAAAACTGCTGAACTGATTTTGATTAAACTATATATAAATATAATAGCATAAATATATAAATCAGAATAACACATATTATAAAACAAAGTCTTCCGCCGCGTCTGTCTGCTTATCTGTGTGTCTGTTCGGCATAAACTCAAAAACTACTGAACGGATTTTCATGCGGGTTTCACCAGTAGAGAAACTGATTCATGAGGAAGGTTTAGGTAAATAATTTGTCATGGTTTTTTTATTATCAGGGCGGAATAATGACCGCCTGGCCCGCTTCTGGATTGTAATTTATACAGATACTAGCGGACCGGGCGGACGTGGTCCTGTCTTGAAAACAAAAAAAATCCTAAAAGTCGATCGCAGCGCCACCTGCCGGGTCCAATTGTGAATCTAAACCATTCTCGAATCTCCACGAACACACACAAAAAATTTCATCAAAATCGGTCCAGTCGTTTAGGAGGAGTTCAGTCACATACACACGCACACAAGAAATATATATATTAAGATTGTTTATATTAGCTCTTATATTTGCAAAGAAATATCGATCTGTCAAATAAGTTGAAAGCATTTCTGCCAACTGAATGGTATGTAGCTATACGAGTACAAAGGTAAGGCATATCAAAGTATATAAAGATACAAATGCAGACGGAGTCGTGGTCGGCCGCTAGTAGTGAATGAATAAAAGACGCGTTAATTGTGAGTAATTATTATTCCCAAATGATCGTATATTTTGTGTGCTGTTTAAAGTCACATGTCGTGACTGGAACCGATTAGCAACAATAACAATTTGTTAGGAACATTCCGCCCCGTTCCGCCCCTTTCCGCTAGTTTTAATTTGCGGTTCGGTTTTCATTTTACCGCCGACATTTAACTAACTTTAAACTGCTCGTAATCAACTTGATGTATCTCTGCTATGATCATTTAAAGTTTGAACGAAGACTTTTAGCTGTTCCAGGAATAAAGGAAATAATATATTTTTGCAGTAATTAAGTACTTTGAACCAATTTCCATTAATAAACTTCCAGTGTTACTAGTTAAATATACGGTAGAGATTCTAAAAAATTCTTAAGCATGAAATCACTACTTCCCTATCTTATAAACATTTTTTTTATTACAGTACTAGCTTTTTAACGCAGTGACGCTCGCGTTAATGTCGATTGATTTATATCCTCCTTTGTACCCCTTATAACGTATATACAAACTATTCATGACAATCGATTGAATAGATAAGCGTGTAAGTGTAAAAAATAAACTCACATTTGCATTAGTTACCAATTGATGCCCGCGGTTTCGTCTGCGTTGATTTATTGTTTAATAATATATTTTATGTATATAGGAAAAAACGTAAGCACCACACCGCTTGTCCAATTTTTCTACCGTATAAAAACCGTAGTTTCTTAATATGAAGACATCGTGTATTTTTTTTTATATGGACCAAGCGTATAGTAACTAAAATAACATAAGTGGATCAAAATCTAACCAGTCGTTTTTGAGTGATACCCACACAATTGTCGATTTCCATTTATATTAGACTAGCTGACACGTGCAACTTCGTCTGCACCAAATCGGTTATTAGCAGTTTCAATTTTTTTTTTAAACGCAAAAAATCTTAAAAAACCTGAAAACCCGATTGCAGCAATATCTACCCCCTCCATATGTGAATTCAAACTATCCAGGGACCCACGAAAACATATACCCAGTTAGTATGGGAAAAATCTGTTAAAATAAGCCTAGAACCCGTTCGGAGCATCACCTACCGAGCCCAATTAAGGTAAAAATTAACCTATATATATTGCCGATAAATGTCTTCCCATTACCCCTTGGGTTGCTCCTGTGCCGCTCAACTTCGCGCCCGTTCACTATTCGCGTAGAGCCTATTTCACCACTCAAGAATATTCAGAAAACTAATATTATCAAGTATCGAAATAACACATGTACTGATAAAACACTAATTGAGATTCATCTTCTACAATGCAATATGTATTAAGAAAAAATCTTGTCACCTTTGTTTAGCAAACCTTTTTTATACAGTAAAATAAATGTAAACTAACAACATATAAGTATCAGTTTCGTTTGAAAATCAAAGAAACAAAATGACAAAGATACAAACACATATATCAATAGGATTTAGCCTACTTATTACATTTTGTTCTTCTAATTCTCTAACTGATTGATAATTACGCGTAGAAATATCATATAGCCGTAGCTAAGTTATAACGTACTATATATACATCATAAACAATGACGGAGGCGTCGGTTCGGAATTCAACAATATTTTTTTTTTTGTTATTTTTTTTTAAGTAGCATAGGGATATGAAATATTGCTTAAATTCTTAGCTAATCTGTCTGCTATATATAGCATCAAAGAAAATTTACAAAAATCCGTCAAGAATTTCATTAACTATAGATTTTTGACTTTCGTCCGTTATCCTGGAGAACTCTTTGCGTTTTATGGGATTGCAATATTAGTTATCACTGTGCCAAGTTTCGTCAAAATTGGTTCAGTACTTTCAGCGTGATACGTGCTCACAGAGACAGACAGACAAAAATTATAAAAGGATTATTTTGGCTTGTATATCGATAACAAAGTCTATACCGATTTTAATTTTCGAAAAATATTTAACGTACACATTTGGCTTATTACAGATATATTATATGTATAAAAGATTAATATAAGGACTGGGATAGGACTAAGTAACTGCGTTATAACTTGATAAGTACAGACGAATCTTAAAACTGTAAACGGCAGATTCCGTAACGCGACGAACTTAAAGAGAGTCGATATACCGGGCTTATCACTAAGTATACTTATGCGAGTACAGAACCCTACCACTCCTCAACGTTACTGTATATACACCAGTCGATTATAGACACTATGACTGGTATTAAACAACGTTTACGATAGTCGCGCGACTGTCAAACACGGTTACCAAGTCCTTTTTCATGTTGAATTACAACAGGTTTATAAATAATTCTGAGAGATTTAGGAATTGCTTTAGTCTCTCTTGAAACGTTAAATATTTACTTAGCAGATTGTAGGAGCAAGAGCGTTATATAAATTGGTTGAATATAGTAATGGGAAGGGCTCGATAGAGGAATTATGTCGATGGTTATTTCAGGTTTTATATACGTTTACCAATTTAATGTAGAATTTTGTCCAACTGTATTGATATTACCATACACCTGTTGTTAATATTCGTCATAATAGCATGGTTTGGAGTGTCTTAATATGACATGTGATCCTCTTTGAATTTGATGTTGTGACACTGCGGTAATGGGCATAGGTTTAAATCCAAACTGTGTGGAACCTTTTGGTGTAGGAAAAGATCGTGGTAAAACCATACCATGGTGGTAAGGCTTTTTCTGAGTCCGCAGCCCGCTAGCTATGATTCTCAAGTTGAAAATCCGTCGCCAAGCACCAGTTGGTTTGTTGTGGTAGCTGCAATTGAGATCCAGTCCTCTCTATGTTTAGCGTGTTTACCATCTTAGACCAGGTAATTTAACATCAGATGAGATTATAGTCGTAACGCTAAAACAAATAATATAAAAAAAATCTGCATACCAAGCGACAAATTGCTGGTTTGCCGGCACTTACTGTTGTTTTTCGATTGATTATATCTACCATACAACATGGAACTGTCAATTTGTCGTTAATAAAAAAAAAGTGTCCATTAAACATCAAAAAATGTTGTATCATCAAGATGTAGATGTTTTAGAATGTGTAGATTGTCCTTCATTACATTATTATAAAAAAGTAAATAAGCTGTAGGTATACTTTAGCTTACTCCTCAGCAGCACGTCGCAATGATACCTAGAGCGACACATGTACTCATCGCCCTTATGATTTTCCTCGTGCCGCCATTATTTGAGAAACGACTTAATGAGTCCTTTTGAAGTCTCCCTTTTGTTTGAGTTTTCCGAGCAGACGTCAAAATTAACTGCGCCTCCGGTCGGTAATTACCAATAAGAATTTGCGTTTCCCCGCGCGTTCCTCAATTACTGCCGGATTGGGAGAATTCAGCGAATTTTATTAATTGTAAGCAGCGTTCTTGGGGAAACTTGAATGCTTCGTGCAAGACGTATACCTGTTCATCATGCGAAGTATTGTTTTCATACTTGGCTGTTATGTGTGGCATGCCTTTAATATTAAAATGATGATTCCTTATTAACAAGACTGGAAGTTATGTGGAAATACTTGAGGCGCCATTCAATATCACGTAAACACTAAAGAGTAGGGGAGGGAGGGGGGTTTCGATTTGCTTATTTTTGATGACATGAAGAATGGCGTATCTGGATGTGTAGGTCTAATATGTGAGGCGCGCGGTCTTATCCACTTATCGCCCTAATAGTGAACCATTGTAAGTTAATTTCGGTAGAAACTATAAACTTCTTATTTTTAGACTTGGTAACTTCAGCCCATGAATGTAAACCAAAACAGTTTAAAAAATACTTATACAAAAGTTTCCCCAAGCACGGGAAGAGGGTAAGAGCATTGATTACTTTTACTGACGAGAGGGAGGTGGCGGTCAGAAATTACGAAAATTCTATTTAATTAATACTTGAATGGCCTCTGAATCTTATACTGTGTCTCAATAGATTCAAAATTAGTTGAAGACATTTTCAAAATCAATTTATTGAAAGAGAGTGTTTTTTTCTTATAAACCCGTCTATGATATGTAATCACTGCCGCCTATAGTTATGTATAACCGTCTCAAAAGAAATGCAGTCATGAGGACAATCATAATAGATTGTTACTTTTAGTGAATCGAGTGAGAACGCATCATGTGTCAGTATATGTTGGCAACCCGTCTTTGAATGGCAATACAACATTACGAACACTAGTTCTTTGGAACAGAATTCCCCGATTCAATCTAGCACAGGCTCTACTACACTTGAAATACTAGCTACCATCCATATTGTCGAGTTCAAAAATCATTAAGAATTAGTAAATGGACTGGACTGTAATTGAAGGCTTAAACTGGAAAACTGGACTCTTCTTTCGAATACAACTATGAATTTGTTATCTACCTGAGATAATATAAACACAATAGAAATAAGTAGTCGGACATTCGTATTAGCATAAATATATTACACAAGATAATATTATCTCAAATAGAATAAATAACAAACAAGACAAACAGTCGGAAATACGGAATCTCCTAAAATAACCTCCGACGCCGGCACGCCTTCTCCGACTGAACGAAATCCGGGATCACCAACTTTAATTACCTACCCACATTAACCCTTACCAATTCCAACTCGGATAACTGCAGTCAATTCTTTAAACTTCGATAGCTTACCGTCGAAGACAATCTGCAGCAATTATCTCGAGTTTAGGTACTTTCGCGTCGATTTCGGGGATTCGGATTTAACTGTTTAATGTTTCTTGACGGATTATACTCCGAGGGGATTGTTTCCTAATTGTACAAGGATTAGTTCCAGCTTAAATTTATAATCACAAAAGCTTAGTGGTTGGAAAGACGTCGTTTTGAACAGAAAGAATTGATGTACTACAGACGTTATAAATACTCGAATTAGTTCTAAAACGTAATTTCTCTCATCTTAGTCCTTATATATTTATGGTTAGAATTTTTAGATGTCAGACATAATAAATCATTGGCCACCGAAATTATTTTATCTATTAAAGTAGTATGTTATTAGAGTTCTATTTAAGTCGTCTCTATCCCCTGTCATGTGTTTTATCTCTAAGCAATTATGTTAGATAACGACTACCATAGTAATTTCTCTCATCTTAGTCCTTATATATTTATGGTTAGAATTTTTAGATGTCAGACATAATAAATCATTGGCCACCGAAATTATTTTATCTATTAAAGTAGTATGTTATTAGAGTTCTATTTAAGTCGTCTCTATCCCCTGTCATGTGTTTTATCTCTAAGCAATTATGTTAGATAACGACTACCATAGTAATTTCTCTCATCTTAGTCCTTATATATTTATGGTTAGAATTTTTAGATGTCAGACATAATAAATCATTGGCCACCGAAATTATTTTATCTATTAAAGTAGTATGTTATTAGAGTTCTATTTAAGTCGTCTCTATCCCCTGTCATGTGTTTTATCTCTAAGCAATTATGTTAGATAACGACTACCATAAGATTTAGAGGCGACTTAAAATTTACTTTTGAGTACATTATTCAAATTTTAATTCACTCGTACAAGGTGATGTAGAATTTTACAAGAATTAGATGCGATTTAGAATAATGGTAGTAGAAATATTCCATAAGAAATAAGAAGCACGATGTTCGGATAACTTCTTCAAAACTTAACATTTATAATACCGCACAAGTAAAGCTTATAATTAGGAATGTATAAGTAATGAATAATGCAAACCCTTTTTGTTAAAGAAATGTTCATTGAGACATCTCCGCTGAAAGCTGTGAACTACATTTCCTACTTTAATATTGGAATTCTAATCGTAATCTCTGTAGGTCAACAATCATCTAACTGAATAAACCCTTGTTAATCCCAGTTGCGATGAAACTTCGTTAGCTCACAGTACAACAATCGAAAACAATTATCTAGGGCTTATCGTTTCTAGAGATAATTGCGATAATTTAGATTAAACTGTTTAATATTGTTTCCTGAATGAGATAGTGACGAATTACTTATATATTTTATATATTACAAAAGTCTTTGACAGCGTCTTCATCTCTGACGTAAAGTTTTCTACTTTTTACTGGTAAATTCTGTATTGTGACGTTATATTTAATAATGTTTAGTTGTTGAGCTCACGTTGATTAGAAATAATAAAATGGATCATGAATTCTGAATTGTCACTGAACTCTTTGGAAAGTTCTAAGGAGGTTGGCATTTAACATTTAAGTCATCAAAAAACACTATCTTTGTAATACGATACATCACACACTCACTATAGGGAGTAATATTTTTTTTTGTAATGAAGATTGGTAAATAAAAATACTAAGAAAAAAATGAAATCTAACTAGAGAAATAAGATGAAGGAGTCACCAGCTTTGGGATTCTTACCACGCTATAAATATTGGGTTCCTCTGTGAAAGGACGTCCTATTATGCTTCAAAACTGTTAGGTTCGCTTGTTTGTATAACAACATAAAACAGACATATAATATGTTAGAGAGTATTAGTCATGACTTGGATATAACTGGAGTATTCAGTTTTTTTTTATAGAGACCATGCGTTTCCGAAAAAAGGGGTAAAAAGTTTTAAATACTACATTGATTGTCTTGAATGTAATTAAGAAAATAAAGCGGATATAAATAACACGCCGTAATTATAAGTTCGCAGTACAAAATAGATACGTTTTGTGAACTGAACGTTGTTGTGCTTTGTAAATGAGAAACTACTTGGCGCATCTGCAATGGATTGTTAATATAACACGGTCTGTATAAATCAGCCACTAAAACAGTTTAATTAAATACGTGACTCGTACCCAAAGCAGTCGGTTGTGAAAAATGTCTCAGTGTCGTTCGATTCGTCCGCGTCACCAAACCGACGCCGCAAGCCGACGGTGGCGAGAGTGCCCGCTTCTGATAACGGAGTATTGACGCGTTCCGCCGAGGGACTGACTGATTTCCGAGCCGGTACACAACTGACGGGGACATTTTTATTATTATAGATAGACAATATTTGTTGAACGCGCCCCTGGGATGAGATATTGGCTAACTTTACTATGATAAAGTATAGAGACCAATATAGGAAACGACTTTGGGGATCACAGGAAAAAGAGGGAAGTGGCCTTTTTATCGTTTTGTTTCTTATCGTATTATCAGTTAGTTTGCGAAGTCGCTTTAAGATAAATATTATATTTCACTTACTTTTAATATAGAAAAACAATCAAAATTCCTTACAACTGTAGTTCCAAATTTATATAATATTTAACATAATTAAATACTAGACGATATTAGCAAATATTAATTTATTTTATCAAACAAAATTAACGTTGTGGAACGACACAAAGTACTACGTAGTACGACGTAATTTGATCATAACTCATTTTTCGTTACAAGCTACTATCTCTAGTGCCTAGGTTTATTTAGAATAGTGTTATAATTAAGATCCCAAAGGGATTCCTTAAATGTTAATATTTACGTATGTTTTTGGAAAATATATAGAATAAAGCTATTCCCAGTACATAAATTGGTTTATAATGAGTAATCTTGAAATAACGTAGTGGAAAATTATAACCGCTGTTTTATACGCTCTTCTTATTATTTCGTACTACTCCTCATTGTAGTAATTCATATTAATTGTAATAATTAATTGATTTACAAGAAAACGGATATTGGAAACTATGCGTTCCAATATCTGTCCACACCAATTTGAATAACAATCGCTTAAACGATACAAACATAGACGTGTTGCAGCGCCACCTAGTATCGACTTATACCAAAACAAATAGCATAAAAGCCTTTCAAATAAAAAAACAACTAGGTGTGACAACTTTCGTTGTGTTGAAGTCAGTCTAAAATATCTATCGCAACATCCATTTTAATACATATGATGGACTAGCAGTCGCCCGCAATTTCATATATGTCTATATCTTCACAATGGACAACATCAGGTTGTTATCTTCGCGTAATTCTAATGGTTTACAATCATTGAAATCTTTAAAAAAGCTTGATTTTTTTTAACTTACTTGACACACTTATCATTATATTTTGGTCAACATAATCAATATAAAAATCCAATGTTAAGATGGATGTGTCGTATAACTAGAATAAATAAGATTAGTAGGGATGAGTATGTCGGAAGAAGTTTGAAAACAACAGCAGTGACAGAGAAACTGAGGAATAATAGGTTAGCATGGTATGGGAACATTATGAGAAAAAATCAAAGTTATATAACTGGGTAAGTTTTGAGTATGAAGGTGGACGGATATAGAAGTATAGGAAGACCAAAAAATATATGGCTGGATTCGTAATAAAAGGTGTGAATACTGAGATGACATCTGATAAGGGAGAGTGGAAAAGGAAAACATATTGTGCCGACCATACTTAGGTGGGATAAGGGTAAGAAGAAGAAGAAATTAATAGGTATCTTTGTAGATCATAGGTTATATGTTATTCTGATGTGTAAACTATACTATAACAACTATACTATAAACTTTCAACAAAATTCGTTGAGTCATTTTTCCTTAAAGAGCCACAAACATCTATTAATCTTCAAAGACTTTCTCATACAATATTAATATGATACGAGTATAAACAAATCACGAAGCCCAAAAGTCCCAGTCTCCCCGCGCAGTGCAATGCTCTCTCGGTTGGGGCGCCAAATAAATCTGCACATTGTTCTGAAAGAGCTGTATTCGAGGTAGTTCAAAACTTTCAAACACTGGATAAACGCGAATAGATCTGCACTCCCAACAACCGATATATGGATTCTCTTACAATTTATTCGTTTATCAGTTTCTGTTTTATAAACGACTTTCTTCGCGTGAAAATGGCTTAGTAATTTTATGTAAACGATGTGTTTCATTTAGATTAATTGAGGAATACCTTTTTGAAGTTATACTTCTTTTGGCGCGTTAGGGAAAAATGATGAGAGTAAATTTTTACGATGCGCGCGCACACCGACACGAAAAACCGACACCCTGAAGTTAGCTATAGTCAACATTTTGTTTCTTTTGTTTGTTGTTTGTATTAAAACTTTTAATGTATTAAATACCTTCTTTCTATTGTTAGTGTCGTTTTTTCTACAAACGTAGAATAAGGAAAATTTTTGAAAAGAATTTTATCTCTTTACGCTAAAGAAGTATAATTTCTAACGCGTGTACATAAGTACACACACACTTTTTTAATAACGCTAAAAGCTAGTCAATAGTTACTAAATGAAAAAAAAAAGAAAATCGCTTGCTAAACAGAGTAGCAGAAGGTACTGAATCATTCTATATTCGAATATTTATATATAGTATTTAGTATATTTATTTGTTTATTTACTTAAACTTTACTGTAACGGTAATTATTCTATTATATATATCGTGTTTGACGTTAGTGGCGCCAGTTATAAAGGTATGACGGCAATCATAGACGACATCTTCCTTGTAATGTAATAGATCAGTCACTTAAAACCTATCAAGTATTAATAAATTTACCTTAAAAGCATTTACCTTAAACAGCATGTGATCAGTCCGGCGGTTTGCGTGAGAATGATCCCTACACCTATTTCCCTATACCTTTTGTAAGCTTGCTTCGTATTAGAGGGTAGCGCGTAATATTTACGTCAGTAAATACTTGCACTTTTTAACGGTCGAACAGGCATTTGCGCCGAAATATATATTTTTCACTTTGCCATAATAATTCACATTGGTTATGATGCCACCTGAGTATGCAGTCTAATAATATTTATTTAATTTATAAAATCAATAACCATGAATATATAGCCCTTTTCGCTGATACAAATGACTTTGCGCGCGACGAATAATGTTACCCATTCTACGTGGGTGACGAAGATGCCACATTGCCTTGACAAACTGAATCATATTACACATTGTTTATATTCCTTTATGTTCGCATATTTAATAGATATACGTAAATTTTATGTTTGATATATTCTTAATTATTATTTTTTAAATTAGCCTTCAGTCAACACACTATATTAATTTATTCAAGTGATGATATAGTCTAACATGGACTCATCAAGTACCTGAATAAGCTCTTTAACTTATATTATCTAGATTTTTTTTATTTTATTGAAGCTTATCCTTAATCACTTTAATGTTAGTAAAGTATAATTTATGGTAGTCTCATAGAATTAAGAACCATTCAGCAAACTATAAAAATTGCTATGAAAGTCAAGTAAATCAATTAAATGTTTCTTCCTTTCTTTCTTCTAAGAAAAAGGTGAAATATTTTGCCAATAAAATTAGAACCATTCGAAGTGACTTAACATTTACATAAGAGTAAAATAGTTTTGGCACACGTAACGTGCGTTGACTATATACATGCTTTATTTGTAGTGATTGGAAGTGCAAGTCAGAGGAACAAGTATACTATTTAAACAGGGATTTATGTTCAGCAGTTGCCTGACATTAGTATGATCATTAGCATCAGGTGATATATATACTTCTTCACTATAAAAGCAAGAACTATATGGTCGTTATTGTTGAAGGTTACTTCAAAATTATGTCTTCTCTTAATTCGTCTGAGTGGAAACGTAGACTGACGACAAAGTAAAAACTGAAATACTTCTCAGACGTTCAAGTGAGCAGCCCATTTAGCCAGACACTCTTTTATTTCTTCAAGCCAAAAAGTATTGTCACATCAGAATTGTAGGTTTATTTTAGTGAAATGAGATTTGCGTGTAGCTATTTGAGATAACCGTCTGAAAGCTTTGACGGATGATGTCTACTTAGTGTGGTGTCACTTTTATTGTAACTTAGGATTCTGGAATTTAACTTATAAGTTAGAACAGAAAACACCAGTAAGATTAGTCTTATGTGGATGTTAAGATTACAAAGGTAATTTTGAGCAAAGATCTCTATAGAAATGAATTCTCCCTGAAATGTATTTAATATTATAGGCAAAAACATTAAACTTCAAAAATCTGAAAGTAAATCTTGTTCTATTGAGATATCTACCATAGATATCATATTTAAAAAATATTTATCAAAAGTCTAAAAGCAGAAGGTTGGATTTAAGTTTCTCTTATTTGTATTAAGAATTTGAAGCGATGGTAGATGAATGATGTCTCGCCCGGACTTATTGACTTTCATGCGTTATAATTCTAAGCTGAATCTGATCTTTTGGTAAGGGAAATTATCATAAAGACAGCACGTTTGTTTGGCATTTTCTTGAGGAGTTCTTGTTAACCATCAATTTTAGGTTCAAAGTGTGCCATCAGGCACTTACCGACAGTTGGTGGACTTGAGATCCGGTATCCATATAGTCTTAGTGTTTTAGAACTTCGAGTTACATATCTATCTAATGACAAATCGAATTGTGTTAAAATGCTAGAATAGGAACTGACAAAAATATATTTAAAAATACTTTCTGTACTATTGAAATACTGACAGTTTTAAGTAACGTTTCATTTTATCGAAAACCCGTTTGCATGAATTTTGATGTGCTTTTCAAAGTTTTGCACAGTGTCGCTCAGAACGATATATTGCGACGTAAGAGGATTCCTGTAGCATCACAAAAGATGGCTAGATCGGACTGAAAGAGGTCTTGAAATAGCCGACGACACCAAATGTGCTTGCCGCTTTGTGGACGCCTAATGCCGTTTGTTGCGGAATATGTTACGATTTTAGTAAACATTTAACACATTCTTTATATGAAATATACATATTTTTCTCTGTAAATCTGGTTACATTTAAATAACGTATTGATATAACAAATAGCGAGTTAGTTTTATGTCCAAAGGTTTCCCTTTTGTCATTTATCTGAAGTGATGATGACCTGATGATGGTTCCTCAAACATCATATTTTTACAAGGGTGTCTATCATCTAAGTAGAATATCTTCATGAAGTCAAAGCTTGACGGGGAAGCATCTTCTAATATCCATCCATTCAATAATACCATTATATCTCTCTAACTTGTCCCCAAGCTTCTTTAAGAGTATTCCAGCAGCAACGCTTGAGAGCCAACTCATTGTAAATTTTACGCCATACCATCACGTATAATCAGATGGAATTTTGGTACAACATTGTATAAATAATTGGGCTTTACTTCCGCTAACAGTTTCTTGTATTGATTTCAATATGCTATTGGATTTTTTTATACTAGCGATGTAGAAGTTTTGTGATAGGAGTAGTGGATACTATTGACATGGTAAGCGACGCATACTGTCACATGAAGTATTCCAATTCATTCCTCAGTAATAGCTATCTATGATTTGACAGGTATCAAGTAGGGATATGGCTTATTCTTAAGCTTGCTGTAAATAATGATAGGCTGCAGCCATCGTTAAACATAGCCTGTTTAATATACCATACAACAAAAAAATATTATTAAAATTTCCAAAAAACAATACAATAAGTAAATAATCAAACAGTACCTACTTGTGTATTACCATAAATATCACTGTATGTTTAACATATTTATTTTGCTTAACGTTGGAGCTCAGTCATAGGCATTTGAGTGACATCACTTGTATCGAGTTGATTTCAAGTGAAGAACGAACATACTGCTATGTAAAACAGCAAACACGAGTTCTATGTGTTGAAGTTTAAATATACTCTCGACAAAATGGTGCGCATACATAGGTGTGGTACTTTTCGGTATCAGAGACGACAAAATGGTGCCCCTAGCTGTGGAATTTTCGGTGTCAGAGAGTAATCAAGTAATCAAGCAGGTGTCACGGTGTTTGGTTCCACTGAATTGTTATCGAACATGAAAATAACCTCATCAGAGTAACTCCATTTATTTTGTCATGTTTCAGAGTCAGCCAGAGTCTATCCAGTAGCAAGAAGATTTACAGCCCTGTATGGTAATGATGGTCGCCGATAGCATTGTAAGGTAATATAAAAAAAACTAGTTATGCTTTGTATACCTCATCATGATACAAAATATCAAAAAGAGTCAAATGAAGTCTTATATGTTCTGTACTCACGAGTTTTAAGTAAAGGACAAGATGTAGTTTATTGTTGTATCTGCCTACAAGTTGTATTGGTTTTGTACCCGTATGTTGACGCTGTCAGCAGTCTAGGCACGTAAATGAAACGCCTGTAGTCGCGTCCCCCGCGCCGCGCCGCGCCGTTTCGGTTTATGACACGTCGACGCTAACAGGCCAACTTTTATCAATATATGCTTCGCTTTACAAGTTCGTTTATGTAATTTAGGGTACAAACAAATCGTGTTTACTCTGCAAAACCAATATTTATGCACGAATTCTTGATTTTTATATATGCAACCATGTTATCGTTAGCGATTTTTTAACATAATCCAAATAGTACATATACATATAGTTATACAGTTGAAATGATATTACGTGTATTTCGTCAGTATATGATTTTTTGATTTGTTACCTAGCATATTCTGAAGGGAGGGACAACGCGTCGTAAACACTTCTCTCAGGCGTTATGCAGGCACATTAAAAATTAACCTAATAGCCAGTTTTTAAATATCCCACTAATACCTTCAAACTATACTGAAAAAAAGGACATTATTAATCACAACGTCAACCTACGACGTAATAATAAATTCAGGAATCTAGAAATCTATGATAACTCTGTATTTTTTCTACAATGCACTGATAATATAAAAACAACTTTTTGCCAAAGCGTTCTTAATCTCATAATGATATGTGGTTGCGCCGCTTTATGTATGTTTGAAAATTCCCGCATTATGGATTAAATCGCGTCACTTTGAATTTTGACCAATTAATGCGATCAGGTCACGCCATCTAGTCTTCCCCAATCACATTTCCCTTTAACTATGGCACATGCTTATTCGCCGCGAGCGCGACGCTCGCGCCGCCAATAGTTTCAATTGCCGCCGCCAGTGTTCGACGCGCGGCGGCCATTGTGTTGCGCAACTTCGTCCGCTATCGTCGTGTAGTTTACGCGGCTCGCAGTGTCCTTGCCGAGCCGCGCCGCATGCCAACATTTTGAGTTTTTGCAAGCTCGAGTGAGAAATAAACGCATCGCTACATACGTGCCGACATTTATTATGAACAATAAGTGTTTTGTGAGAGAAGACTCGGTGGAAAGAAACGAGAAACACCTAGCCGGCTGATCGCAATAGTTGATTATCAATATAGCACCCCCGCATATACAGTCCACTTCTCTACCAACTGAGTTATCATTACAAGACACAAAAGTTTATCATAGATACCCCGCATGCCCCCCGGCTCGTCGACCATCGCCGCGGCGTCACCAATATGTTTCATCATTAGTCAATATTTCTATCTATCTCGCACTGTATAACTGTCTTTTAACCTCTGACTCTAACTTACAATTAAACCTAAAATTCGTGGTATAAACTTAAAACACTTGAGGCCTTATTACAAAAACAAAATTAACACGGGTTTAACACGAATTTTGTTAAACAGTGCCTAAAACTTTAAACCTAGTTGAACACATATTTGAAATTCTTTATTAAAAAAAGCGTGTCTAAGCGGTTTCTAGCTAACCATCTCGTGTAAGTTTTTTACGCTAGCAACTCTGAATAGCATTCGTTCAATTCAATCTCATCATTCAAAAACGTTCCATTACGTACAGATATTTTGCGAACAATTTCAAAACATGAATAATCTTTTTGTTCAGATTTTCACTAAGAAAATTTATTTACTGTAAGTTAAATTGGTTATCATTATTGTGATATTTTGGTTAAAACAAAATGGTGTAATAACACACAAAGGTAGAATAACAGTATAATGTCAGATTAATAAATTGTCAAATACATTAACAAATGTCAATAGTGTCACATAGTAGTAGTCACATATGATTTACATTTGAATCTCTAAAACTGTGTAATTTATTTATTCCTTCCAAATCAATTATACCCAGAAAATGTATAATTTATTACGGAACGTCTTTCGCCGCCAAATAGAAATACAATAAATCACAATAATAAAATAAGAACTGTCAACTTAGACAAGTTTTAGAGGATATTTACATTTAATTGATGTCCGTGTGTAAACAAGGATAAGATACTTTATTGAATCATTTTTTTTAAAGCAAGTGTTATACACTTATGTAACTATTTTGTAATGACACAGTTGACGTTTAACTTACATCGTACAAAATATAATCAATCCTATACTCATGACCACTCCTATTAACGCATATAAAAAAGCACAAATCCCCTGATTTCATTTTATCGCCTAAAATTTTCCTCTAGGGCCGTAAAAACCTTCTGAACTTAGTGGAAAATCCCCTAATGTGGCAACAGGACCGCCAGCCGATATTTTTACTAATAAAATTCAAATTAGATTTCACGCATTACGAAAAGGTTTTCAACCGTTCCTAACTATTCAGAACCCAGGTTTTAACTGCCAAATAAAAACTATATGATAATACATATAATACAATATTTATGCTTAAATCCTAAAGCAAATTTTCACTTAGTGTGCCGGCGTTGAATATTCCAACAGTAAAAATAGTAAGTACAAAATACTCCTCTCGACCACTTTAGAATAAGCCCCAAACACAAAATAGGTCAGGCGATTTCGCTAAAAGCAAAATAGTATATATGCAAAACAGCCCCAAAATCCTAGGCTTTCGGTTGAATTATTTGGAGCCTAGTTACCACAGCGTTTAGATTAATTTCGGCTCGTGAATTCGATGTGAATTACTTATTCACTACTGGTTATGTGTATATAAGTGGGATAACTTTGTACAACATGTTGTACTACATCTGAAAGTTACCACACAATTGTTTAAAAAATCAGCCTCGTGGCACTACTGCACTACGTTATGTGGGTTTGAACGAGACAAAGTAAAAGGGGGTCATTATGAGGGGTCATTATCGTCATTTGTATGGGATTAGCACTCAACTCTGTTATAGAGACACCACCTCATTTAATTATCACAAAATGAAACATCACAAAACATGACTTTATAGCCAAATATTACCACATGGCAAAAGAGCCAGACCATATTTTACTGTCAGCATTTACTGGCGTAAATACTATCCGTTTTTACTTTGATCTCGTGTTTATTTCTCCAGTATCTTAACGTTTCCTGTGACTTTGGGTCTCTCTCTTTGGTATACGATCGTAACGATCTAACACAACACGCTCCATAGATCTTTGGGCCACTTGAATTATTGGAATATTACTCATATTTGGTAATCATTCTAAGGGTAAAAGGTATCTATCTATACTATAACAAAACTGTAACAAGGTCACATCTGTACATTAAATTTTTTTTGAAAATTATAACCGGGATAGACTTTGTTATCGATATGGAAGCCAAAAATAACCCTTTTAAAATTTTTGTTTCTCTGTCTGTCTGTCCCTGTGAACACGCACCACCCTGAAAGTACTGAACCGATTTTGACGAAACTTGGCACAGTGATAACTAATATTACAAGGTATTACATCTAGGATACTTTTTGTCTCATAAAACGGAAGGGATTCTCCAGGATAACGGTCAAAAGTTAAAAATTTGTAGTTAATGAAATTCTTGACGAATTTTGGTGAATTTTCTTTGTGCTATATATATATATAGCAGACAGATTAGCTAAAAATTTAAGCTATATTTCCCTAAGCTACTTTAAAAAAAAAAACCAAATAAAAGATTGCTGAGCTCCGTACCGTCGACCCCGTCGGACCATATAATGCCCAGTACGCTATAACTGAGCTACGGCTACATGACATTTTTATGCGTAATTATCAACCACATATGAAAAATATGTGTAAACGAAACTGTCACTTTTATGTTGTTACATTTATTTTATTGTATAAAAAATGTTTGCTAAACAAAGGTAACAATATTTTTTCCTAAAACATAAACCTAGATAATAGTTACATTGCATTGTAGTTTTTTTTTTTCGAACTGACTACGCTATTGACCTGGCAAGGTCTTAATAGCTTCACCGGACTACTAAGGCGAGCGCTTAAGGCACTCAGCCGATTTTATTTGACAACTAGCTCAAGGGTGCACGACACACCTCGGCTTGGGCTGTTGCCTGATACATGCAATTCGCGACCTATCTGAGCTTTTTTTTTTTAACGTGGGGAAATCCCTTATGGATACACCACCTTCTCGGAGGAGAGGGTGAGTTATGTCCGACTCGCACGGACTAAAACCCCACGGTGTGCGTCTGCCGCTATAGTTGGGGCGGCACGAGATCTCTATAGACTTCATCGTGCCGCCCCAGCGGCTGGCTTAGCAGCGAAATCGCCGCCGCCGGGCCTCGTCTTGTTAGGAGACAGCCGGGTACACACCGGCCGTCTCCTCCGTCCGCCGGACCTGTGCAATGGGAAGATGGGCCCCCCGACTCATCTTCCCTGGTCCGGTTACAGTGGGAGGAGGTGGTCCAACTGATGCTTCCTCCTGCCCGTCCTCCGTTGGCGGAGACGGCCACTTTGAGGGTCTTGCTCACGGACCCTCTCCGCCGCCTCCTTCTGCGAGACAACCTCCTCGCAGAAGGAGGCCATTGCATTCCAGTTATCCTCACTACCGAGCATGGCCGCAACCACGCTCGGCAGTGAGAGATCTTGCCCTACCGCCGCAGCCAGAGTGCGACGTTGCTCCTCCCACGCAGCACACTCAGACAGAGTATGCTGCGCGGTGTCCGGGTCAACGCCGCACTGATAGCATACGGCGGTCGGCTCCCTGCGTGCTATCCGGTGCAGGTACCAACCGAAGCAACCGTGCCCGGTCAGGACCTGCACCAGACGGAACGTCAGGGAGCCCCGTCCTCTATTATACCAATCTGGCAGGACCGGGCAGACGGCGTCGATCGTGTATCGACCGTACCGCGCGTCCGCCAGGTCCCGCCTCCACCTTTCCACTACTTCCTCCCTCGTCGTTTTTCTCTTTTCCTCTATTTCTCTGGGAGCTAGAGGCTCCCCCATCTGTTTCTTGACCGCCGTATATTGATATACGGCGCCAAGCACCTCCGCCTCTAGCTCCCAGGGAAGGGAGCCGGCCAGCACCATGGCCGCCGCTGAGGACACCGTGCGATATCCTCGTATCACCCTCAACGCCACAGTACGCTGCGCAGCTCGCAGCGCACGGATGTTGGTAGCGCTGAGGGCATCGACCCACAACGGTGCCCCGTAGGCGGCCAGGGATCGGATGACCCCCATATAGAGGCGACGGCAGACGGCGCCCGGCCCCCCCGTGTTGGGGAGGAGTCGTCCGAGCGCCGCTGCCGCCTTGACTATGCGCGGTCCGAGCCCCTTAAAATGGGGCTCGAACCACCAGCGTCCATACAGGGTGAGGCCCAGATACATCATCTGGGTCCCCACCCTGACACGGGCGCCCTCCACATAGATGTGGGCCCCCGGAGGCGGCCCTCGCCGAGGCCCATGGAACATTAGGGCCTCGGTCTTATCAAGGGCCACCTCGAGGCCTAGCCTTCTGATGCGCCTGACCACGAGGGTCACGGCCCCCGTGGCCAGGCGCAGCAGCTCTTCTATTTGGGCCCCCCCCCCCCCGGCTACGACTAGGGTGTCATCCGCGTAGCAAATAAGGTGCGCTCCAGGAGGGAGCGCGCCGCGGAGGACCCAGTCGTAGCCCATGTTCCACAGGAGCGGACCCAAGGCCGACCCCTGTGGAACCCCGCACGCCGTATTGCGTCGGACCATCTGGCCTCTGGCATCCACGAAGGCGACCTCTCTACCCTCCAGGTACGCCTCCAACAGCCGCCGCAGGTACGGTGGCACTCCGAAAAAGCGGAGTGCCTCCCGTATGACACCATGCGGCAGACTGTTGAAGGCGTTGGCGATGTCCAAGGACACCGCCAATATTCTATCGCCTTGAGAGGTCGCCTCCGTGGAGACCTGCTTCAGGAGGGCCAGGGCGTCCAACGTGGAACGCCCTGACCGGAAGCCGAACTGCGCGTCCGACAAGTTCGGCCCCACTTCCTCAAGATGCCGGACGACCCGGGAGGTAACGATCCTCTCCAGCGCCTTCCCGGTGTCGTCCAGCAAAACTATGGGCCGGTACGCGGACACACAGAGCTAACCTAAGCTAAGCTAACTATTCATACATATATAGAGTTGTTGAAACATATATGTGTACCAGGCATACATACCTCAACATCTCTTATATATATTTCGTATTGGATAATTTTCTAAACTATTTCAGTTTGATAAGGGAAAAAATAAAACCTTGCTACCTTGCACTTGCACTTGCATGTGTAAGCATGTATGCGTGCACGTGTGTGGAGGTGATATGTGTAATGTTGTCGCAGTGATGTAAGATTGTGTGTCACTGTATCGCGCGGGCAGCGCACTCAAGGGCTCCACGCCGAGCGAACGGACCTAGGCTTGAGCCGCTGCCGAGGGGGGCCTAATCTGGTATTGCATTGTAGAAGATGAATCTCAATTAGAGTTCTATCAGTACGTGTGTTGTTTCGATATTTGATAGAATTAGTTTTCTAAATATTGTTGAGTCTTGAAGTAGTTGGGTTCAGGTTTGTGAATCTACGATTAAAATAATGAGTTGAGGTGTTTGCAGTTACCGTACTATGTTGTATTTATACTAATATTTTAAGTTTTGTTTTTGAGGCATACTTAGTACTACTGATCCGATTTCAAAAATTCTATCGCTGTTAGAAAGGTATATTATCCCAAGTTCAGTACCTCAGTGAAAATGGTGGTTTATATGTCAAAAGTCAAATAAATTTGACAAAATGAAGATTGAATACAGACTTCACGTATACACAAATTCTTATAAAACAAACAACTAAAACAAAATGGAAATTTAATGTAGATAAAGGTTAATTTTTACAGTATGTTAAGTGATGAAGTTACAAGGGGTAGACATGGGATGGGAAGACATTTATTGGCAATAGATGTAAGTTAGTTTTGATCTTCATTGGACACTTTAGGTAATGCTGCGAACAGGTTCTAAGCTTATTTTAAAAGATTTCTCACATATCAACTGGGTATATGCTTGAGTAAGTCCCTGGATAGTTTGGATTCACAATTGGAAGTGCTACATGTCGCTTCAATCGGGTTTAAGGTTTTTTAAGATTATTTGCGTTTAAAAATACAATTGAAACCTGTAATAAGCGATTTGGTGCAGACAAAGTTGCACGGGTCAGCTAGTCTATTCTATATATATAATAAAAATGAAGTGCCTGTTGTCACGTTGTAAATTCCAACCGTGTTTGAATTTAATAACATCATTTAATTGTTTAATAATAACCTTACAATACTACACATTTCACAGACAATTTATTATTAATATCACATTTCTTTATCTGAATTAGTAGTAAATAATTATCTGTGGCTCATACGGTGATTTCGTTCACGGAATTAGTCTGTTGCGGGGTGTTGCCGAGCACAGATTTTATTTTGCCCATAAGTGTAGTCAAATTAATTAAAATCATTATTTTCATTATATAATAGGTCTTTACCCATGAAATTGCCGTTCTGCAGTACTGGCCATTTCAAATCAAAATAATTTTTGTTTGGCTAAGAATTCTAATTTCAAATTAATTTTATTTTAAAAACATGGAATTCTTTTTCCAAAAGTAGTCATTTTTTTATTGACTAGTGTTACATTTTCATCGCATTTCAATCTTTTTTGTCATCATGGATACGTTAAAAATTCGAGTAATTATGGAATATGAGTACCGTCGTGGCAGCAACGCGGCACAAGCGGCACGCAACATCAACGACGTTAACGGAGCTAACACAACAAACCAACGCACCATCTGTTATTGGTTTGCTCGCTTCCGTTCTGGGAATTTCGACCTGAAAAATGAACCTCGCGGTCGTCCGAAGACTTTGGTCGACAATGACGAATTAAAGGCGATTGTGGAAGCTGATGATACACAATCTACGGCTGAATTAGCAGCAGTTTTCGACGTTAGCGTCAAAAGAATATTGGTCTATTTGCGTCAAATTGGCAAGGTAAAAAAGCTTGACAAATGGGTGCCCCACGAACTCAATGATCGCCAGCGCGACGTACGCGTCGAGACGTGCCTTGCACTGCTCAACAGACACACGAATGACGGAATTTTGAACCGCATTGTTACCTGCGATGAAAAATGGATTCTGTTTGATAACCGCAAGCGCTCAGTAAGTTGGTTGGATCCTGGTTCAGCACCTAAACAATGCTCTAAACGAAAATTTACCCCTAGAAAAGTGATGGTCACTGTTTGGTGGTCTAGCGCCGGTGTGATTGATCACAGCTTCTTACCAAACGGGGTGAGCATTACTGCAGATGTGTACTGTGAAGAACTGAACACAATGATGGAGGAGCTGGCACATCTCCAACCAGCATTGATCAATCGCTCGTCTCCGCTGCACCTGCACGATAACGCGCGACCTCATACTGCACAGCAGACGGTCTCCAAGTTGCAAGAACTGGGGTTGGAAGTTCTCCGTCATCCGCCCTACTCACCAGACCTTGCGCCTACAGACTACTACTTTTTCCAGAATTTAGATAACTCCTTCGCGGGAAAAAAATTCAATACCCGAGAGGCAGTACAAAATGCCTTTGAAGAATTTGTTGCCTCCCGTCCAGCTGATTTCTTTAAGAAGGGCATCAATAAACTGCCACTGCGTTGGCAAAGATACATTGATTGCATGGGTGATTACTTCGATTAATACAAATAAAAAACACATGAAAAAAATTCGTTTAAATTTTTTCATACAAAACGGCAATTTCATAGGTAAAGACCTAATATATAAAATGACTAGAGTGAATGCGGTATGACGTTTTGACAACACAGAGTTCGCGTCTTCACGTAGAATAAAATTAATTGTACTAACATGGTTTTTATGTACATTTTAACTTAATTTTTTTATTTTATATTTATAAGCATAACGTTAACTTTAATGACCTATAAAACTTTATAGACGAACCTAAACCTGATGTTGCCTGGGTATGAATCGGTGCTGACGTGTGCTGAGTTGATATAAAAAACAGTATTAGCTAACAGGTTAAGAAAAAATCGTAAGGAATCCTAAACGTTCTTACAGGTATTCGTGAGGAAATTCTTCAATGAGGAATCTTACAATCTAGTGAAAATAAATAGAAGATAAAACTGGTAACTCATTGTGGGTTAGCCTGGTGTTTATGCTTGTCTAAGAAAGATGTTACCCAGCTGTGGAACGTTTAAGGACACTTCTAAATTTGTAGTAAATGGGCTATAACCCAAAAATAATAATATTTCGCGACAAATTGATTAATATATCTGTTGCAGCCGCGTAAATACTCAATTAGGAAAAATAGTGTCAGCGAGGATGGGAGCATTTTTGTTTGTCGATCCCCCCCGGCACTTGTGACGCCGGATTAGTTCGCTCGCACACATCGTAGGCGAATGACGCGCGCGCACGTATCGGGCTCCTTGCATCGCCATAATCTATTTGCACCATCGCAATTCATCGGCGCTGACCTCCTGCATCGAACCCCGCAGCAGCCGGTGAGTGATCTTAACATTTGCTACTACTTCTCGCTGACCTCGCATTTGATTCGCATCACCGGTGGTTTCCCATTGAAGGAAGTACCACCAAAATCAGTTAACGATAAGTCGAGTCTTAGGTACCTACTACCGAGCAACCTACTTAGTTACTTTTTCATCTAGAGGAAAAAAAATTAACAAAATTATCTTCATACGTTTTCTCAAAATATAAAATAGTCAGTGGTTCGCAATAACAACCCACATAATAACTTCAGATGTGATCACTTGAATGTTCTAAGCGGGAGAGGATATAAAGAATACGGCGCGACTTGTTGGTGTCTCCCTCGAGGCGCGTACGCTTACACGACAGCTCGTCTTGCCTCGTTCGATTTACACGCACTAAGCTGTTCGAACTCCCGCGGTATAACGCTTTTTCCGTTATGTTTATATCGCGCTTGTTACTTTAGAAATGCTCATTACTATATCTTGATGTTGTATAATTCTCTAGATTTAATATATTTAGTATGTTAGAATATCATTTAACACCAGGTGAAACTATGGGCAAATTATAAATGATGTAAATTATACAAAAGATGGATACTTATGCGCTTCTAAACACACAAAACAATTCTAATTGGTAAGATTAAAATGCTAAATAGATAAAACGGTATAATGAATCTAGTAAGTAACATTTTTTATGTATTGGCTATCTGCGCGCAGAGAAGGTCACTTTTAAAACCTTTAACCTTTAAAATAACGTGATGTAAGTTGAATAACAAGTTATAGTCATTTTCTGTCGGACATGTGTTTATCTTGGAGATTGATGCTTGAATGCTTCATTAACACGGTAAAACTATGTACAGTTAGCCGTGCGAAAGGCAACTGTCTGCTACACGTAGCGTCTGGAAAAAAGTAAAGAAACACCATCTTTTAACTTTTCCACATACTTTACTCAGATCTCAGTGAAATCCTAAAATTTTAAAGTACGACATATTTTCTTACATTCTTCTTTACATATTTTGATGAAATTAAGCCTATGCGTCACTATACTCAAGTCACACAGTCATTATTCTATTGCAGTTTCTACAACAGATATCATGGTTCTATGGTTTAGATTAATCGAATATACAAAGTTCATTATTATTGAGTATTATTGCCTATGGGCTGACGTTACTCGCGTCCGCAGGAAGTGTACCTCTCATTGCCGTGCACGTGCTCTCCGGGTGCTGCTAAAGAGTAACAAATTTTTAAACACTGCACTGTTCCAGATAAATTGAATCTCGCGGCGACAGACAGAGCAATCAATCAATCGACGATAATCAAAGATGCATACTTTATTTAGCCATACAATTAAAATAAATAAATTGCCTAGCAAACGTTTTTATAAACGTACTGTTTTAGTTGGCCTGTGCGTACAGTTTCTGTCAGTAACGCCTACCAACCGAGTTTGTCTCCGAAGCGATTTAGTATAATAGAAATATGAGTTATTAGGTGTGTGCTCGCGGCCCACGCAGAATCCAAACGATATTTTTACTGTTCCAGATTTTATAGTCCGCTTTTAGATAAGGCTGTTTCAATAACTCTGAATATATTTTATGCTCCTCTTATGTAATATAATATCATTGTAAAACATGTCGTAGTAGTTATGTATGTATAATGAATTTGAAAAAGATATGTCATCTTGAATTTTAACTTCCATATATAGTCTCGTGCGGGGCGGTATCGATTGGACCACTACCATCATCTGTATATCCAGCTGCCAAAAATTATGCAGAAGGGCATGATAGTAACGACTGATGACGGATTATTGATTTTTGTGTGGTTGCCGCTGTTTTAGGATTGCATTGTGCTTACTAACAAGTGTAGTAACGTCACTTTAAAAATTAAGGTCGAAACAATTTCAAAATTGATGAATGATAGCCCAGTGGTAGTGTGTGATGTAAAATAATGTAAAAACTTACGGTGAGGGAAAACATCGCTATAAAATTATAAAATTGTGGGTGGGCATTTTCGAAACTCGCCTGGCTAGTCTGTGAAGATGAAAAAAAGTGTGTAATACATCGATAGGTTCTTAGCGAGAAATTATCAATTCGAGTGTGTAAGTTGAACAAGTGCGTAATAGAAAAATGCACCAACACAAACTTATGATTTCATCGTTAGATGGCTTTAACCAGACTTTAGTGAATGCGTTTTCATAACTCTTTCTAATTTGGTCCAGTTCCGACAACGGCATCCAGTGCAAAACCGTATAAGTTTTAAATTTGCATTAAGTATGTACACGACAAATAGACGAATAACTCAATATCACGCTAACCGATTTCGATGATTCATTTTTTATTGGAAAGGATGTACTTCAAGGGTAGTTTGATGAGAGTTTAGTTAGGTTCTGATTATGGGATCCGTGACAAAGTAAGAAATCTTTCAAGAAACGAGCCTACTCCTTTCTTAAGGGCCGGCAACGCATCTGTGTTTCCTCTCGTGTCGCAGGTGTCCATGGGCGGCCGTGATCACTTACCATCAGGTGACCCGTATGTTCGTTTGCCACCAATATTATAAAAAAAACTCTTCAATTCTTAGGAGCCTATTGTGCTTATGTTCGTTGCTGTGTTGCAACATGACGCAAGCATTGTAATTACATTACTTAAGGTGTATTATGTGTGAAGCGATGGTAGCCGAGTTGGTGGTAGAAACTATCGTGGATTATTGATAAGGTTGCGTTCGTACCAAACGTTACTTATTGTACAACCAATTGAAACCATATCGCATACCATACCGATAGATACCATACCGCAAAAATGCACATATTTTAATATACTTAAGGCGGAACGGAGTTCGCGGGCACTGCTAGTAAAATATATTTATGTACACTAAAAATGGAAAAATAAAGTAAATTTTCAAAAAAAAGTATTAACCGACTTCAATATCAATCAAAAACCCATAAGGCACTAAAAAGCGGAAAATAAATAGTTTATCAAATTAACCAAATTAAATAAAACATATGAATATGTGTGCTACATAGAGAGGTATTGGAAGTCGTTTTATAAATTTTAGGTTTTCTAATATTTTGCGCATATACGTTATATTCTCAAGAATGTATTCAGACAGCAGAATTGAGATACTGAATTCGGGAAATTTTGTCTTTAATAATTCACGAGGTCCCATATTGTATATTGCTCGATTACATTCCTCAGCTGCTGTCCTCCCATAGCAAAACACTGTTTAATTCGCATAATGTTTCAGAAAACTGAGTTCTTCACGCGACAAGACAAGTATAACACTAACTTATTTCATATTTATTTCAATAAAACATATCAAAAGTTTCTTGTTGTTTATTAAAATAACATTTCGTTGTCGCTTCCCCTCAGACGAGTTAGGAACTCGTCGACTTGTCTGCATTCGTCCGAAAAGTTTGAGAAACTGTGATTCCGCGGCCGATTGTGCCTTAACACGGAGATGATGCGCCGCGCCGCGGAAAACTTTATCTTTTAAATAATATAAAAAAAAACATATTCTCTTTGAACGAAATTTGTAAGTTTTTTTTTTTGTCATCAAAGAATTTATGTTGTGGTCTAGCAAACTTAAGTAAATGAAGTAACTATTAAGTAACAAACAGATTTCTAGGCTAATGTCATATCATCACTCAGCATCAGTTAAGATCCTTGCCAAACACTAAGCTGCGAACTAAGAAAATATTAAAACTGTCTGATAGACAATGTATAACTTGAACCGGTGCATCTTGATGCGTTCTGCCTTCGACATTCCGCGCGGCGCCACACAGACTACATTCTAACCTGTATTTTAATACATATCTGCTCCTCTCTTAACTGTCACAGTATCATATTATCTGCTTTAATAAGTAGGTTATAAAATGCAAGAGTAATTGTCCGAATACGACATGTAATTCCAGAGATAATTCAAATAAACAAACAATCTCTTGCGCTTTGTATTAAATAAATGCAAATCATATATGAATTGTAAGCTGAAAGTATTATTCTTATCTATACATATAATAAAAATGAAGTGTCTGTTTGTAATATCAAACTAAAAAAAATATTGGGTATGAAACTATACACGCTACTGATAACAAAAATGCATTTTTTATTTAATTTTCGTCAGTCTGTCTGCCTGTTTGTTCCGGGTAATCTCCGAAACGGTTCGACCGATTTTTACGGGACTTTCACTAGCAGATACCTGATCTTATAGGAAGTAATTTAGGTTATTCTATTTTAGACTAGCTGTAACCTGCGACTTAATTTGTGACAAATTTAGCAAAAAATATGTTGTTCACTGTAAACATGTACGTAAGACGTGCGTTGTACTAGACTGCAAGAATAAATATAATTGAAATTTGTATATCTGTATCTATGTATGTAATTTGAATTATATTGTTTTTGGACATTTTGGCGGCCATTTTTTTTTTTAAATTACCACGCTTTCGTCTACATAATTCAATAACCATAGTAACATATAAGACTATTGTATCGAGTTTATGCAAGATTTCAAGATGTCAGCTCATTTATTGTTTTCAATTCAATATTATAGTTATTAATAGTAATTTTGAAGATAGAAGGAGTCTTTCTAATAAGATATTACACCATAAAACATAAATAACCATACAACATATACACATATATATAACATATAAAACAAAAAATACTTATTGACAATATGGGCATATTATATCATTACAATAATATCTTTAAGTCATTGTTTCATTAGCACCTTATACTGTATAAGTGAGCACTGAGGTAGTTATATGGTGGGTTAAGGTTTTAAATATGTTACTGATGATAACCCTCATTTCACACAATGTTAGTATTTATATATCTAATGTATACGTTACATGTTACTGTAGGTGACGTGCGTGTCGTACTTATAATTATTTTTAAAGAAATAATTGTGCACGGTCTAACAATTTTATATTTTTTTAATACAATTTAAAAAAAACGCGTGCTGAACTGCGGCTACCGCTAGTATAAAATATATATATTATAAACTGCTAACGCTATTAAGTACCTAGAATTATTTACATGCCCATTTAAGTTTCACTCTTTTTTTTAAGTGGGGTAGTCCTTTATGGATACCCACCCTCCTGGGGGAGAGAGTGGGATATGTCTGACTTGCACGGATTAAAACCCTACGGTATACCGACAGACCGTATTGTTGGGGCGGCAAGCGATCGTTCTATGTTAATCACCTTGGATGGCCGCCCCGACGGTCCGCCTAGCGAAAGGTGGCCGCTGGGCTCCTACCTTATTAGGTTAGGAAGAATAGGAAGACAGAATGGGTACACACCAGCTGCCTTCCCTCGTCAGATGGACCTGTGCAATGAGAAGATGCCCCCCGGCCCATCCCCTCAGGTGCGGCTATGGTGGCGGGAGGAGTTGGAAAAATCGCCGCCTCCTCCCACTGGTCCTCTGTTGGCGGAGAGGGCCACTTAGAGGCTTTACCATGCGGGCCTTCTCCGCTGTCTTCTTCTGCGAGGTGACCTCCTCGCAGAAGGAGGCTATCGCGCGCCATGCCTGTTCACTGCCGAGCATGGCCGACACCACACTCGGCAGCGACAAATACCTATTTCCCACTGCCGCAGCCAGAATGCAGCGCTGTCCTTCTCACGCAGCACATTCAGATAGTGTGCTTCGCGGTGTTCTCTTCAGCGCCGCACTCATGGCATGTGGCGGTCAGCTCCCTGCGGGTGATCTGGTGCAGTTACCACCCGAAACAATCATGTCTGGTTGGTACCTGCACCAGGCGTAACATCAGGAAGCTCCGTTCCCTCCCCATTCATTCCCACAGGACCGGGCGGACGTCGTCCAGTATTAGGCGTATACGGCCCATACCGCGCGTCCACCAGGTCCTGCATCCATCGATCCACAGTCTCATCCCGCAGCTGCGGCCTCTTATTCTCTATCTCCCTGGGAGCCATTTAAGTTTTACCAGCCCAGTTCCCTAGCAAAAGGTCAGCGCGGGGAGATGTTACCATTCATCCGCATTACTCTTCCTGGTTATTTCACTTGTCTATACATGAAGATCTAGTTAGTATGTCTAAATTAACAGCTAGAACCTCGCAAAACTGTCGTTAAGACGTATGTTTTATTCAAACATCTGTAATGACCAAAGATATTAAAATATATAGAACTACGGGCTTACTGAATTTTCACTTATTTTCTGACTTATATATGGCATAATGTTAGCTAATCTAAAACCTTCCTCAATTAATTCTATTAATATTATAAACGATAAAGTTTATGACAATGGATGAATGTTTGTTACCTTTTCGCGCAAAAACTACTGAACGGATTTTGATAAAACTTTATAGTTATATACAACACAACAGAATATCAGATAGGTTATAATTTATGTTTTTTTATTATTTTAAATTGTATTAAAAAAATGTAAAATTCTGAGATGTACAATTACAGAAATGCTCTTTCAAAAACATTTGTATGTACGACACGCACGCCATCTACTGTAATATGTAACGTGTACATTCGATATATGAATACTAATAGTCAGTCGATTCGGATACCATCAGCAACATATTTGGAACTTTAACCCACTACACCAGGAGATAGATGAAACACTCGCAGTACTCAACGATATAATACTTCATGGTCACATTTAACATATAAAATAATTATATTAATAAAAACAAATAATAATACACAACAAAGTGAACCTTAGTTAAAGTTTGTTCTAAGACTTTCCAAAATATGGATATAACCGAAATACACCCAGGTGCAATGACCAGTGCCGTAACCTGCAACAGGAGAACCCGGAGTTAATAACCTTGAATAATAATACCGACACCATCCCCTTTTTTTAAACTTAGAAAAATTATTAGAGATGTGGCGACTTTTCGGATAAGAGCCGAGTATCCGGTTTCTTACTTTTTAGGTATTCCTGAATAAACAGTATGTAGGGGGAATTCCATTAAATAAAACCTTGATCGTTTATTAATCTTTTTATTTTATAATTAGTCTTACACATTATTAAACGTCAACCAAAACAACCTTTCTTTTGATTATCACATTCTAAAATTACTTGCTTGTAAAGAAAGGATATCTATGACATTTATTATTCAAAATTAGTATCTTAATTAAACATTTATAATTATTTCTTTTCTTTATTAATAAACTAAGTAATATTTAAATAAGATAGCATGTACATAATGCACAGTAAAAAAAACGATTTCCAGAAATCCTAAATATTACCTGCTTCATCCTTTTTCTACATCCTTACTTTTTTTTTAATTCATCTGTTTCACTTTAATGAGCAATGACAGTAATATTTTTACAAGACAATTTTTTTTTAAACCGGTTACGCGGCCAATGTCATAATCAAAGGCCAATCTCTAAAAATTATCCTTTGTTGTTTGTTCTAACACGCTTTACTGAACATGATCCGACAGTCAATGACACCGTCATGGTACGTGCTTTAACAAAGCCGCATAATGGATTTAATATAATTTTTGTTTCTCGAGGTAATTAGGTCAAATATTCAGCACCTCTTTTTTTTAATTGATTTAGAACGAGAATCGAGTAATGATTCTCCTTTGAAAATATTGCTGGCGCCTAACCAGTCGCACTGTCTAACCCCCTCAGTGCTCACTTATCTATATCTTCTTCTATACATATAATAAAAATGAAGTGTCTGTATGTAATATCAAAATAAAAAAAAAATACCGACTGGGTACGAAAGTATACACGCTACTGATAACAAAAATGCAATTTTTAAAATTTTTGTCGGTCTGTCTGTCTGTGTGTTTGTTCCGGCTAATCTCCAAAACGGCTCGACCGATTTTGACGGGAATTTTACTCGCAGATAGCTGAAATTACAGCGGGTTACTTAGGCTACTCTAAATTAAACTAGCTATTAACCGCGGCTTTGTCTACAATGCTATTTCCAAAACGGTCGGACCGATTTTCATGGGACTTTTACCGGCAGATAGCTGACCTTATAAAAAGTAATTTCGTTTATTTTAATTTAGACTATTTCTTAACCGTGGCTTTGCTCGCAATACTATCTTCAAAACGGTTAGACCGATCTTCACGAAACTTTAATTGACAGATATATAACTTTATAAAAAGTAATTCAAGCAATTTTTGTTTCTAGCTGTTACTGTGGCTTCGCCCGCTATGCTATTACCAGTTAGACCGGTTTTCACGGGACTTTCACTCGTAGATAGCGAACGTTATAAAAAGTAATTGAGGTTATTCTATTTAGACTAGCTGTTACCCGCGACTTTATCTGCATGAAATTTAGCAAGATTTGAACTCATTCTTTATTTTTACGTAATACGTAAAGAGTTCCATAATACAATTTCTTGCAGAACAGATGAGCGGTTATTTTTTGTATAGTCACAAAATCTTAATTATAATAATGTCAATGTATATTAAATGTAATGTAAATGTAAATCTTTATAATAATATTTTAAGTTATTGTTTCATTAGTTCCTTATACATTGTAAATGAGCACTGAGGTAGTTGTTACATTGTGGGTTAAGGTTCGAAATATGTTGTTGATGACAAACCTCATTTGGCACGCTGTTAGTATTTATAAGTCTAATGTACACGTTACATGTAACTGTAAGTGGCGTGCGTGTCATACTTACAATTGCTTTTAAAGAGCATTTCTATAATTGTATATAGTCTCACAATTTTATAATACTTTAATACGAATATAAAAACGCGTGCGGAGCTGCGGGTACAGCAAGTACTGTATAAAAAAGTAATGAAAATTTTAAACTATACATTATTTCACAATATTTATGAACAACTAGCTGTACTCGCAAATCCGTACGCGTTTTTTTAAATCGTATTAAAGAATTATAAAATTGTGAGACTATGTACAATTATAGAAATGCCCTTTAAAGACAATTGTAAGTAGGACGCGCACGCCACTAAAAGTAACATGTAACGTGTACATTAGATATATAAATACTAACAGCGTGCCAAATTAAGTTTGTCATCAGCAACATATTTGGAACCTTAACCCACCATATAAGTACTTCAGTGCTCACTTACACTGTATAAAGAACTAATGAAACAATAACTTGAAATATTATTATAAAGATTTACATTTACATTACATTTAATATACTGGTTGCGCCGCTTTATGTATTTTTGAAAATTCCCGCATTATGGTTTAAATCGCGCCACTTTGAAGCCCGACCAATTAATTGCGATCAGGTCACGCCACCTTTCTAGCCTTGCCCAATCATCTTTTCCTGGCACATGCTACTTCGGTATCGCGACGCCCGCGCCGCTAGTTTCGATTGCGGCCGCCAGTGTTCGACTGTTGCCGCCTTTGTGTGTGTTCGACTGCTATCGTCAGTGGTGTTGTTTGCGCGCCGCATCGAGATTGTTGTGTTGTTTGCGCGACCGCGCCGCATGCTAACATTTTGAGTTTTCGCATGGTCGAGTGAGAAATAAACGCATCGCTACATACGTGCCGACATATATTATAAACAATAAGTGTTGTGAGGGAGGAAACCCAGTGGAAAGAAACGAGAATCACCTAGCCGGCTAGCCACGTGGAGACTGCATCGCCGCGAGGTATGTGCCAAGTTTCCTTCCTACCTTGGTCTCCCTAGTCGTAGCTGATCGCAATAGTTGAATATCAAATATAGCAACCCCGCATATACAGTCCACTTAAACGGTGACGTCGACATCGCCGCGGCGTCACCATATACATTGCCATTATTATAATTAAGATTTTGTGACTATACAAAAAATAAACGCTTGTCTGTTCCGCAAGAAATTGAATTATGAAACTCTTTATGGAATACGTTTATAATCAAAGATCCTATTAGGAAGACCTCTATATCATTAAAGTTATTAATAATTATAAAGTTGAATTGTAAACAATAAGCTGATAATTATTTCTCATATTAAAAATAAAGAATGAGTTGAAATCTTGCTAAATTTCATGCAGACAAAGTCGCGGGTAACAGCTAGTCTAAAATAGAATAACCTCAATTACTTTTTATAAGGTTCGCTATCTATCAGTGAAAATCGCGTGAAAATCGGTCTAACCGTTTTGGTGATAGCACAGCGGGCGAAGCCACGGTTAACAGCTAGTCTAAATTATAATAAATTAAATTACTTTTTATAACGTCCGCTATCTACCAGTGGAAGTCCCGTGAAAATCGATGTAACCGTTTTGGTGACAGCACAGCGGGCGGAACCACGGTTAACAGCTAGTCTAAATTAAAATTACCTAAATTACTAAAGTTGCTTCGATTACTTTTTATAAGGTCAGCTATCTGCCAGTAAAAGTTTCGTGAAGATCGGTCGAACCGTTTTGAAGATAGTACTACGGGCGAAGCCACGGTTAACAGCTAGTCTAAATTAAAATAGATTAAATTACTTGATATGATGTCCACTATCTGCTGGTGAAAGTTTCCTGAAAATCGGTCCAATCGTTTTGGAGATAGTATTGCAGACGAAGCCGCCGTTAATATCTAGTTTAATTTAGAGTAGCCTAAGTAACCCGCTATAATTTCAGCTATCTGTCAGTTAAATTTTTGTCAAAATCGGTCCAGCCGTTTCGGAGATTACCCGGAACAAACAGACAGACAGACCGACAAAAATTTTAAAAATTGCATTTTTGTTATCAGAATCGTGTATACTTTCATACCCAATCAGTAAAAAAATGTTATTTCGATATTACATACAGACACTTCATTTTTATTATATGTATAGAAGATATAGATATTGTTTGTTATATAGATATAATAAAAAAATACAGTCATATGAGGCTTATAATAATAGTATGATTTATCAAGTATATATTGGACAATTCAACTGGATTTAAGATTCATCTTTTATGTTTCGTGTATATCGCTATAAATTTGTTTAATATCTTTGGTATTGACGTAAGTTAGCTCTGTTATAACTCATTTGCATACGTGAGTGATGTAATTTGTGCGGCGCGTCGCTTCGTCGACTGGTTAGCTTAAATAATTGAGAGGCGCCGGGAGACAACTTTTTGATAAATTGACGCTAAGAAAACAAATATTAATTTGTTATCGTTCAAATTTATTTTAAACCAACGACCCGCCCTGGCTTTGTACGGCTGCTAAGTATAATGTGGCGTTCTAAGTGTCTCAACGATTTAGATACATTCTTAGCCGATTCGATTTCTAGAATATTTAAAACTCATAGAAGGTTCGTAAGCATCTTCATTTAACATGTTTTTGAAGTGAAGACTTATTTAGGCGCCTTGAACGGTATTTTTTTGGTAGGAGGTTGGAGATAGATTTATAATTTCACGTCATGACATGTTAATAAGTGCGACCGACTCTATTCATTGCGCTTGCGCGACTTGCGTCAGACTAGCGACACGTAGTATAGGGCCCTGTGTACCGGCCGGATAACTAGATTTTTTTTCATAATAAAAAAAAGTCATATATGAATATGAAATGGACACATATCATCGCTGACTTTTGTTATAAACATTTATTATAAGATATAAAATTCCATTTTGCATTAAACTGATGTATCTCATAAGATTTAGTCTGCGTTAACAATGTAAGTGCCCGTAAAATATTTTTTACGACTTGATTAAAATACATCGACGTTTCTCTAGTTTGTGTAAATATAATATATATGTGTTTTATATGAATAAAAATCTTTTAGTAGAGATTGTCTAAAGGTTCGTGAAAAGCACATTAGAATCCACTGGTCAAGAAGAATTAAGGGAACATACAGTGAAAAGTGTCTACATTTTATACTGTTTATTGATGAGATAATGTAAATATTAATACGCGAAGAGAAATCTTTGTATCACTTTTTAATTTCGTGAACGGAAACGTGTGAAATTTAGCAAAGTTATAGTTTATATGAAGGGGAAGTAATAAGGATAACATTTATGCACATGTAACAATAATATTAGTCTGTGGTCAAACAATCGCGTGAATACAGATTGTCACCAACAACTTATAAAAAATACTAGCATGTCACGCTCCAGACGTGTTTTTAAACCGTAATTATTTTCGACTGCTATTTTACTCACTGTTATTAAAGTATCAGTATATTCTATGACTTCTAAAATTATTACTGAGATTTCTATAGGCTACTAATTATGTAATAATGTACTTCCCGTGTACATATAGAAAAAATATACTGATCCTTAGGCATAGAGATTATTAACAAAATAACGCGAGGGAAGCCGCGAACAAAAACTAATATAACTAAAAAAATGTAGGTTGAATAACACTGAACATTTCCAAGCCAGTTTCATCAGCGTTTAATTTTTCCTGTGGAACCATAATCGTGGGAATTATGACAGTAAGGTGCTAGGTTCGTGCCACCACCAGACATACAGTAAAGATTATATTACAATGTCAGAGTAGAGGAAAATGATTATACATGTACTAATAATTACTAGTAAAATCAAAATGTTACTACTGCTTACCAGTTAATTTCTTCCCGCAAACTCAGTAGCAGAATTGTTATAAAAAAAGTATTCAAAATTTTAACAGTAAATGTATTTACAACCTTGTTTCCGTTTCTCTTTCGGTCAAAATTATACCACCTTCCAGCAATAACTCCGTTCTCTGAAATACCAAAAGCGAAATAGGTCAGTGCCACACAGGCATTGTGAATAGCAAATACGATGTAATTTGCCGGAGTGGGACGATAATGGTGGTCCGCGACGGGAACTTACTCAGGGCTTGTGTGTAGGATCGCTGACCCCCTACCATATGCAAAGAAATTACATTTATTTACTTATCCTTTTCTAATGCAAGTAAGATTATTCAAAATAGCAATAAATTCTTAGTAAAAGATTGACAGGTTTTCCACATCCCTTATTCGTACCTTACCTATCATTATCATTCCTTCACAATATATTTGCACCTTATCGCCATCAAAGATTAGTAAGTAACCAATGAGCCAGTATAACTTTGTTTCTTCACCGATGAGATGCTTTCAATTATAGTGAAAACATAATAAAATAGTATTGAAAATTAAAAGTTACAATATCTGATGTTAATTACTGTATGCTATACATATTTTGTGTTTATTCTTTAGTCCCCCTACAATTATTTCTTAAATCAGAAATGTATAGACATTTTTGTTATACCTATAGAAGAAGATAGATGAAAACGATTCATATCCGAGCGAACTAATTTCTTAGTTCTTCGATGTATAACTGTATAACGTGATATATGACATATATGTATAATATATGACGCGTCTCTCTGTGCATCCTCCAAAACGAATGTAACTGTATATATCTATAAATATATGTTGTGCTATGTTATCTATATCTATACTAATATTATAAAGAGGTAAAGTTTGTGAGTTTGTGACGTCGTAGGGGATAATCTTTGGATCTACTAAACCGATTTTGAAAATTCATTTACCAATAGACAGACACGTTATTTATGAGTGTCGTGGGCTATATATTAACCCGAAAAATGAAAAGACTTCTTTGTGGTAGTCGGACTTGGAAAGTAAGTCGGAGAAAAAACAGTCGAACGAAAATATTTCTTACGAAGGCTGCCTTAACGATTAGAGATATATGATTGAGTTCTAGAGAAAAGTTGTAGTGCTTGATAATGCCTACAAAAAACAGCGACAGCATATGTCTAACTTCTATATTTAAGTCACGAAAAGTGTTTTTTTATAAATGTTTACCGCCCAACGAAGTGGGCTTGGGTCAGCTAGTATATAATGAAAAGATAAACCAGACCGAGTTTCTTGCCGGTTCATCTCGATGACTGGGTAGTTTTCACGTTGATAAGTGTCTTCTCAGGGCCTAAATTAAATAAAGATTTTTTGATTTTCATTTTAACGTATTATCGTCCTATGAAGAATGCCGATAATTCACAACTATTACATGAAAAAACATTTATTCGTTTTGTATAAAGAGTGATATTAATACGCGATATGCTGTATTTATACTTTTGGTTGATTTATGGACCGCTGTTTAAAATGAAGTCCACTTTTTGTAATGTAATTGTGCAATGTAATAATAAAAAAATAAATTGTAATAGTTATTAGTAAATAAACATTATAGGGTGGAGTGAAAAAAACAAAATTTTTTTTTTTCTTAGCCTGGGGGTCAAATTTGTAGCTTATAAAAAACAAAAATTTTTGAAAAAAAAAAAAAATTTTACTCAACATCTTGAGCCAGCCCACTCATTTTTAAAATTAATTACGAGTAAAAATATTTGGTTGCAAAAAAAAATTTTTTTTTGTCTTTGAATCTCTTAAAACATCTAAGAACTGGCAATTATGATCATTTCCAACTCAAATTTTATTCTAGTGCCCTAAAGAGGAATGGTACTTTTTGGGATTTTTTTTTTAAATTAAAACAATAGTCACAAAAATTTTTTTTTAACTTGTGATTTTTAATTGGCATAAAAGAGGATACTCTGAAGTTTCTAGAACGCCTTCAAAATTTTTTTTTTTGCAACCAAATATTTTTACTCGTAATTAGTTTTAAAAATGAGTGGGCTGGCTCAAGATGTTGAGTAAAATTTTTTTTTTTTTTTTCAAAAATTTTTGTTTTTTATAAGCTACAAATTTGACCCCCAGGCTAAGAAAAAACAAAAAAATTTGTTTTTTTCACTCCACCCTAATAAACAATAGAATTTATTTCATTAATGTTTACTTCTTTGGTTCCCTACATGAACCTTGAATACTGAACTGTATCACGGTGGCTGGAGACCGCCCTTCGCATGACCTTTGTAATAATTCCGATCATTTTTATTATGGCAGCCCTTTCCTACCTGACCGACTGTTAGTGCAGATTGTAACAAACAGGTCTAAAAACACTTTATATAAACATTTTCCAGGTCACAAACTGAGCACATTAACTTGAGAATTCAATGTAGTAAGAGTTGTAGGGGATTTACATTATTTTCAAATTAAATATACTAGAACACGTTCGATATTTATATATTAACGTAGTTTGATAAGAATGTTTATTTTTAAGGCATTCATTTATATATTCTTTTGAAGTGAAAGGTATTTAGGTGCGTAGAGCGGAATCTTTTTCGTAGAAGATAAATTTATAAATTCGCGTCATGACATGCATGACATAGTAAGCATGACCGTCCCTATTGCGCTTGCGCGGCTTGCTTCAGAGTAGCGACGCGTAATATAACGGCCTGTGTACATCTAATATTGATATTTTGTACTGAGATTGTGCAGATGAATTTATAAACTGTATACAAAAGAATATAATTATTATTCGGAGTGCCAATAGGTGTGAAAGAGAGACTAATGATAACAATTTAAATATTATGAAACTTAAATAATTCAAACCATAATTAATTTGAAAATTCAAAAGAGAACACAGTTTAAATTCCATTGCTTTGATTTTTCACTTCTGTCGGCAGTCCTTATGACTGCCTCGACTTTTTTTTTACGAGAATAGATATTACCTACCTACCGTATTCAGTTATACATTATGTCCCATGTTAAATCCTCTTCGACATATATTATACTATGCAATGTATATAAACGGTTGAAACATGGTAAATTTATTTTTATGTAATTAATATACAAGAAAAAAACACAATTCTGAATGTGTATGTGTGTAGTAACGCCATCTATTAATAAATATTGATTTTATTAATACTTTCCCATATTATTTCCACCAGTGTGAATAATATAATTATATATAGTAGTTCGACTGCTTAATGTGTTTATGTTCCGCCGCGTCTGTCTGTCTCTCTGTTCGTGATAAACTCAGAAAATACTGAGCGAATTTTCACGTGGCTTTTATTAATAGATAGAGTGATTCACGAGGAAGATTTAGGTATATGATTTATCAAGATTTTTTTGGTAAATTGGTTGAAACATAACAATAATTGTTGGAAGTGCAGGAAAAAGTCAAGCCGCCTGGGAGCTTTCGTCGAATACGCAATCTAATCCCTTTGAGATATAACAAAACAATTGAGATAATACACGATGCAGACAAACTCGCGGGTATGAGCTAGTTATAGATAATTCGAAGTCTAAAAAACCCGTTCGTATATATGACATTTTACCGAGAAATGTAAATAATAAAACATATAATTTATTTTATTTTTCCAACGTCTTCGAAATTCTTTCGAGACAGTTGTATTGTACAAGTAAAGCCCTGTCTGAATAAATCATCCTGGCTCTTGAAATAGCCGTGATCCTAATTTCTTGTGCCTGTAACTATATTTTCGTAGTGAACAAACTAGCAGCTAGGTTTTACTCTAGATATCCTGAAGGTTATTTCAATATTTAGAGTACGTCGTATATAAATATTCAGTATGTCAGTAAAAATTTAACATTTAAAATATGTTTCGTTGTTCTACTTTTAGGGAGAGAAATATATTAGCTTCGTTGTATGTTTTCCTTTCTTGAGACGCTTCAGAGATTTGGTGGTGGATGGTGATATACGTACATACATACTAGTCAAGCGGGTTTTAGTGTTAAAAGGCTATTATAGAGTGGATCAATATGTAAACGATGGTGATGTCTGGAATTGACTCATCTCTGTGCAACCATTAAAAGCGTTTGTGACATGTACCTAATATATTCTAAATATTATATATATTTGTTAAAAAGATAAACCATATCGAGTTTCTTAGCGGTTCTTCTCGATGACTGGGTTGTTTTCCGAATCGGTGGTAGTTTTGACGTTCATAAGTGCCTTCTTAGGGCCTAAATTGAATAAAGTGTTTTTGATTTTGATTTTAGATCATTCGACAAATTGACATCGATCTAACAAGTTTATAATTAAATTTATTAATGATCTTTATGGAAAAGTTCACATAAACTCTCATTAAAAACAATTAATTATCAGAAAATGAATAGCTTGTTGACATTTGAGACACTACGTAAGTGGAGACAGAACATATTTGTTTTTTATAGATAAAAAGAAAACATCTTGTTATTGGAATTTTTATTTACAGACAAGTGTTGTTATTATTATTATTTTTATAATATAGAAGGTAGACTAACAGGTCGGTCATCTGACGTTAAGTAAACACCGCCGTCCATAGACACTAGCAACACCAAGGGAGTCGCAAATGCGTTGACAGCCTGTGTTTGGGGGGAGGGGGTGGAGCGGGGAGTTAGGGGGACAAAAGGGGAGAGAATGGGAGAGAAGGGGAGAGAGGAGCGGAGAGGGGGAGGGGAGGTGTTCCTCCGGCATACTTACTGACCGCACAAAACACAACAATGCAAGCACTGTTACTTCACGTCGGTTTTCTGTGAGAGGGTGGTACCACCCCGGACGAGCCGACCCATTCATGCCAGTAATAGCTTCAGCGTGGCTCTACCTGCTTCTATTAAGTTTTTATTGATACAACTTCAGGATTCTTATGTTTCTCATATACATATACTTGCATTTACTCATATAAGAAGACATTTACAACAGAAAACCCCCATAAATATGCACGTGCGAAAATTTTGAACTCTTATAGAAACTTGTTAAACTCATGTATTCTCTTAGAAAATATCAATAAATATTCTATCGGAATTTATAATATCTTTTCCACAGCAGTTGGATAGTAAATCAGAGAGTTTTTTAGAATTTTATATTTATTACTCTTTCAAATTACAAAGCAATTTACGAACTTTTCATATGTTTTTTATGATCGTATAAATAATCTTTACACTGAGTACTCTCGCAGTAATATAATATTAAACGAATAAATATTAAAAAACAAATATACATTTTCAAGTGAATACATATTATCTGGTTTTATTCACGTTCATGCTTTATTAATATATCTCTTAAAGTCATCTTACTGAAAATACCTATACAATGTATAAAGTGTTTACGTGCTAACTAATGTAGTGAATTTCCATGGACCCTAGATTTATTTAGGTCTGCAAAACTATTCACTATTAGGTAAGGTTAGACTTTAGAATCGCGGAACATTGAAAACGGGTGACGTATTTCACTTTCTAATAATGTTTCGGCAAAGTATATTTTTGGAAAGTGACACTTGTAAGTGAAATTGAAAATATGCCGATGTTAATAACTTAACCACGCTTTACTTAGTATGGCTTAGTATGTATAATCGACTGAAATACATACGTTAACATATAAACTTGGCATATTTAGGTCTGTTAGTTTTATCTATGTCCAGGACTCAAACTCGAAACTTTTAAACTAAATCAGCGTTATTGCTGACTTTTGCAGTATAATAGTAACATATTTATATTGTAACTAGCGACCATGTCCCGACTTTGTACGAGTTTACTATACTAAAATGACGTCATATGTTTCTGGTAAATGGCAACCAACATAGACCAATGTGCGGTATAAAAGCGGGCGGTACATTCACGAATTGGGTAGTTAGCACCACCAATCAACTGCCATATTTTTTGAGCCATTACAATGCGATTGCCTTTTAGATTCTTTATGACAATAGCGATCTGTGCAGTCATTTGTTTGCCAGCTCAATTGGTTAAATACTATTTTAGGAGATTTTGGCGGGATATTGGAATGGTATATGCTGGATTTCCTATTTTATTCATAATCTTGGTTATTGTGCACAAGTGAAGTGCATGGGAAGTAATATTATGGAGAATGGACTCTGACTTGCCACAGAAACTCCCTGGAAAGTTCTAACAAGGTGCCACCATCTTCTTAGAAAATTTAATTTGTCGCAGGACACTTATAATATCATCATTACCTAGTCAACAATAATCTACTAGAAGAGATAGGTTCCAATAAAAGAAATACAGTAAAAGCTCTTTATTCGCGGGGTATATGTTCCGTAAATATGCTGCCAATACAGAAACCGTCAATATGGAATGGTAATTTATACGGGATTATAGGGGAGACGTTCCTAGGTGACAAAATAAAAAACAAATAAAAAAAAAACAATTTAATTTAAGTTTTTGACTATATTGATTAATTATTATCTTAAGACGTAGGCAATGGTTTCAAGAAATTTATAATTTTCTCTTGCTTGGAAGTATTTAAAAGCTCCTTCAATTCAGACTGATTTCAGCAGTGGCATTAGCAATTTGTCTGTTAAGAATAATATTTCGTTCCATAGAGGGATTAATTTTCATAAAGAAATCACAAAGCTCATTTGCCATTCTTAAATCTTCACTAAGATTTTTCAAATTTAATGTCACGTTTCCAGTGTTTGTTTGAAGCCTCTTCTTCAATGGGCTGTGAATTTAACATTTTTTCCAAGTCGGTTTCATTCTATTTGCAATTTCGGCAATGTTTGCAGTTATAGTTTGAATTTGCACAGATTCTTCGTCATTTTCCGCAGTCAGTACAGGCCACAGTTTATTCCAGGATGAATTCGATGTGTATGACTTCAGTTCTTCCATCGATTCTTGTATATTTACGATACATATGTATGTACCGATTGTAGCCGCGAATATAGGAATTGGGTCGCATTTTTTTAATCCACGAATAGTGTAAACGCGAATGTAGGATGCGCGAATGAAGAGCTTTTACTGTACTAAACTATTACTTTTTTACAAAGCAACTAAATATCTTACTTGCGATTAGTTCCAAGGCTAAAGTAAAGTATATCCTAGATAAATGTTGTTCTGGATTTGTAAGTTAAACATGTCAACTACCCGATTCAATTTTATTATATTATATTATAACAGGAAACATTGTAGAAGTGCATGTGTTTTACTTTATATTTAAAAAAATACTTCTTTATTCGTATATATTACTAGCTGACCCGTGCAACTTCGTCTGGATCAAATCGGTTATCACCGGTTTCAATTGTATTTTTAAAGGGGAAAAATTTAAATAAACCTAGAACCCGATTGCAGCCACTCCTACCGTTTTTAATTGTAAATCCAAACTATTAAGGGACTCACTCAAACATGGTATGTGAGTAATCTTTTAAAATAAGCCTAGAACCCGTTCGTAGCATCAAAACAAACACTATTCAATTTACGCCCTATGAAGGCACTTATGAACGTCAAAACTACCACCGGTTCGGAAAACAACCCAGTCATCGAAAACAACTGGCAAGAAACTTGATCTGGTTTATCTTTTTAACAAATATATATAATATTTAGAATATATTAGGTACATATCACAAACGTTTTTAATGGATGCACAGAGATGAGTCGATTCCAGACATCACCATCGGTCACATATTAATCCAGTTTATAATAGCCTTTTGACACCAAACCCGCTTGACATGGCGCTTAAATTCGCAATCCGGAAATCGGTAATAATCATCTACCAGGTTCAATTAAAAGAAAACTACATATATTGGCGGTAATGTAAAAAAAAAGCTTGAGAGGTCTATGGACCCCCAGTTGTAACGAAGTTCCTTTCCATTTTTTGTAGACATTTACTATACAGTCAGTATAGTTTACATTATAAAATATCAAGTTATCAACTTAAAGTTACATTGTAAATTAAACGATAAAATCATTACATAGTATAAAATAAAGTTCCTGACCGCGTCTGTCTGTCTGTCTGTTCGCGATAAACTCAAAAACTACTGAACGGATTTTCATGCGGTTTTCACCAGTAGATAAAGTGATTCATGAGAAACGTTTTGGTATATAATTTGTCAAGGACTTATTTTTAATCACGGCGGGACAACGTATGCCGGGCCCGCTAGTATATTCATAAAATAAATAATGATAAGTTAAACACTAAATTATATCATAACTATTTTCAACTTGTATTAAAACTTTTTCACACTCCATTGTATTGAAGAAAAATATAAATATTAAAAAGATAGGAGCACGACGCGTCAACTGTCACTTGACTGTAACTATTCATCTAAGAGCTAACAACGGTTTCGACTGCAAATTCCTATAAGCCAGTTTTTTTATATATCTTTATGTTCCTCCGAACAGCGTGAGAGCTACCTGGCTGCCGGTAAACGTTGCCTTTATTATCGCACCTTTACAGGCAGAAATATTGATTTTTATATAATTATTAAAAAATATTGATAATTTTAGAATGTTTTGTTTTTCACTAACTTTAAAAAGCTACTAAAACATGAAATTATTATTGTCAGATATTTTTGTCACTAACAATAATGTGCTCAATGCTATTTTTTGTAAATAAAAAAGTATGTTCAAATCATGTTAAGATAGCAGTAATTTTAATATTATTTTATTTAGACATAAAAAGGGGTAAATTAAAAATAACATGTATAGAATAATGTAGCTATAGCTATAGTTTAGGGCAACACTGGCTGTATGATAAAGATAGCAATAATTGTGGAAGCGCCTGTTATAGACGCATGTATTCAAGATGACGTCAGTCCCGTCATATGTCTATGTTTATCGTTGTTTTTCATTGTTTACGGTGAAATCTCAATATCATAATAGATAATAAAATGAAATATGTTCTTTGTAATGAAAAAAATAAAATGGTTTGAAAATAATTATTTTATTTATAAAGAATATCGTCGGGCGTATTATTTACTATAACAACATTCTCTGGCAGTGATAAATTCATAGTTTTAATAGCGTTTAAAAGTTACTGAAAAAAAATATTCCTATAATTATTTATAAATCAAAATTTTGACCTGTAAAGGTGTGATGCGCATTAAAAAACACAACATTAACCGGCTATCAGGTATACTGAACCTGTTTGAAAGGGCATAATATATCTTCATGTTAAAGAACCAGCTTTTCTAAAATTCAAGTTCTCCCAACGTTGCTGGCTCTTGTACTAAGGTGTCGCAAAAATGTCCAGTTACATTAACTAGTAATTTTTGTCTTTCGTTGTCCCGGAGATCCCCTTGCGTTATATGGGGCAAAAAGTATTCTAGATGTAACCGTCAAAATTGGATCAGTAGTTTCAGAGTGATACGTGCTCACAGGGACAGACAGACAGACAAAAATTGTAAAAGGATTATTTTTGACTCTATATCGATAACAAAGTCTAACCCGATCGAAATTTTCAAAAAATATTTAATGTACAGATTTGGTTTCGTTACAGTTTTATTATAGTACTAGCTGACCCGTGCCCACTTCGTTGGGCGGTAATAGGCATTATCAAGCAACAGCTTTTCTCTAGAAATCAATCATATATATCTCATAATTAAGGCAGCGTTCGTAAGAAACGTTTTCGTTCGACCATTTTTCTCCGACTCCCCAGATATTACCCCCTATAACCTTACAAACTTTACCTCTTTATAATATTAGTATAGATTATAGATAATATAATTAGTTAATAGCTTCTGCCCGCGACTTCGTACGCGTGGAATAGTTATTTTGGGCTAAGACCCAGCGGAAGCTCTCAAAAGGAAATAAAGCCTCGATTTTAAAACATTTTTCATTGTTGCTCCGTTCCTATTGCCCTTGGCGTGATGATATGTAGCCTATAACCATTCTCGATGAATGAGCTATATAACACTGAAAGAATTATTCAAATCGGATCAGTAGTTCTTGAGATTACCCCTTACAACGCCACAACGTCACAAACTCACAAACTTTACCTCTTTATAATATTATATTAGTAATATATTAGTATATAGATTATAGCCCCTGCCCGCGATTTCGTCCGCGTAGTAATAGTTACTACTCTGGGCTAACGCTGACACACAGCAGAAGCTCTCAAAAAGAAAAAAACATCTCGATTTTGAAACATTTTTCATCTGTCCTCCGCTCCTATAGGCCTTAGCGTGATGATATATAGCCTATAACTATTCTCGATGAATGACCTATATAACACTGAAAGAATTATTCAAATCGGACCAGTAGTTCCTGAGATTACCCCTTACAACGCCACAACGTCACAAACTCACAAACCCACAAACTCACAAACTTTACCTCTTTATAATATTAGTATAGATAGAAGTAAGATTATAGTAATATATTAATAATTTTTATTTTAACATGCACAAACCTGAATCTGCTCACTCATTTCGTTGACAAATGCAAGATCAGTTTTGATAGTAACTGTCTACCAAAATTGTTTGCTATGTCACGGGCCGCATAAATACCGGCCGCGGGCCGCAGTTCGACAACCACGGGTCTAAACGATTTACATTCATTTTTTATCGTTTTGATATTTGAAGTTCTTCAAAGCCAAGCTAACTATGTAAGAAGACACCGACATAATAGCAATGATTTTTTTGTTACTTAATATTATAAATTTGCGATATCTTCTTAGATATACATTAAAATGAAAAGCTGTAAAGAGCAATTATAATATACGTCACGTGTCCAACGTAAACATAGTATTTTATTGGATAACAATCATTACATAGTATAAAACAAAGTCGCCTACCGCGTCTGTCTGTCTGTCTGTTCGCGATAAACTCAAAAACTACTGAACGGATCTTTATGCGGTTATCACCAGTGGATAAAGTGATGCACGAGGAACGTTTTGGTATATAATTTGTCCAGGTTTTTTTTATAATCAGGGCGGGACAACGTCTGCCGGGCCCGCTAGTTAATAATATATTACAAAAATTTAGTACAAAGCGTTTCTACATTATTGTCATGTTTCTCATAAGGTTAAAGCCAGTGTTATCAATGTATGCGCCTGAAAACTTTATTCTGCAACTAGATTCGAATATATCGACTTTTCTGTAGTTTATATAAATATAATATACACGTATTGTATAAGTCGCGACTGACGTTGGAGGTGTTAGTTATAAAGGTATGACGACAATCATAGATGACGTCCTCCTTGTCTTATTAATTTGTCGTTATTAATAATAAAAGCGTTTACCCTAAACAGCAGGTATATTATTACATTATTGAATATGGTTTTATCACCCACTTCCTGTGCCGCTACGTCACACTCAAGAAGCGAGACTACAACACGACTGGAACATTGACATTAGCGCCACCATATCCGTTGAGACTGAACTCCGCTTCTCTTTTTTTTCTCGAACTGACTACGCTATTGGCCTAGCAAGGCTTTAACAGCTTCACCGGACTACCAGAACCTCACTTTTTTTTTTTTACGGGGTAGAAAAAAAACTGCACTGTACCTGGGGGGAAAAACAGTACAGTCCATAAAAAAAGGGGGGTGTAAAATTAAAAAGCAAAGGGGGTCACCGCTCTCACGCCCCCCTGTTATTGCTACGCCTTATATAGGTTTGCTTCGTTTTAGATGGTAGCGGGTAATATTTATGTCAGTACAAATACTTTTTGACGATAGGACGACCATTTGCGCCGACGTAAAAAACAGTAATTAAAAAATATGAACACAACAAACATTACTAAAATAAATAAAACATTTAAAAAATATAATAAAAATAGAGTTTCAATAAAAAAGTTTAATGAAAAAAAACCTAATATCTTTTATTACGAGTCATGAGAAAGTATCAGTAAACTGATCCCCAATTATTGTGGTCGATAATAGTGATGTGATTGCAATTTAAATTGGCGATGTTTATATATCCTAAACCGTGTATTATTTTTAACTTCGAATATATATAAGAGAGAATATAGATTTTTAAGAAGACTAATATTATTAACAACAGCAGAAAAAGGTGTGGACCAAGAGTCTGCAGAAAAAAAAACCTATTGGACTGAAATACATAGTAAATGGAAGCTTGTCACATAACATCAGTGAATTAATTCATGTCGATTAAGCCGCTTCTAAGATTAGCGTGTATAAACACACAGAGAAACAAACAAAAAATCCTAAAACTATTTTTAGGCCTCGGTAACATAACAACAAAAATTTTTTTTTATTTTTGATAAAATATGTAATGTACAGACACGATTCGTTTACGATTTCATTATATATACAGATGATAAAATTTACGCATAAAAGAAGTAAATTTAATAAGATAATCTAAATCTGTCTTAAGTATTACTAAGCCTTAGAGGGGGGGGGGGGGGGCTTATGATTTGATTTGATGTCTGGATTTGTAGGTTTGATATATGAGACGCGCGGTCTTATCCACTGGGCTACAATCGCCCTAGTAGCGAAGTAGTGTAAGTTAATTCCTCTATTTGACTATAAATTCCTTATTTCCAGACTTGTTAACACCTGCCCATTAATCAATAAAGAAACCGGACCAGAATGAAAAATACTTATATAAATGTTTACGAAAGCACAGGGGGGGGGGGGGGGGGGGGGTGGGGGGTTTTTGTTGCTGGGGGGGGGGGGGGGGGGGGGCATACAAAAATTCTGCCTACGTAATACTTGATCGCGCCCCCTTACTCCATACCCCTTAGCACACTATCTCGTAGCATCCGATCGGTGTAGCAAGCTGTGCTACGACGTAGCAACACGGGACTACGATATGCTACGACAAGTTAACCAAAGATTATAAAGGTCGCTTTAATAATTAACTTGGAAAAATGTATCACCCTATTACTGTTATCCCACCTATGTAGGCTCAGCACAAGTTGTGTTTCTTCTTCTCTATCAGCTGCCATTTTAATAGACGGTCCATTACTATATTCGTTCATCTTCACATTTAACACTCTTCTGGTTACATTACTTTCACCTCTCCTCATAACATATGCACCTCTGCCACATATAATCTTTTATCCGTCTCTTTCGTAGCCCGATACTCAGACCCCATCATGATAGGGTTTATACTGGTGTTGTAAACTTTTTCTTTGAGTAAAATTAAATGATTATCGCAAGATTTTTAGTATTACGTTTTGTGTAACAAATGATTCATTGCAGAATGAAGTGTACCCAATTTTTATTTATTATTAATATACTCTTACAGTTACAATATAATGGTGTTATAAGATTTTTCTTGGATTTTAATCCAGACAAATGTATTCATGATAAGTTAATCAATTTCACTTAACTGAATATGAAATTTGTAATTGAAAATTTTTTTAAACATAGTTTAACGTTTGATAAAACGGTATGTATATAATTGAAATAATAACATGTACTTATTATTCTATTTATATTTTGGTTAGTTAGTCGATAGAGTTTGTAAATGTATTACAAGTGTCAGTGTTTGAAGAAGTATTGTTGATATTGTTTTTATAACAGAGTTAAGATAAATTAGCGCACATTCTTATATTCTGGAAAGCGTAGAGGCAACATTAATCAACGTACTTAGTACACGCAAAGCGGTTAGCTAGTGTTATTCATGCCATTTATATAGATTGCTTTTAAATAGCGGGTCTACACTTTCAGTGCACTTGTATGAGTTGTATATTATAAGAAAAAGGAAGGATAAATTTAGTTCTCTAGTTAAAGCAGGTTAAACTTATGTAATTTTATTGAGCTCTAGAATATTCTATTAAGCGATCTCTTCTATTTTAATGTTGGTTATAAATAGTTTTCATTTAAATTTAATTGATGCCATGTGACCGGTATGCCCATAGACATAAATTCCAATTTACCTTTATCCCTCTCTATATATTATTCATAGACAATGAGGTAGCCTGATATCGTAGCTCCTGTCTTTACATTTGGACAGGCTTTACAGACGACAGATACTCTCTGTCTAAAATAATTCAGGTGTATTCGAAACCTAATGTTCGTCATATTCGCATTAGTTTATTATAAAAATTGGGTTATTTTTATAATTATATATTATTAGCAATTATTAAATCAATAATAATAATAAAAACGCTTTAACCTGAATTAACCGATTCAGCAACACACTACTGAACACTGCTATATACAACACTCGATATGGATGGGCCGACGCTCCACACTAGAATGAACCACGTTCACGTTTCGCCACGCTCTTCACAGGCCAGCTCCTCTGATATGTCGAGTCAGGTCGAGACCAGCTCTTCCGAAACGTCGGAACATGTCAGGTCCAGTCCAGTCTAGTCCAGTCCACCAAGAACAATCAAATACAGCGTTAGCCGATACAAATATACAATACTGAACATAGTGACCATGAACCACCTCTCGTACCGTAGATGTGAATAGCTCAAGTGTCTGAGCGAGAATGCCTCCAATGACTTTTTTTTTCTCGAACTGACTATGCTATTGACCTGGCAAGGTCTTTACAGCTTCACCGGACTACAGGCGACTGACTCGCCTTTTATAGCATTCTGTCAAGTTACGACCGGCCGATAACTTTCGACCAATGGCGTGTCAGGTCAAATTTGAATATAGTCTCTGTTAACAATATTATGCAGACTGTTATCATTAATTGTTTATTTCAATGCGCAGTTAAAGATTCAGGGTATAAGGATTTTATTGCGGCGATTTGGTAAAATATTAGTGTTAATTAAGAAGTGTAGTTGTTGGATGATAATTGTGATAAAGTACGGTAGCACAGTGGTATGTTAAATATGATCGAAATTTCGGACGGATTACAGGACTGGAAACGTGAGTGATTTGATGCGTTGTTCAAATACGCTAGTATGAGCCATCATCTCTTTAAATCATTCTAATTCATATTGTATACAAGAGTTAATACCAGTTTAACGCACACACAGGTCCAAGCCGGGCTAAAATTGCGAGAACGAGAAAGCAAAGTTATATTTACATATGCCAGGTTCAACGTTGTATAGATTTAATTTTAGCAGTTTGCAAACTATTAACTATTTTCTGTATTAAGTGTTTTGTATATTTTGAGTGTTACTTTGAATTTAAATCCGTGTGCGATAGAATAATAAAATGAGAAATATAATTTTTAAACAAACCATATTTCCTGTAAAATGTATGAATAATAATTAAGTAATATTCAGGGTAGAGTTGTGGGTACTAAACACTAATAGAGTTTAAGTTTAATGATAATACAAAAAAAAACACGTTAAAAGAGCGAGAGAGGGAGTACGACGAGAGCTATATTTAAAAAAGAATTGGGTTACAAGTTTTTGATTATCACAAATATCGAAACGAAGTTGTAAAATCAAAATAGATTTTTAATCTTTGCTTTAAGCATTAAACAACTATAACACTGTGACCGTGCTCTGCTAGCATTGCAATGCTTGCTTTGTTAATCATTCATATTTATTTCAACATTTAAACCAAATAGAAATAACTACAGAGAGCGTAACTACTGACACAATAACATTTCAAAAGCTTTTCTGTTGTGATCTTGAAATGCTATGTAGTGGATTTTATTCATAATCCTGTATTATTTGGCTCTATATTTTGTAAAATTGGTGGTATTTTTCTTAATTCTTAGGGAAATATACAGCTACAGTTTTTACAAGTTTCCGCATCTATAAAAAATAAATCATTTTCCTTAAATATGTATGATCCGAAGAAGGAAATTAAAAATCAAAAAGCTGGAATTTAGAACGCATTTAAGTTTCTGAACACTTGTGTTAAACAGATCTACGTTCAGATCACTAACTAATTTATTAACACTGTTACCAACTCTAATTATGTACGAATTTTGCCTGTAGGTCGCCTTAACTTAACCGGGTTATAAAGTATGCTATGTTTTCTGCTAGGCACAGCTGGTACACGCAAGTTAATCTTACTCAGTAATTTCGAACAATCAATTTTACCAGTGAGTATACAAAGAAGATATACTATATCAGCTTTTTTTCTGCGCTCATACAATGGAAGTATTCTTTTTACAGCGTAATGTGTAATTTGATAAATATGTTTTAGATTTAAATTTTACGTAAGATAATTTGGTAATAAACAGTATTGTACAAGTGAAGTGGATGTGATAGGAGCATGGATTCTGGCTTGTCACAAAAACTCCCTGGAAGATTATAACACGACAGCCACTATCTTGTTAGTTCATTAAAATGATCGCAAGTAATTTGTAATATCACTACCTACTCGACAATGGCAGTAATAATCTATTAGAAGATCGCTTGCTAGAAATAAAATAAACATTTAAAAAGTTTAAAATTTGTATTACGATCAAAACAATCGACTGTTAAGCTTTATAGGAGACGCAAGACTAGTAAAATTGTTATTCGAAATAGAAAACAAGAGGACACGTTACCCCTACTTACCGTTCTGTGTGTCTAGCCGCTAATATTTCATTCATTCGCGAGGGTCGTATCTCTGTTTGCATCCTATTTACAACTGTCGCGGACACTCGGAAGTAGTCAAAGAGAAGTCTATCTTGTATGTTTGCTCTGCACGCTACGACACATCTATGGACTCTCTGGCTTTTATGTCTGTGAGTGCATTTAGCCAAGTCAGGGTTGTGCCCGAATGTGCAAAGCGGAATATAAGTGCAATCTTCAAATTTAACTTAAGCTCTTTTCTACCTTACAAATTTGAAAGTTATTTGCGGACTTTTGTCAGTTAGATAATCCTATCGCACAGGTTGTATCGGTGTTTAAGATTCCAAGTACATTATTGAAAACTGTTCAAATGTTCCTTTAACATATTTCTGAATAAAATTAAGGGCCAACAATTTATGCTGAGCACATGAATAATTTCTTTATCTCTACTTTTTCCCTACACTAACAATGAATTCTCACTATTAAAGAATATTATTATCATTCTCAATTAGATAATTATTTCACTTAATAGAATGTCTTGTAATAACTGTAAAGTTAAGACAAATTAGTGCTTTTTTACAATGCTCTATCGAGGTTCAGTGACATCTCAAAAAATATTTTGCATGTTACTATTTCCTACCCATTTTATATATACACAATAACTAAGCTATATTACGTAAGATACCAACAATATTACAAAGTAGAAGGTCAGATAACCCAAAATGAAAAAATAAAATAACTACGTGATGGACTGAGATCTCGTCAAAAACACCCATAATTTTTTTTTGACAGAATACGAAATAGGAAAATTGTTCTTTATCATAAGCTCTATATCACAACGTTTCGGAGATTCAATCTATTTTAATGATAATCGTATCAATAAATGATCTCAGGGAATATATATTGTAATTCTAAAACATATTTTTCTATATACATTTTTCTAACAGCATCATTAGGGTAGTGGATAAGTCGTGTGTAGTCATAAAAATTTCATTTGTCAATCTGCAAGCACGTTGAGTGAACACGAGTTGTTAGGCGTCATAGAATATTTTTTTACTTTCAGAAGCGATTATTATTATGTATTTTCATTTTTCTCTTAATAATGACTTTGTAATACGAATTCGACTACTTGGACTAAGCGTAGGTGTGCTTTTTATAGCTTCAAACTACTGCGTTTAGGTTATCTGACAAGTGGATGCTATTAACTTATAATTTATTTATCCGCGATCTGCTTCAGTTTTATACAATATTACCGACACATTTCTTTAGATTCCTTTAAGTATCAAGACCATTCTTTAAGTGTAGAAGTAAATTCAGTTTAAAGCATGTTCTTGTATAATAAGAATAGATTGTTTTAGATTTTACTTTGTTAATTGAGCCTTAGTGTAAGATCTCATCACATCTGGCAACGTAATCATTTTCTTAATCTTTGACACGTCTCCGCAGAGGCTTGCGCGGCACGGGCTTAGTACTGGCCGTGTATCGGTGCAGAGCGATCGTGTCGCGCGCTCTACGCTCCCGGTTGCACATCGTTCCGAGTGACCAATCAAAACGAAATATTACAAAACAGGAAGAGTGTTTGTGTAGTGGCTACCAATTATATTGTGCTTGACGAGTGTTGTGACAGTGGATTTAAATTATATCGACTAGTTTGAAATTACTTCGTTGTATAAGGTAGGTTGGATAAATTCACTCATACGGATGATGTATGTACTAACGCTGATCCTAATTTTTACTGCACGAAAATGATGATGATGATTAGTAAAAACAGTGAGATTTTATTTATTTATATATTATGTATACTTATACTCGCATACGAATTTAACGGAGGGCATTTTAATCAAATTTCTAGAAAACAAACACTTGGTAATTAAAATGTAACTGAACTCTTATAAAGCCCATAGTCTAAAAAAAGCGTTCGTGCGTACTTTATATCGGGGCTTGTAGAGAAATACATCTAAAAAATTAGGTGAAGGTCACTCGAAAACAACACGCCTGGGCGCCATCAAAATAACACCACCGTTGGGCGCCAATAATAATTACCAAGTTATCGTTTCCATTGCTTATTTATACTCTCTAGGGGTAATAATTAATTGACGATCAAATAATATAATTTGCATATTTAATCTTTATAATTATATCCTATCAATGTATAAATAGGGGAATATATATAATGTATAAAACCCTTCAGTACCGTTTCCCCTCAGTTTTTCGAACAGTTATCTTTTTTTAGGAAATAGTTTATTTTCCATAGCATCGACGAGTCGGAACCTCATTTTACTGTTGTATTCGTCATAATAATCGACTTTTACGTTTATTAATTTATAATACTTATTACTATTTACTCAGACTTGATCTCTTACTATTTAACAAAAAAATCCAAACAATATTAATACACAATTTTTATGAATTATTGTCAAATTTCGTGCACGAACGACCATTAAAATTAGTGAAATAAATTAGCTCGTGCTCGTAGACATTATTTTCTTAAGAGATAGTTTAAAAATATATTTAGTAGTATAAAGAAATTATATTACCAAAAGAAGAACGAACCATAAAACTATCTGAACATTTCGACTGTTTAGATAGGCAATTAAAAGAAATATAAAGTTTATTAAATCGTTTCTGAAATAGGGTTAGCTGATTGAAGTCACTTTGATTAAAAGCTGGAGTTAGGCAACAGCCTGAACGATTAATAAATATATTTTTGAGAAGTTAGAAATTTATAATAATTGCAATGTGAATGGCAAGAAAAACTGAAGTTTAAGATTTTAGTTCACCTACAAGTTGTCTCTAATTACTCGATACAAACTTATAGGTTTAGCGCGTAACAACCGTAACTAGATACGCTGAGATTCGGTAGTCTTTTTGAGTAAAATAGGATTCTTTATTCCTTGATAATAAATAGGCTCCTGGCAATTATAAGTTCCGATTTCTTAATATCTATACGAATATATGAATATTGCAACATAATATTAAGGTAAGTGTAACAAAATACTCGTCTATCCTGTCATTTGGAGTAATATGAAGATATAACGTTATCCGTGTATCCATCCATCATGTTCTCACTGAGGAAACGAAATGGATGTTTGGTAATAACTAAATTGATATAACGCTAGAGTATTACGCAGCCGAGCGTAAAGTTATTTTACGATTCAATATTATAGCCCTTTGACGATGGATTCTATCGTTTGTTTGCCGTTGTTAATTATATCGAATCCTTAAAACGATTTCAAATAACTACATTGATTTTCAACGTTCATTAGATTTTTGACTTTGATTACGTGCTAATTTGTTCTGACTTACCGCATTAAGCGCATTATTTATACTATAATCTATACTTTTATACAAATATTATAAAGCTGAAGTTAACGTGTTAATCTCAGGAACTACTGGTCTGATTAAAAAATTCTATCAGTTTTAGATAGCTCACTTATAGAGGAAGGCTACAGGATATATTACTGCGCTAAGACCAAAGGGAGCAGAGCAGCAACATGTAGAATGTTTCCAAATCGGGGTTATTTTTTCCTTTTTATAGCTACCGCTGCGTGTTAGCGTTAGCCCAAAGTAATTATTCCACGCGGATGAAGTCGCACGCAGAAGCTAGTGTTAACAAAACATTTAACTCAAACTAAAATAGCATAATTTTAGCGACAGAACAATTAAATAATTTTTGATAGTAGAAATATTTTTCACATTCAGGTCTAACAATAATAAAATCTGACGACGAGTACTATTAAGTCGTCTGTATTATATTATACTTCTATTTTTCTCTCGAATTGAAAATAATAACAGTGACATTTTTATTAGGTTTATAAAAGACAAAGCGAATGTAAAATTAAATGTTTCATTCAGTCGAAACTACCAAGACAGTAATTATCTTAATTGCTGACATTTTATCGAAAACATGCCTTGTTTAGTGTCACAGACTGTAATTGTCTAATTGATATCTCAATATTATATATGACTAACTTGACACCTCACGACATTTTTGTAAAATTTGTATACGTAATTTATTAAATATTAATTTCTACAAACTCTCTTTTATAAAGTTCTACATTATTTTCGTTTAATTCTGGTTTGTCAAATTTGTATGGGTAAAAATCTGTAGCAAATTTTGCATATTCTGAAATCTTTTGAACTCGTTCCTTTATTTAGGTTTTGATCTTTATGGCACAATGCCGCTAAATGAATATTCTTATTTCCAGTTTACATATTATGAACTTTGGAAGTATATTTATTCCTAAGTTGGAAGACATGTTTCAGCTAAGTTATTTGAATGTTACAAAGCATTTTGTATACATCTAACTTGTGTTCCCGAGAACAAAATTTCGGCTCAAATTGGGTTTTTTTCAATATTTTTCTTCCGTCTAGCGAGGGTGGAAAGTAATATTTGAATATAAAGCCGGGTACACAGCGAGCCCTGTTCTCTCGCACCTCATCGATTACTTACAAATTCGAGTGAGGCCGCGCGTTGCGGCCCTCAGTAATTTCTTCATTGATATTGGATTCCTTTGGGTGCGAAACTTTGACTTCTGCTTTAGAAAATTGTGTTTAAAATATTCTGTTCCCTTGTTGAAACCTCTTTTACAGACCAATAATTTTGGCTACAGAAAAATTTGTTGTAATTGTATTGTATTGCTTTGTTTTAAAATATGTAACTTAGCATGGTATGTGACAACTGTGTATTTAATAGTGGTAGCGCTTTTTAGAGATCCTCCTGGTCAGCTACCACTCTCAAGTTGAAATTCTATCGCCAATCACTGTTCGTGTGTTCCGGCAGCTGCACTTGAGAGCCAGTTCCCTGTAGATGTGGCGTGTGTACCATCTTATAGCACATCGTTATTTAACATCAGGTGAAATTGTGGTCAAACGCTAAAATCTATAAAGTATGAAAAAGAACTTGTTATTATTGTATACAAAATGTTTAATGTACTAATTTCTTATATTATGCTAGGGTAAAATAGCTATTATGATTTCATTATGGTGCAGTCCAGTGTTAATTCAATTGTCGAATCAGTTTTATAATGTTGGTGTACAAAGAATATTGTCAGAGCTTCAGGGTTGTTCTCGGTGCGCTTTTCGTAATATTTCGGATGTAATAGGGAAGCGTGCGCGGTAATTTAGAACGCTGTTGCTCACTTACGCTACTTCATGATATTTAGTATTTATTTTATAACACAAGGAAATAATATTCTAGTTTAGAGAACGTTAGAACTCGCCCTTCAAGAATATCAATTTATTTGTGGGTAAAGCAGTCAGTTAGGTGTGTCACGTTCCGGAATAGTCTGATGTATACCCATTAATTAAGAGAAGTGAGGATCTATATCCAACTAGGTAGCAACTTAAAACACATAATGATAAACCCGTCACAGTGAGTTTTTGTAGTTTGTCACATTTTGGGATCAGCCAGTATATTATATGTCAGTCAATTATCCAACAACTAAGAAGCTTATACGGAGACATGTCAATGACGACTTATAATAGATTGTAGCTCTATTGTTGATTACCGTTGTTTTTGGACTCCACTGTGCTTATCGTTATATATAGTGTCCTCATTTTGTTGTAGCATGGTGATGTGGCTACCCTATACCTGATGGTAAGCACAGTACAAACCGAAAAAAAAAAGGTGACCATTGAGAGACAAACTATCCATCACCAGTCGCCGCTGTCATGCCGACCTGTGTAAATGTATCTTCACGTTACGCTGAAGGATCCCATGTCATAGGAAGGAGAGAACACTCTGGCCAGGAGAATGTTTCACAACTTCACCGGACGGCAAAAATAAGGCGTTGCGAAGTTCTTAGTTCATGTGCATATATAATTTACCGTTAAACTGTGGCTCCGAAGGCCAGCGCGCGTGGTTTGGTTGTGGAAACGGGAGAAAGGGATTAAATTAAATAGCTCTTCAGTCGTCACCTTTTTCGTATTACAATTAAAAAATATTAGTATATGACTATAAATAGTAGTAAAGTGGATAGATGATATGATAGTTCCAATTTCCCACTTACCGGAAGCAAAACGACTCTCACCCCTTTTGTCTGAAACTTAGTATTTGACAGTTTTACGGTACATAAAAGCCGGTAATGAATGAGATGCTCGAGGGGGTGTTTAACGGTAATTAGCGAGAAACAGCACAACACGAGCATAAATCATCCGGCCATTGTCTCGAAGGGTCTATGGCAGATCGTTTCTCGCAGCTAATTTCGTGAACGGGGCTACGGAGTGCGTGACACGGCGTGTAAGCTGCTGGAATATCACTTAAGTTTGGACGTAATGCCTTCAAAACTTGCAAATTACGCTATATAATTATCAAGCTGTATTCATTACGAAGCGTTAGGAGGAAGGTTAACGATAAGAGGATTCAAATACGAGTGCGTATGAATTTTGCACCATAAATAGACGTAGGTACATTTGTATGACAGTACAATTTTTATAAATTAATTCGTTTTTTTTTCTTTTTGGTAAGTAATCTTATAAGTAGTAGATTATTACCGCCACTGTCGAGTAGGTAATGATATTACAAGTTTCCTCCGATCATTTTAAAGGTAATAATAAGATGATGGCCAGCTTGTTAGAACTTTACAAGGAGTTTTTGTGGCTAGTCACAATCCATGCTCTGTGGGACTATTTTCCACCCACCTCCCTTGTGCACATTTACCAAACTATATTACGTATAACACAACCAATATTACAAAAGATAGAGAGAGAAGATTTTTACGGGACTTTCAACGGCAGATAGTGGACATTAAAGCAAATAATTTATTCTATTTTAATTTAGACTAACTGTTAACCGTGGCTTCGCCCGCAGTACTATCTCCAAAACGGTTGGATCCATTTTTACGGGACTTTCATTGACAGATACCTGACCTTATAGGAAGTAATTTAGGTTATTCTATTTTAGATTAGCTCTTACCCGCAACTTCGTCCGCATGAAATTTAGCAAAAATATGTTGTTCACTGTAAACATGCACATAAGACGTGTGTTGTACTGGACTGCAAGAATAAATATAATTGAAATTCATATATCTGTATCTACGTATGTTATTTGAATTGTATTGTCGTTTTGACAATTTTGGCGGCCATTTGGTTTTATTTACCGCGCTTTCGTCTACATAACTTAGTAACCATAGTAATATATGAGAATATTGTATCCAGTTCAATAGGCACTATTTAAACTGTCGAATATTAAAAATTGCTTGACAGATATAAAGTTTTATATCCTGATTTACATTTATATAAGATTTCAAGACGTCAGCTCATTCATTGTTGAATTGCAACATTATAATTATTAATAGTAATTTTGAAGATAGAAGAGGTCTTTCTAATAAGATATTAAATCATAAACGTATTACTTGTTGACAATATGTGCATATTATACCATTATATTTAAGTCATTTTTTCATTAATCAATTATACAGTGTGAATGAGCACTGAGGTAGTTATAGGGTGGATTAAGGTTCCAAATATGTTGCTGATAATAAACCTCATTTAATACACTGTTAGTATCTATATATGTATATATCTAATATATATATGTAACGTATACATGTTAAGTGTTACGTACTTACAATTGTTTTAAAGAGTATTTCTATAATTGTACATGGTGTCATAATTTTCTAATTCTTTAATACAATTTAAAAAAAATGAGTGCAGATCTGCGGGTATAGCTAGTATAAACATAAAGGAAATCCTTTCCGAGATTGTACGCAAATGAGCAAAGTGCTGAATTTATAAACCTACTAACACCCGTCATAAACATGGAACTTAACGTCTCTGCATGTATAACAAACCAAACTATTTTTTGTACTTTATAGATTAGCCTATGACCATAAACAGGCCGAACCTAGAAGGGACTGGCGCTCAAGTGCAGCTGTCGGAATACACCAACAGTCGCTTTACGACAAACTATCAACTTCAAAATCAAAAATATTCTGTTTAGACTCTAATAAGGTGCTTATGAAAGTCAAAACTGCCACCAGTTCGGAAAACAACCCAGTTATCCATATATCTTAATATATATATTTCTTGTGTGCGTGTGTATGTGACTGAACTCCTCCTAAACAACCCAGTTATCCATATATATGTATATATATATATTTAAAATACATTACACGTTACAATCATTTTTAGTGGATACACAGAGAGCAGTTAATTCCTGCCAACTTGAGAGTGGCAGCTAGCCAGGCAGACTTAGTAAAAATTCACCGTGCGATATGCAAAAATATTATATGCGTATACTTATATTATATACGTACTTATATAATATAAGTATATATACAAAGGAATACTCGCAGTCAATATAAAATTGAATTTTCGTAAGTAGCTTTAACAAATGCGAGCATAAATTTCCTTCACATATCATAAACTCTATTGAACGGTGTAACACAATTGTAAACGAATCGCATTCTTATGATCGATGGTAAGACTGATCCTATACATCGCAAATGCCAGTAGACATAAGTGTATAACAGGTTACTACATATGGTTCCGTATATAAAACTTAACATTTAATATTTATATCATTAATATCATTGAGTAAGAGTTCCATTAATAAATTAATTAATAACTACTCTCTTCAACAAAGCATTAATGAGTTCTTATTCTTGTTTACTGGCGCTACACAGTAATTAAGAAGACTCGTTTGCTCGTAAATATTTATTAAAATGTATGTTATTTTTGTGTATATTATCTTCTTCGTAGACATTATATTCTTCGTAGTCGATTTTAGCTACAACGCTAAGACTTCGGCGTTGGGATGTTTAGCCGGTAAATGTCTAACGTACTCAATTTTAACTGCAAATTTACGCGAACATAAAGTGCACCTTTGGGTATAGTTAACAGAATTATATTTTATATTAGCCATTACTCGCGACTTTATCTGAGCTTTTTGTTATCTTAAAAATATTATATAAAGAAGAAAAAAACAATTGTTAGGAAATATTATTTGAATGTTATATGTTATTGTTATGTTATTTACTTCCACTTTTCCGCGCATGGGTACTATACCGCTTACCTCACTTCTTTACGGCAAGAAAATACACATCGCTGTATTAATGATTATAATAATTGTTATTTCTTAAAACTTTAATTATTTTACTTTAAGAAAAATATCGTGATACATTTTTTTAAGAACCAAGCGGTTAAGAAATAGAATTAAAAAATGATCGAAGTTTATCGAGTAGTTTTTGAATAATACTCGCATAACGATAGACCTCTATCATTTAATTTATATAAAAACTAAGTGGTCAGGCAGACGTTGTCCTGCTCTGGGAATAAAAAAAAATCGAATCACATCGCAACGCCTCCTATCGATTCCAATTATGAATCTAAACTATACAGAAACCAACTCAAACAAACACAAAAAACATCACTGAAATTAGCCCAGTAATTTTGTAGGATTTTAGTCTTATACACACGCACAGAATAATTATAAAATGTACAAAACTGTATTTTACATGTCCTACTTTGTCTTCTTTTATCTTTAAAGACGTTAGTCTATTAGGCAAGCCAGGTTTGTTACGCCTTTCTTCTTGCCTCCTATACTATTTAATTTATTAGATTGATTCAAAATAACTGATTATGTCTATTTCTTGGGGTTACTTTATTAACTTGTACGTAAACCCTAAAACAGGTAACAATTCCAGTGTAACTGCCAGAAAATATTCATTAATTTTTGGTGAGATTTCAAATTGCAAAGATAACACACTTGAGACTGACTTCAATTTATAATCTCTTAAATAATATAAATATAATTAATATCTTTTTAAATATTATCTTTATCTATAAGTTTCCTCCACTTAAAGCTCAAGTTTATTGCAGAGTTTGAACCCCGGGGATGATAATAATCGTAATTCCAGATTTCCGACGCTAAATACTCTAATAAAATATTTAAGTGTGACGTTTTTAGTTCATATTTTATTTTGTACGGTACCCTAAAACGTTTGAACTTCGCGTGTCTTTGCGAGGAACGAATATCTAACGTCGTGTCTGATGCCGTTTATTTATGTTCCATATGTTTTTTAGAAACAATACAGACATCAACATTACGTCACTTAATATTTTTTGTAGTCCCATTTGTCTTGTCTCTCATCAAATATTGAATGTCGCTCCTTTATTATTTAGTTTATTCTCGCCATTACCTAGACTTAAAAGAATAAAAAGGTCATGTTTTGATGTACTAAACGCGTCCTTTTTTATTTCACTTACAAAGAAAACTTTGAAATGGCACTGCCGAAATATACCTATAGAACTTTCGCTCACATTTTTTACTTGACGCTCAGAAACTAAGAGGACAGAGTTAGATTCTTTACTCTTAAAATAATGCTACGGTGCTGTGTTTGATTTACTGTGTATTTTTTTCATCGAAAACTGTCATGTGATCATTGCGAGATTCGAACTCATATAGATCAACGCAGAACGCAACGCAAGCAGATAGTGTACCACCTCTGAGACATTATTTTCAAAATCGATACGTACACCTAGTCTTGCCATAAATACTGAACCAAAAAAAATCTATAGCAAATAACAGTTATTACTTTTACAGTGTGTTTTTTTGATACATAAATATAAAACAATTTAAAATATAAAAAGATTATTCGAAGTTGTCTCCATTGGCTGCAATACAGTCCTTAAACGTTGAGGCCGGTTATCAAAACAAGCACGCACTCTTTCCATGGGAAAATTTTTCACTGCCAATCGTACGGATTGTTTTAGGGATTCCAAATTATTATGGAATTTAGAGCAAGCCGTACTCTCTAAAACTGACCATAAATCATAATCCAGCGGATTAAGATTGGGACTAGCCGACAGCCAGTCTTTAGATCTGATGAAGTCCGAAACATTCGTTTCCAACCAAGACTGCGTAGACCGAGCTTTATGACCCGGCGCCGAGTCTTGCTGGATGGACCATTCTTGGTTATTGAACATGGCGTTGTTAAGAGGGGCTTCACTACCTTCTCAAGAATGGTATCTTGATACACTTGTGCCGATGTTTTGATACCTTTCTTAAAAAAGTATGGCGCAGTCACTCCTTCATAGCTAATACCCCACCAAACTATCACTCTGTCGACTAATTGGGAAGCTTTCTTAGAGCTTTGAGCATAAATACGGTCATTTTGTTTATTAAAATGTTGCTCAATTGTAAAACTTTTCTCATCCGTAAACAAAAATTTTCTGTGACCTCCCTTTGCGTACCGCTTCAGTAGTTGTTTTGATTTTGCCACCCTATTCTTTTTTAAATTATCAGTTAAGAAATAACCAGTACATCTCTTATAGGCTACAAGTTCTAAGTCATCTTTTAAAATACGCGACATGGTTCTAGGTGCTATCTTCATCTCCCGAGATAAAATCTTTTATTTTCGGACAGGATTTCTTCGAATTATTTCCCTTACAGCTTTGACCACCTTTTTCGTACGAACACTAAGTGGACGGCCAGACCTTTATCTGTCACAAACAGAGGAGGTCTCATTGTACCTGTTAATAGCCCGGTACACAAACATTTTACTAATACCAAGCGTACGGAGAGTTTTAAATATTGCATTTTGCTCCATACCTACTTTGTGTAATGCAATCACAGCGATTCGTTTCTATTTATCACCTCACTCCATTTTATGTATTGGCGCCAAAATGAGAAAACCCAATGAATAATCATATAAAAATGACAGATTCCAAATTCAAATGTAATATTTTGTTTATTTTTAATTGTAACAGTATTTATGGCCAGACTAATTATATAAAATGAAAGTTTCTATTGTTTGTTTTGTGAACCGCTATTGATCAGGCTATTACTGGCAGATAGAGGCCCTTTCAGGAACTTCCTAGGTCACCTACGTTGTTCCATAGGGCCAAAGTAGTGATTATAACATTTTACAGATGCTACTAAAACTGTTAAAAGTGTTGTAGTAGACACCCTACTATTAACTTAAATTGAAACCGTATTTCTTATGAAAAAATCAAACAATTTTCACAGAAACGAAGTCGCGAGCAGCAGCTCGTATAATAATAAAAAGACGGACAGCGTATGAATGTTTTATCGCGGGATTACGTTCCGTCCGTGCGATCAGACAGCCGGCGGAGGGACGCGATAAACACATAATAAAGCGCGGAACCGCGAAAGCCTCTGCAAAAAAAAACATTTCTTGGATATTTCAAGACGTGACTCGTTTGGAATATCAGATGATCTGAGATGCGTTTATTTTTGAAAATTTGTGACGGTGAATTATGTTGGATGATATAAACTGAATAGACTAGAGAAGTTTGGGTAAATTTGGTTTTATAATTGTCTTAATTTACCAGATTAGTCATCTGTTAGTGGTCAAAAGATTTTTCTAGAAGGAAGGTATGAATGTAGCTATCAGACCAGGATACGAAATGAAGCTCGAATGGCAAGATCAACGGTTCGTTTTCTTCTGTGTTTTACCCCTGAACTAAGATATTACGAGGAATTTATTGTTTAGGTTTCCTCATGATATTTCACTCAAGAGATGGTGTATTATCACGTTCAAATTTGTATACGTGAAATTAGATAAAAGCAAAGGCTCCGATGTCACTAAATTTAATGTACAAAAACCTTTCGTTCGAGCTCTATCAAAAATTAATAAAACCTTTAATCTATTTTGAGTGTCGCATTAAAATTTAACTTGCCCGTGACGTCCTAGAGCTACCGTGATCCCGAACTGAAACTTCGGCTAACATCCGAAAATAAGCCGACAAAGCTGACCCGAAGTAATTGGGCGAAAGGCACCGTGATGGAGGCTCCGACAAATTAAATGATTCTCTTTATTATACAGCGAATAGTTTTTATTTTTTTAGTTGTTATTTTTCACGCTGTTCTTTTTCTAATAATTGCATTAAAAACAAAATTAATAAAGTATTTCATATCAAATTGAGCTCTGGATAACTTTGGTAATAGTTTGTGAAATTCCTCAGAATTACAACCAAAATGAAAATAGATTGATCCATCCAATTAGGTAAACCTTGACCAGTAATTGTAATTGTCATATCATCTAATTCAGAAGACACTATAGAAACTTTTTTTGTACGTCTTACTACCGTTACCAGTCAGTATTATATAATATAGTTGTTGCTAAATAGCCGAGCAAATTATTCCAGTATTTACTTATATTATGATATATTTACGGGACAACTTATAAAGTTTGAAAAATTTGTAGCGTTTCCCAGTCGTGTTTCCTGTCAATTAATTGTACCATTGCTTAAAATGTTAGCTAAACAGATCAATTAAATGAATATTTTGTATAATAAGAAGCTTGCCAACCTAGATTTGCAACTTGGTTAATAATTAAACATCTAAAGTTATCATTACGTACTAGTATTCTAGTAAGTGAAGTTTGCTGTTAACTATCAAATTTGTCTTAATGTTCAAAAGAAAATAGAGGCAGCCTTAATCTTAGAGTCGTTATACCGGTGTTATATTCTAATCATAGAACAAACCAAAACGAATAAACCGAGATTATAGTAATGGAGTTAGATAACAGATTTTACGATGTGGTGTGTCTAGACGTTGTAATAACTCTGTGAAGAATGATGCTAGATGTCGGAGCAAACTGCTTTGATTTTGCATTTAATATTCAACACTTTTAGAGTAATATTCTTATAGATAAAATGCTACGTTCGAAATGCATTATAATGAAGTTGTATTCACTTCCAATCACTTTAACCGTAAATTATTATTCACTAGCGGGCCGGGCAGACGTTGTCTCGCCCTGATTATGAATAAATTCTTGACAAACTATATACTAATATGTTCCTCATCAATCGCTCTATCCACCGGTGAAAACCGTATGAAAATCCGTTCGGTAGTTTTTGAGTTTATCGCGAACAGACAGACAGACAGACGCGGTAGGGGACTTTGTTTTATACTATGTAATGATTTTCGTTTATGATTTGTTTTGTTTTCTTTATCTTGTGGTATGCAAAGTATTGTTTACTACGTTTTGAAATAACACATTATGATGCATAATAAAAATTGTTGAAAGTGTATTTGAGGTCATACGTAGAACAAAAAATGAAGGTAATGACCATGTCATTTCAATAGTCAAATGTTTTAATTATTTTTATGTACTTTCAATATTTGATTTATGAATAACTTTACTAATTTACTTTCTACTTTATAATTCATGTTTTTGAATGCATTGTAGATGGCTGACCACAAATGTTCTTTTGTTAGATGATGACTTTTTCGTTGATGATTTTTACACACTATGACTCAAATCGAAAAGGATTATTAATATTCTTTTTTTTATAATTAAATCGTGTTCCGACTAAGAAGGTCGCTACACTAGCTAGCGTCCATTCTCTGCTTTAAAACTTTCCTAAGTAACTTTTTTGATTTCTCTCACGACGGCGGTTACATCCGTTGAATATTTCAATATCTTCGATAAAAGTTTTATGATTTAAAAAGTTCGGAAAGTTCGATATTGCTGTGACGATGTGATAATTACAAATTAATTCTGAACTTTACAATAGTCTCTATACGATCACACTAAAGATATGGAGGTAACGATTAAATATATTTTAAACGAAATACGCGTAAACGTTTAAACGTATGAAATACTACTGAGGCCTTATTTTACTGCACTTTAGCCAAACTGACTAACTGTAATATCATACTTATCATCGAAAATCATCATGACAATTTTGAATATAACACTTACAAGTCTTGAAGGCCGAGTAACTAAAAATGGAATACTAATTCTATGGCTGTAAGGTCGAACCTCAACATACAGCAATGACTATTTGAATACACTATTTCATTCAGTAATTTGTTATTGACTAAAAGATAAGAAGTTTATCGTGAGGAGACTTTACCGCGTAGTGGGAAAATACAGAATTATATATTTTTCTGTATTGAAAATTGTAAAAGCGTAGTGCTCTGATGCGGTAATTAAATTCATGCCTGCCCTTTGGAAAAGGTTTTTAAGATTCAGAGATTTACCGATAAATGAGTGAATCTCTAAATGGTGTAAGATGTCTGGGGTAGTTTGTGACCTACGAATACCGTTAAAACTTAAGGGGAAGGTGTATAAAATAATAAGACCAGTTATATTATTTGGATCCGAATTCTGGGCCACGAAAGAGACGGATGAGAAAATATTACATGTGGCAGAGATGCGAATGTTAAGATGGTTGTTTGTTGTAAGTAGAATAAATAAGATTAAGCATGAGTATGTCAGAGGAAGTTTGAAAATAGCAGCAGTGATAGAAAAGTTGAGGAGTAATAAGTTAGCATGGCACGAGAAGAGATGAAAGTTATGTAACTAAAAAAGTTTTGAGTTCGAAGGTGCAGGATATAGGAGTAAAGGAAGACCGAAAAAGGTATGGATGGGTTGTGTGAAAAATGATATGTATAAAAGGTGTGAAGGTGAAGGAAAACATGTTATGCCGACCCCACTTAGGTGGGATAAGGGTAAGAAGATGAAGACTAATAGACGGATAGTACTACTATATATTTACTATATATATAAATTCCAGGTCTATATAACGTAGTTAACATATGAACTCTACAAAAATAAATAAAAGAAAGGAAAAATATTTTGTTGAGTTTGAATTAAAGTCGAAATCGAATTGAGGATATTAATAAAATCCAGTTGAGGCAATGTTATTCGACTGATGAATAAACAAGCCATCGCTTTACTGATGTTTAATATCAGTTGTGTGGAGTTGTGGCCCAGTCAGGTGCGCTTGTGACGTTCCACAACACGAAACTATTTTGTTTTTATTATAAAATCCTTTTAACTGTTTGTCATGTTTCAACCATTGATTCCACTATGATGTACAATCTCATATAATGTGTTATGTAGATCTATCGGTAGTGCTATGGTACTCACTTCCGTCGACAAATATAAAACTATTTCGGTAATAGTTACTATAATTGGACAAGAAAGAAAACTATCTTGAGTCTGTTCTGTACATCATTGATATGAAGGTTTCACGTCGCATTTATAGAAACAATCCCATAATGATCACATACAAAGAACCTCTGCCTAAACAACAGTTACTTTGTAATCTGTCCTAATCAACCTCGGTATATATTTGGACTGGCGCGGACTTAAGAGCTAGTCCTATAGCTAAGAATGACCTGTAGCCACGTTCGGTCATGTCATTGTGTGGTATGAGGTTACATTCTAAGCCGTTAGGTTAATTTAAAATCCGAATCATGTTATTCACTAAAGGTTAAATTCGTTTCGCTTCCATCGTCATCAGAAGAGGTTAATATTCAGTTGCAGTCTGCCTTCAACAAGGATACAAAAGACAGTCTTTTTCGAAACTCCGAGAATCGTCCTTAATTTTCATTCTTTTTTCATTACATTACAGTCAACTGTTTACTGTCCGAGGTGTATCGTATTGCTCTTGATTTTAGACGAGTGGATAGTATTGCATCTGCAATGAGAATAGTACCGATCTGTAAATGTTCTAATGTTGGGTAACAACTTCTTCTATGGACTTGTAGAATTATTAAAATAATGTAATTTTGGGACAATGGTTTTTATTTTAGCACTCTTGTTTCATTTTTTGCTGAAATATCAACCAACTTGGTTAACTTAACCATCAGTTTTAGTATAAATGTTTAATCATTTTTTTTGAAGAGAACTTTTTTGGCAGGAGTTAAATTTATAGTTTCGCGTGATGACATGTTAGTAAGCGTAATTGGCCGTATTGCGCTTGCGCGGCTTGCGTTATACTAGCGACAAGTGTTATAGTGGCCTGTGTACATGTGATATTGATATTTTGCAGCTCATAGGTTTCATTGTTTAATAAACTTTATAAGAATGTATATAATTATTGCTCCGCGTGCCGATAGATATCAAAACCAGACTAATGTTAATAATATCAATATATAAATTATGAAATTTAAATAATTCACACTATAATTAATTTCAAAATTCAAAAGAGAACAGTTACTCTATCGTTTTGAGTTTTCACTTCAACTTTTTCTTTTAATAAAGTATTTACGATATTATTATTAAAGTTTTCGTATAATTTTATTTAGTAAGTAAGGTAAAAAGATTCAAGGTGAACAATAAATTTAAAGTTATTTATAATTTCATCGTAGACTAGTTCCGCACGAGCCTGACAAGAATAATAATTTTAAGGTAGAAATTTATTAAAAAGCGCCAACTGCGAATTTATACTAAGAGCCCACGTCGGCCTCTCAACGTACCTTTTTAAGATTCTATTATAATTTGCTATTCAGTATTATTTTTATTACTTGCCTGATAGTAAGTCATGATTGGCTGACTGGATTGCAATTACCATATACTAGACGTAACATCTGCCTTAGTGGTAAACTTAGTTGTGTTGTATTCCGGAATCAGACAGTGAATATCTAACAACCAGGGGGCTTGTCAGCCGGAATGATGCCGGTGGATCCCTATTGATCTTGGATTATGCTATAAATACCGTCAGACACAGTGGAGTCACTTTAAAAAAAAAAGTCGAGGCAGTCATAAGGGCCGCCGACAGAAGTGAAAACTTAGAATGATGAAGTGTCCTTTTTTGGTTTTTTTTAAATCAATTAGAATCGAAATAATTAAAATTTCATAATTTGTAAATTTAAATTATTAACATTAGTCTGGTTTTCTCATATTTTTTATGTAATTTAGTAATTACTCAAAAACATCATGTACTGCACAAACTTAATACAAAGTACATTTACTTTTTTATAGGTGGTAGAACCGCGCTGAACTTATTACTGGTGTCAGCATGAAAGGGTCGGCTCGCCCGGGGTACTGCCACCCGACACACAGAAACACCCAAGTGAAGTAACAATGCTTGCATTGTTTATTGCGTTTCGTTTAGGCGCCGGAGGACCACCTCTCTCTCCTCCCCTCACCCCTCCCCCAAATACAGGCTGGCAACGCACTTGCGACTCCTCTGGTGTTACTAGTGTCCATGGACGGCGGTGATCACTTAACATCAGGTGACCCACCTGTTAATTTGCCTACTATCATATAAAAAGAGCAACAGGTCGCTATACTGCACGTCGCTAGCTTAACGAGAGTGCAATACGTCACGAGCTTGTTGACGTCATCGGTGACGGTCGGTGACACGAGCTATAAGATTTTACCTGTCTAAAAATACAAATACGCATATGATACAGTCGAATATATACAATGTCTGATACAAGCGTAATACGTCACGAGCATCATCGGTGACGCGAATCCATAAGTTTTTCCCTACCAAAATATGATTTATTTTCTTTAAATCGTTCAACGCAGCTAAAAAGTTTTCACGTCAAAAATCGAAATCGTTTATTAAAATATAACTATTTTATTGTAGGTAGTTTTATAAAACATATTTTGATAAGATATCTTTCTAGCATTATCTTCAATGAAAGGTTATTTTACAATGTAGGTTATCAACGTATCTTATTTGAAATGTGAAATATTTGTAATGTAATATAATTATAAATTTCATAACAACGATGAAATAGCTGAGTCGTAATAATTTATTTCTAAAGAAAGATCATTTTACAAATTGCTTTCCTATATAAGTACAATAACTTCGTAATTCTCATTAAAATTCATTATTTAAAGTCTATCTCTAGAGTTTGAATTTCAAATAAAATTGTATAATACTTGAACTTACTATACCTATATTAAAACACGATAATTAAAAAAAAATATCTTTGTATATACTGTTTCATAACATTATTTAATCATCATTTAATAAAGGCCATGACAGAAACCGCAGTAGGGCACGCACATCGTGTGAAGCAAATATTGTACCGATGAATTGTGAACCAAGGGTAGAATTGAACAAATATGAGTGGTAAATCTCCAACACGTTTTTTTTTTTTAACTAGTTCGGCAAAATGACTGTACGGTACCTGATGGAAAGTACAGTATAGTCCATAAGTAACGGCGACTGTCGGTGTTAAATAACAACGGCAGTCGTCGCTGTCATGCCGACTTGCACGTGTGCCTCTTCACGCCTCGTTTGAAGGACCCCAGGTCATAAGAGGAAGGGAACACACTGGCTGGGAGGCAATTCCACATCTTCACAGTACGACAAAGATAAGAATTTTCCAATTTCTTCGTTCTTGCATCGTTCTTGGGATGGTTGCTACTGTGAATCTGTGGAGACGCGTACCCGCCCGTGTAGTTCTGTATTGGAAAGGAGAAGATGGGATGAGGTTAAACAACTCTTCAGAACACTCGCCATGATACAGACGATAAAACACGCTCAGTGAGGCGATGTCTCTGCGCAACTGAAGCGGTTCAAGGTTGTTGGTAATGTCTGCATCATTTACAATACGGACAGCCCGTCGCTGCAACCTGTCTAGAGCATCAAGGAGGTATTGGGCGGAACCATCCCAGAGATGCGAACAGTATTCCATGCATGGCCTAACTTGTGCGTTATAGTTGACCGGGCGTGAAAAGCCATTTCACTCTATTCAGGATGCCCAATCTCTTAGACGTTGCAGAGATAACACTCCTAATGTGATCCCTAAGGTTGAGGTCGCTTCGGATGTTAATCCCTAGGATGCTTAGGCTGTCACGTTTTGCAAGTGAGTCGTTCTGAAGAGTGAGAATGGGAGAAAACGGGGTTTTTTTACAAGAGAACACGCAAACCTGTGTTTTCTTGGCATTGAACTCAACCAAGTTACTTGTTCCCCATAAAGATACGAGTTCCAAAGACTGGTTGAGCTCACTGACAAGATCATCCCGCATTCTCTCAGTTTCACCACGACTAGCCGCGGGTCTGCTGCAAAATCCACCATGAACCGTGCTGTCGTCAGCATAAGAATGAATGCAACCAGAGGCTAACATATCATTAATATGTATCAGAAACAGGGTTGGTGAAAGCACAGAGCCCTGAGGAACTCCTGCATTAACTATCATGAACTGCGAGCCGTGTCCATCGACGAGGACACGTATTCTGCGTTCTTGCAGAAAGCTAGAGATCCATCTGCATAGGTTTTCGCGGAGACCGTATGCCTCAAGTTTGGATAAAAGACCTCGATGCCAAACCCTATCAAATGCCTTTGCTATATCGAGGCTAATTGCCACGGCTTCGCCATGTTTATCAACTGTCTCACCCCACTGATGCAGCATGTAAGCTAAAAGATCACCCGTTGATCGTTTCGGACGAAAGCCATATTGCCGATCATTAATTAAGGAGTGATCTTCTAGGTACCGTATAAGTTGTATATTTATGATCCGTTCCATGACTTTGCATAACACTGAGGTTACAGTGATTGGGCGATAGTTGTTGGGGTCTGAACGGTCCCCTTTTTTAGGAACTGGTTGCACATTGGTCTCCTTCCAAACAAGGGGCACAACACCAGAGAGATATGACAAACGGTATAAGCGTGTTAGAGCTGGAGACAACTCGGCTGCACATTTCTTGAGGACTACAGGTGGGATGCCATCAGGACCACTTGCTTTTCTAACGTCAAGTGAAAGCAGCTCCTTCCGCACATCACTTTGCCAAATACGGATTTCTGGCATGGTGAAATCGGTTCTTGGTATTACTGGGGGTAAGGTGCTGCGGTCATCGAGTTGAGAATTAGTCGCGAAGATGTTGGCCAATAAGGTAGCTTTCTCACGCGGGTCGTGGGCAAGTGATCCATCATTGTACCTCAGTGGTGGCAGTGAGGATTGGCAAAAATTCGCCTGTACCGATTTGGCCGACTTCCAGTAGGCTCGACTGTTAGTCGGATGATCTACTAGTTTCTGGCCAATACGGGTGACACGCTGGGCATCAGCTCTAATGTAGTCTCTCTTACAGGACTTGGTGGCACTGTTATAAGCTGCTTTGAGGTAATTAATGTTTGGATCCTTCTCTGCGCGACCCTTGATCCAAGCACGATATGTGGTCTGCTTGTGGTTAACAGCGTCAACACACTCATGATTGAACCAGGGGCGTCCATTTCATGACGATGGAGGAATATAGTATTCCATTCCGACTTGAATCTCGTCAGCAATCCCTTCGGCAATCGCTGAAGGATCCTTACCATCGAAGTAGCGCTGCCGCCAAGGGATGGATGCAAAATAATCACGCATTCCGTCCCAATCTGCAGACGAAAAACGTACTGATTATTTGCTTGATAGACAACTATACATAATCCCAATGGATGTTAAATTATAACGAGGAACAAGCATAAACACAGTAATGTTAAAACTGAATTTATTTATGAATAAACTTAAGCTCCGAATAAAACACCAACCCATGATCTTTGACATGAAATCTCGACGTTATCAATCTAGCTGGTATCAGTTTAAATAAAAAGTTCTCGTCAAAGAAATCGTTCAAACTTTCGACTGGGTGTCGAAAATTTTCAATAATTGATACAGTTTGAAGTGAAAGCGATTGAGTTCTTCAACAGTTTCTTCAATCTATCACATTTGGCGTCTGGAATACAGAATTGGAAAATGATAAAAAATAATGGTAGCACGTCAAGTTATCATACAATTTACCATTTCTCTGATTGTTATCTTATCAAACTCAATTACTAGTGCCATGAATAATTTGAGAAGTACACTATAGTAACGCACGTGCCATTTAGAAATCATATAGTGTGAATCCAGATGCTATGATGTTACGAAGTCAGTATAAGTACAGAACTGTCAATAATCTTTTTTTACATGTTTCGTGGTTTTAATAGTGACAGAAAGAAGCATTCATGGAATAAATGTCATATATCAAGCTATAATAAGACTGGAAGAGTTAATTCATAAACTCACTGACATCGTTAGGGACAACCAGTTCAATATTTACCGAGTAACATAGTGTAGTACACCGAAATGTCGCTGGACTGCTCAAATAAACGGACCGAGGGAAATGGACTGACATATTGCCTCTACTAATACCAGCCACTACGTATTACAGTTTATATTAGAATGTTCTTCTCTTTATCTAGTAAATGTTATTTTAGCATAGAGTTTACTCATTCCATATTACGAGGTTTGAAAGTATAATACTTTTATAGTATGAAGGTATATAATGCACCTGATATTAATACTTATATATATATATATATATATATAATAGTTTGTCCTTCCTAAGGACCGCGTTTGAATACCTCTTGTTGTTGGTGACTACACATATCAGCCCAGGAATAAAAGCGGAGTTGGTACTAATTTTCTGCAAGTTTTATCATTCTACTTGATTATTTAAATCTTATTAGTTCTTGATGTGTCGAAGGCGAATTTTATTCTAACACTAGAACGATATAGTGATAGTTAAAAGCGACGGAAGGGTCCACTGCCAAATATTTACACGTACAGTTTAAATATATGTTCCCAAACTGTTCCCATAATGTTACGTAGCATATTTTGAGATCCTATTTAATCTAAGCTATCTACTGTGATATTAGTACTTGAAAATATGCGATTCCAGTAAACCGTGTATTCCCAAATACTCTGATTACATTTCTAACTTGTGAAATTTATCTGAATATCAAAAAAGAGTGCAATGTACGAATAAAATAAGATGCAAAGTGTTCCTATAAAAATAGTGCTAAGCTAGCAACTGTCAAGCCAGACGTTAAAATATATTAAACTACTAAAGTTCATGGCCGCGGCCGCTCAAACAAAGGACCAGTTCAATATTCGAGAACATCACTGCGACGTACTGCTCCCAAAATTCGTCCGTAAGTCGTAACGTACGCAATAACTGACTGCGTAGCCAAAGGGACCGGTATCAACTGACCTATAGCCCTTTAGATATTATAGATTTACGCATGGAAGTTGTTAACAAATTTCCTCCTTTATAAGTTCTTTAATCACTTATCACGTAGCTAAAATCCTATAAAATGCTGAGACATCTTCATTAGTGGCAGACTCTTCAGTTTTTTAGACATGTATTTTTAGTTAATATATTTCTATTTGTAAAGAATGGAGACAACGTTATTTATAAACCAATAGGAGACAGTTTTGTCGCCACAGCTAACAGTCTGAATTCGTATCGGTCTAAATACCCACAACTCATTCACCGCATCGCGTCTCAAGGTCACCAGATATCACTCTAGATACCAGATGAGTTTCGTGATAGTACTTGAATGTGGGTATGATTAATATAGAAACCTGAAAGCTCCAAGCTTGGAAAGTATTTTTGCATAATAAAATTGTATACACACAAGAGAATTACACTTAATACTAATGCACACGCTTTCATTAGTTGTCTTTTTATCGTCGCTTTCTTTTTCGTCGTTCCTGATAATGCTGATTGCATAATTATTATTTAATTTCAAAACAACGTATTACAACGTATAGTATGATGATATAATAATATATTTCAGTAGTATATAGTAAGTAGTTCAATTTAAGCTAACGCCGTGGTTATTATTATTATTATAATAATAATATAAAATATCCTTATATATTTTTAATTATACAATGAATCATATTTGGACCAGAATAATTAAAAGGAAATGTACATGTAAAGCGATGATATTATATTCATAAAAACACATAATTTTCAATATAAATACAAAAGGGATCGTAAAGATACTTGTATTAATTAAAAGTTTACGTAAGGTTAATGTATAATTACCGGAGAATTGGTGTAAATCGTGGAAAAACTTCAAAAGGTCCGGTTCCTAATGAGGACGATTTTGGTGGTTTTTATTCAAGTCGGTCTAATTTCCATGTATATCTTTTATAATTATCCAATTAGTAATGTTTTTTTAGGACCGTCTGTGGCTGAACCTATTTAGTTATGGCGCTGAAGAATTAATTTTTGTTTAGTTTTTGTAAAATATGATTTACTCTCCTTAAGTGTAGTGGATTAGAATATTATGAAATCATTACTTTTATGTCGATATATAAAAAGTGACTCTTTTATAATAGACATTATAAGGTTGACAAAAAAAAACGGCTGTGAAATCTCTAGATAATACGATGATCGATTATGATTCACGATATCGGATTTATCTCGTCGCACTAGACGCTGTCGAGAGCAAAGAACGCATTTACAATGTAAATATGTGCTCTATATTACTTATTCGCATTTTTTTGCTGTTTATCGATTCTTACTCGTATCTCACGAAAATATCGTATGACATTTTGGTATAGTGATTTAGCTCTACCATTATATTTGTTAGCGTAGGTACATATTAATAAACAAAGTCGTCTGCCACGTTTGTCTGTCTGTTCGCGATATACACAAAAAGTATAAACGGATTTTCATGCGGTTTTCATTAATAGATAAAGTGATTCACAAGGAATAATATAATTTGTCAAGATTTTAAATTGGTTGAAATATAACAATAATTGTTGGAAATGTCGAAAAAAATCATCTGGGAATTTTCGTCGAAAACGCTACCTAATCCGTTTGAGACATAACAAAACAATTAAAATAATAAACGATACAGACGAAGTCGCGGGTGTCAGCTAGTTGTTTATACATTTTATTTATTTATTTAGATAACGAATAGCCATACATAAACATGTTATCGTCATAATATAAACTAAAAGACCAAAAGTACTATTATGTAAATGCAAAAATACGTTTAGACTATTTTTAAGAAAACGTAGTATTAATTTGATACGTATTTATTTATACATGGTATAAGTTAATTGCAAACTATGTCATTTTCTTTTACATTTTGGCAAGTGAGTTTCTTACTTTTAACATACACAAAAAAATATATATAGAACTAACATAAAAACACACACAGAGTATCTTTTAAATAGCAGTCTTATGCAGCAAATCAGCCACTTTCTTTTTAAAAGGTAATAAATTATTAGAAAATAAGTCAACACTGTTCAGGAATTTATTATACTGATTACAAAATCGTTGAAAAATGGATTTTCTAAAATAATTAGTGCGACAAAAGGAGATATGAAAAGTGTCCTTACATTAAGTATTAGATCTTGGTGTTTCAATCAATCAATATAGTTATTAATTATTTGATGTAAGAAAATTGCGTCCAGATAAATCCTCCTATCTTTTAAAGATTTTTATTTAACACTATATTTTTTAGAATATTAAGCTTATCCATTCTGCTTGTTATAATATATACGGTCAATAGTATAGTTACGTATTCGGGGCTTCCGCAGTGACGTAATATGGACGTAAGTAATGAAGGTAAAAAAATAAATGGCAGCGGCGCGCGGACCGTCACAGACGCGTTTATTAGAGTTGATCCTTCTTACTGGATGCCTTACGGAATCTGGTATTCCTACCTACTTCTCATAACTTTACGTACCTCATTTAATTAAATAAATGTACCTGTTATTTCTATGATAATGTATATAACATTTGAATAAAATTAAGGACGCGATGACACTTTTTTTGGATTTAGCCTTACCAGTTAGATCACAAGTGCGTCTCGCAACGATGTGCCCTAAGACGGTAATAGACTCAACCTAGAAGGCTGATTATTATTCCATGCCCAGCCATTTTTACCTGATATGTCTTTGAGGCTATTTGATATTTTGACAAAAAATAGATGTATTGTCATACTTTTTTTCAAACTATCTACTCTATTGGACCGACTGGCCTTCACAGCTCTACCGGACTACATCACATATTATCACACAATATTACATTAGAACATCATACATAACATAACATAAGTGTTTCACTCGTTTTTAATAATTGTGTAGGAAACGTCTTAACAATATTTCACATATAATATTACTAGCGGACCGGGCGGACGTTGTCATGCCTTGAAAACAAAAAAATCCTAAAAGTCGATCGCAGCGCCACCTACCGGGTCCAATTGTGAATCTAAACCATTCTCGGATCCACTCGAACACGCACACAAAATTTCATCAAAATCGGTCCAGTCGTTTAGGAGGAGTTCAGTCACATACACACGCACACAAGAAATATATATATTAAGATTGTTAAAAAATAAGAAATATTCTTTTTATGATGTTATTATTATCTGAAACTATTAATCCGAATTTTAAAATTTGATTTGATTGCAAACCACGTCTGGGTTACATGTTATATCGATTTATATGTTTAAAAGATTTGTTTGATTGTTCTCACCCACAGACTCCGTACTATAACTTCATTCTTTTTAATTACAATTAGTTAATATTATTAGTTAAGTACAATTAATTCATAATTAGTATAAAATTTATCAAATCTGATTGATATTTCGAAAGGTCGAAGTTTTCAAACAAATACAATCTATTTTGTATAGTAATTCTTGATATATTTTTATGAATATGAAGTCGCGGTTGGTTCCTAGTGTATTTGAAAAAAGTATTATCACGCTCGGGGCTTATTTGTTTGATAAATTTCGTAAAAAGGACAGCAGCCTGTTGTGTTTTAATAGCGTACTTTATTATACAACTCAAAAATAATAACTTTCTACAGTGTTATGTTGACGAAAAATCAATTTAGAACCAGAAAATTGAAATATCTGAACATAATAAATTAGTGGAACGATGTAGACTTGTTTGTTTGTGAAAAAAAAAAACATTGTGAAAATCTAATTTTTGACAATGTTTTTCTTATTCTTTTTTACTATACTGATTATTTTAATCGAAAGTTTTGATACATTCTCTAATGAATTGGTTGAGATATCTTGCGGGGAGAAGACGGCGGGGGATGAGGTATGCTGACGTCATAGAGTGGAGCGATTTTCGGCCCGACTCGAAATACATAATTCTAATAAAGATATAGATAGAAGGATATACTTGTGTCCTATTCATTTAGATAAATAACAGTACCTGGTTAGATAATTGAAATCAGTTGAATTTAAACAATGCATTAAGCATATTGACAGGCGTTTACTTGTTTGAGACTTGGTTATTTTTGTTAGTTAGTTGACAGAATTGTTAGTTAATCCATAGTCCATAGAATTATAGTAGATATGATGGAGACTGTGCACGTCTTTTTCTGCAGTAAATTATGTTCATATTTTTGATAGATTGTTCAGGTGTGTTATGTTTGTGTGTGAGCGCGGTTGGATTACTGAATAAAAGTCAATATTTCATAAATATTAAGAGTGTATATTGTTGTTACACATTCATTGCATATTACTCACTATAACTAATTAGACATAAACACGGATTGTGTAAATATATTGTATATATGTAATAAATGTATTATTGATAATTTAGTTATCAGCTCCGTTATTGAATGTAGCTGCAGTACGTCCAGAGTAGGTACATTGGTACCTCCAGTGAATGCGTTTGAACTCACTCGACTATAATCTTTCCTCAGATCATTTGTACCTGGAAGCTATTTGCCAATATACAATATTAAATGCTTCTATGGATTGTCTGTAAATCCGTTTCTCCATAAATCTGTGGCCACCCCTTGATAATATTATGAGTCAATACGACTGTCATCGATTTGCCGCTTCGATTTCTACCGACACTTTTACCGAGGTACAAGTCACTGGCGTTAGCAATTACATTATGCCTTTTTATTATTAAAATTCTGTAGGGTGAACCTTTGTACACAGTATTACGTTGTGTTATTGAATGATATGACTTAAGACCTATATTAAACCGTGTAGAACTGG
>AP028427.1:22776084-22852849 GCA_036509395.1 Antheraea yamamai
CGTAATAGGAGACTAGTCACAATAATATCAGCGAGAAATAATAACTCTCTTCAAGATGCTGTGCAAGCAGCGGTTGATGAAGACAGTACTCATTCCACTTCTGGTGATATAATGACCTTTAATCGATACATGACCTCTAATCGACCTAATAATTCTTATTTTAGAAGCTCTCGTGGACGATGGAGTAATTATGCTCCGCGAGGAGTTCTATCACATACTGCAGGTCGAGGACGGCCTCAACATCAACGTTTTCCCCACCAACAACAACAGAACGCGACTCAAGCATGGAGGGGTCACGAGAATACCGCAGGTGCGAGCAGGTCGTTCTACAGGTCTCGAGGTAGGTCTAGATACAATAAATTTAAAGATCAAAGGGTTCATGAACGTCACATACATACTTTGTCAAATTCAAATCCTCAATCTAGCCCACCTAGCAATAAAGTTGAAAACTTGAATCAGTTTTTCGAGACTAAATATACAATCCTATCCTGTAATAATAAAGCGTGTTACACTACATTAAAGACACGAAATAATTATACATGCACATGGCTAATTGACACCGGCTCTTCCATATCGGGAATCAAACATAAACATATTCTTGCTCAGAACATTCCTATCCATAAAGAGAATATTACTGTCAGCGGTATCGGAGGCAAAGTCCATGCTATTGGATATGTTTATTTAGATTTACAAATTGGGAATCAATTGTTGAAACATAAGTTCTTTGTTTTTAATTCGTTACCATGTAAATCGAGTGGAATAATAGGTTACGATTTTTTGAATAGATACAAATCTATTTTAAATTTTAACAACAACACATTATCATTATGGAATAATCAATATAAAATAATATTACCTTTAAAGTTAGATAATAACACGATCCAAGTACCTGCTAGATCAGAATCCGTGCATTTTATAAATAGTTGTATAACAGAAACCAGTGTAATATGCGCATCAGAATTGCGTGAAGGAGTATTCATTGCTAGTGCATTGGTCACCCCGGCGAATGGTAAAATACCCATCCGAATACTTAATACAAACGAAGCAGATATAATATTAGAAAATATTAGTCCAAAAGTTAATAAAGCCAGTGATTATGAAGTATGTTCGTTTGAAAAATCGACTAACAATTCTGCCAGAGTTAAAAAATTATTATCTCTTTTGAAATTAAATCATTTGAACAATGAGGAACAAAGATGTATTGAAAATATTTGTGCCAAATATGCGGATGTATTTTACCTTCCAGGCGACAAGTTAACGACAACAAACATATATAAACATTCAATAACGTTAAAACCTAACGTCACACCTGTATATACTAAACCGTACAGGCTACCCCATTCCCAAAAGGAAGAAATTAAAAAACAGATAGATAACATGCTCGAGCAGGGAATAGTCGAATCATGTAATAGCGAATGGTCTAGTCCAGTTCTTTTGGTACCAAAAAGGTCCAGTACCAATGGTGATAAAAAATTTAGATTAGTCATAGATTATCGAAAACTGAATAACTGTATTAAAGATGATAAATTTCCTTTACCCAATATAACTGAAATATTGGACTCATTATCAGGTTGTATTTACTTCAGTCATTTAGATCTGAATCAAGGATTTTATAACGTAAATTTAGAACCATCTAGTAGAAAGTACACAGCATTTTGTTCTGGACAGTTTCAAATGACGCGCATGCCAATGGGGCTTAAGACCAGCCCAGGTTCATTTTCCAGAATGATGACCATGGCTATGGCAGGCCTTACATACGAGAAATGTTTAGTATACCAAGATGATCTAATTTGCTACAGCAGGACTTTAAATTTACATATCGATAACCTTCAGGCCATATTTGAAAGATTAAGGAAAGTCAATCTAAAATTAAATGCTGAAAAATGTGACTTTTTAAAGAAAGAGATCCTCTATTTAGGACACGTGGTATCGAGTAAGGGTGTCTTACCTGACCCTCAAAAAATCGATGTAGTTAAAAATTATCCAGTTCCGAAGAGCATCGATGACGTGAAGAGATTCGTAGCGTTTGCCAATTATTATCGTAAATTTATACCTAACTTTGCCGATAAGGCTCATTATTTGAACATGTTATGTAGAAAAAATGTCAAATTTAACTGGGATGAAAATTGTCAGAAGTCATTCGAATCATTAAAAACTAGTGTTATGAGTCCACCTGTCTTACAATATCCTGACTTGTCGGACAATAATCAATTTATAGTTCAAACTGACGCATCAGGTTACGGCATAGGTGCTATTTTGTCTAACTCGGACGGCCGCCCCGTCGCATACGCTAGCAGAAGCTTAAATAAAGCAGAAAAGAATTACCCGACCATCGAAAAGGAATTGCTGGCGGTGGTGTGGGCTGTAAAGCACTTTAGACCATATTTGTACGGTAAAGTTTTTAAGATACTTACCGACCATAAGCCTTTAATTTACTTATTTAATATGAAGGACCCGTCAAGTAGGTTACTAAAATTTAGGCTTGTGCTAGAAGAGTACACTTTTATAATAGAGTATGTCAAAGGCAAAGATAATGCAGCTGCAGACGCATTGTCTCGCCTGACATTTCATTCTAATGAATTAAAAGAGATGAATGAGTGTGCGAATGTGATGACTCGTGCACAAAGAAAACGATTACATGCGAATTCTTCGTTTGACATGGTTACTACAAACGATTGGACTGATCACCCAAAAGTCGTAGAAACGCATTTCAAACCAATGAATTCTTGTGAATTAAGATATGTAGATAAGAGCAACTTAGAAAAAATGAGTAAAAAATATAAAGCTACGTATGAAAATGAAAATTTTAAATATATGTCTGATATTTTAACAATATTTATAATTATAAATCCAGCTACTCAATCACAAATGACGCGAGCCGCATTTGCGAGAGAGCTGTCAGATTTTTGCGGAAAAATCAATGTAGAAGAAATATATTTTATAAAGAATGATAAAAATAATATTTTTGTAGATAAACTAGCGAGTGAAATAAAAAATAACGCAAGTTGGAAAGGGCCTAGATTATGTATTTTAAAAGACATTGAGAGAATAGAAAACAAGGACGATAGGAAAGTAATTTTAAATGACTTTCATCTTTTGCCTTCTAGTGGCCACGCTGGCATAAGAAGAATGTTCAATAATATTAGAAAGTATTATTTCTGGCCAGGACTTGTATCAGATATAAAAAACTTTGTTAAAAAATGTCCTAAATGTCAGAAACAAAAATACACTATTCAAGTTAAGGAACCAATGGTTATTACTTCAACTGCTCATGAGGCTTTTGAAAAGATATTTTTAGATTTAGTCGGACCAATTGATAGGGACGTCAATGATTACACTTGCATACTAACATTGCAGTGTGAGCTGACAAAATATGTGTGTGCGTACCCGTTGAAATCTAAAACTTCAACAGAGGTGGCGCGAACCTTTGTTAATAACTTTATTCTACAGCACGGCGTGCCCAGAGCCATAGCAACAGATAGGGGCACTGAGTTCATGTCTGACACCATGAAAGAGGTTTGTAACATTTTGAATATTCATAAACTTAACTCAACAGCGTATCATCATCAAAGTATAGGAGCACTGGAGAATTCTCACAAAAACTTAGGAGCATTTCTACGCATACAAGCTGATGGAAGAATAGAGACGTGGAGTACATGGCTCCCATTCTGGTGTTTTGGTTATAATACGTCTGTCCACTCTTCAACAAAGTTTACACCATTTGAGCTGGTTTACGGTAAGAAATGTAACCTGCCTTCCAATCTTACTAAGCAGGTAGAACCACTTTACAATCACGATAGTTATCCTCTTGAGCTCAAATATCGATTACAGGTATCACAGATCGAAGCGAGGAAAAACTTAATAAACAGTAAATTTGATATTAAAAAAAGATACGATAGACACACTAATCCGATTTGTTATAAACCTAACGACCAAGTGCTGATTAAGAATGAAACGGGTAATAAATTGACTGACTTGTATTCAGGACCTTATACTGTTATTCGAGAAGTATCTCCAAACGTTGAGGTGAATATTAATGGTAAAATTGATTTAGTACATAAGAATAGGACAAAACGTTTTCATAGTTCCAGTTAAGATCGTTACCGTAATAAAAGGTACCATTGATATCTATTGATATGACAGAAAATATCTTTTCTTTTATTTTATATCATTAAGCTTGTGTAACCATGTTTATCTTTATATTATAAGGTATATAAACTATATAATCACTTGCCATTGTATTATTAAGTATATTACGTAGTTACGAGCACTCAGCTACAGAGAGATAGGTATTCGAATTCGAAACCATCTCATGATGATTCACAGATTCAGTTCAGTTTTGTTGATTCATGTATATCTACTTTTATGATTATAATCATAACCGTCTAATGTACCTAATAGTTTTAAGTAACTAGAAGAAAAAAAATAAGATTTTATCTTTTCAATTTTTTTTGCTATTATCGTAATAATAACTATATACCTATGTATTATTGAGTTATGTCGACTAACTCTTTCTTTTTTTCTTATTTAGATAGATTTAAGTATTAAAATATTGTACTTTATACATAAAATAAAACTATTATTTTATTTTATTTTCTTATTAGATGGGAAATGTAAGGTAGTATATATAAATGCCTCTTCATCTAATAAAAGTTAGTTGCCACTTGAATCTTGTAGTATTCATTCGTCTCCCTATGCCAACCGTATAATCGTGTCACAAAAATTACTCCCGATATCAACGAGATAGTAGAAAAGGGCGCTAGTTTATCATAAAGGAGACCGATTCAAGTGTATAGTTTCTGAATACACTATCTTAGTGATAGAGTTTCAGCTTAAATATAGTAAATAACTTGACTGCTATTAATTAATGTAGTAGCATTATATAACTAGTATAAATAAAATGAAATAAAAAAAGTATATACGTTAACTTTTTCTTTGGCCAACAGCATACACAATAACAATGGAGCAAATGTGTAGTATCACATTCACAATATACGTTGTTTAACACGATTTGCTTCAAAGGCGCCATTTTCTAATTGTTTTCGTTGATTCGTAGAACCACGTATTACAATCGATGTCAATGCTGACATGTGTTTAATAATTCTTTGTGAACAACAAAATCAATATCAGAACGTTTGTGATTGGAAAGTATAGGTACAGAAGTAGAATACAGAATGTTAAGTCTGAAATCTTAAATATACGAATGTAGACGTGATTTTAGAACAAGTTCGACTCAATTAATAGCTATTATTTAGCTGTTATTGTTGTGATAAACGAATAATCATTTGCATAATAAATTCAATATAAAAATGGTCATATAACATAATCCTATTTCACACAAAAACTACTGAAGTGATTTCGATAAAACTTTACAAATAATGTGGTTTATTCATCGGGATTGGACAAAGGCTACTATTTATAAAGATACTGCTCAAATAGAGTAAAATATAATGATGTGTCAAGTAAGTTTGAAAAATGCAGTCATCTATGATAAACTTTAGAGTTACACAAATATAATGTATAGTGTCAAATGTGAGTTTGTTTGTTTGATTGTTTTCACATCTTAACTACTGAACCGATCATCATTCAAATTTGGGTTTAGAGGTACAAAAGAGGACATAAGGTACCTCTCGTCCAGAAAGAAGTACTACTTCTGAGTGATAGGTCAAATCTACTGTAACATGAGCGAAATACGAGTAAAAACTAGTCATTTATAAAAATATATAACTAACAGCAGATGTTGTGGGCGGCCGCTACTTGTTATATATTTGGATACTTCGTTATATTTTAGCGCAAATACGAGTGTAGGTAGTTAAATCTTGGATGACATTAATTCATACCTTCTGTAGCTATCGATTCTATAATATAGAAACGTTATTATATAAAAATATTCATATTACTGAGACGTATCTCACTTGAGACACCGTCAGAGGGTATTCTTTGATAAGAATTATTAAAAAGTAAATATATATATATATATACATATTATAATACGATATTTGCAAGTGATTCTATTCTACTATCTATTTAATTCGTATGTTAATTAATGAGTTAAACCTGAATTTATATTCCTTTTGATTTTCTCATAATTAAGTATGTTTTGTGAATAGACAATTAAGCAACAAATCAGAACAGACCCGAACAGAAGCGAGGATGGCTTAGTGGTATTCAGTTCAGGCCCTGAGAAGGCGCTTATGAACGTCAAAGCTATCACCGGTCCGGACCAACAACCCAGTCATTAAGAAGAACCAGCATTAATTTAGATCAGATTGATTAAATTTTTTTTCATTAATATTAATTTTTTTCATTAAAATGAACCGATTTTAATAAAACAAAGACCAAATGTTATTCGAGGTTATGTTTTATGATTTTCTTCTGTTAGATTTTATCCTGAACGCAGTACTGTAGTAGTTATGCGCGTGCAAAATAAAGACTGACAGATAGATAGCCAGATAGACAGATATTTCTAAATATAATCGAAATGCATCAAGGCACGGCAGTGGCCCCGCCAAGTCGAGCAAAAAAGCGGCACGGCTGTACCATCCTTTTCTCGAAGCAGCTCAGGCCATTTTCGACATTATAACTCCGCTGTGGATAAAACTAGAAGCCTGTAACCAAGCAGGCGTTGTATAAAGACGGTATATTTCAAATTTCATTCAATTTGAACCAGTAGTTTAAGAAGTATAACTAGTCAAAATTACTTAATTTTCCTCATTGACTGACCGATCATCAAGACTCTAAGGCACTTCTAGCAGAGATAGAAACTTTAAATTTAGAACACAATTAATGTTTAGTGTATAAATTAAGAAAAATCTAAAATATTTTGTAATTTCCGTTCACTTTTCTAGGTACACTAACTGCATAAATAATTTTGTAATCCCATATAAATGTATAACATTACAAAGTTATATTTGCAGTTAATGAATCAGTGAATCTGTATCTATTTTATTCAAAACCTAACAGATTTTTAATATTGATATGGTCACTATAAGATGTTGTTAGGTTAGCTAATTACGTAATAACTTAAGATATAAGATCCCTTAAGTAGGCACTTAATAAAGTAATCGACTTGGTATTACATGGATCTCCCGACTTTTTACGGTAGAAGAACTGAGTTGCGGGACTTGGTTTTTTTTACAAGTTTTGTTTTTGATGGCATTACTTATTCCAAGATACCTCCAATAATTTTTTTCACAAAAATCTGAAAAGTACAACACGTTACATATACATTCTTATTATATTAGAAATAGAAGAAGATAATCAAAATTAGTTTAATTAAATATGGTTCCAGAACCTCGGTTAAATGAAATCGCTCTGATTATTCTGCACGACGATTCTAGTACTGCGGTACACGAATATCCTTGGCTTATAGGATATGAAGGTCTTACTAGTTTTTCTTCCTCATCGAGCAAGTTATGAATTTTGTTCGGTCCGTTGAACTTAAAGAGCCTGTGTGATGTAATTTTATTTACCTATTTTGGATAATTCTAGAAACCCGTGTTTTATCAACCGTGTCTATTCGGGGAGCCTTCATTTTGTTGCTGAGAAAGATATTTATTAATTTCCTTTGTTCAATATAATCGTTTATTACTATTTTATTTCAATATATATCCTATTAAAAATACATCAATATTACTATATTAAAGTTACAGATCAGCGCCATCTTGTAGCAAAGTACAGTAAATATGGATGACATAAAAAAAGTCAAAGCAATGAAATAAATATGTTCTTTTGAATTTTTATATTTATTATAGAATTAATACCTATATTTAAATTTTAGAATTTGTTTATTGAAGTTATTAACGTTAGTGTAGTTTTCATATCTATTGGCACTCGGAGCAATCTTATATATAATATTCTCGTGTCACAATGTTAGTTACCGTACTCCTCTGAAACGGTTTGACCGATTTTTATGAAATTTTATATGGATATTCAGTAGGTCTGAGAATCGGCTACTATCTATTTTTCATACCCCTAAGTGATAAGGGTTGTCCACCCCTAACATTTATTTTTTATTTTATTTTGTTATAATGAGGCATTAAAAAATACATACAACCCTAAATTTTCACCCTTCTAACACCAACCTCTATTTTTTAGTAGTAATTTTAGCAATGAATCATTTTTCATCCTACTCGATAACTGATCAATGATCACTTGGTAAGTTATCCCAGAGAAAGAGCTAATTAAAACCAAGTCGTCGTCCTTTTTGTGAATGTTTTTCACTCTATTTCGATTAAAATTGCCCTGAGCTTATGGCAAAGCTAAAATTTTTGTACAAAAAAATATTCGTTTTTATTAAAGTATTAAGGCAGTTTATTCCTGCTATACTTAGTGAACAAAATCCCCTACCGCGTCTGTCTGTCTGTCTGTTCGCGATAAACTCAAAAACTACTAAACGGATTTTCAAGCGGTTATCGCCAGTGGATAAAGTGATTCATGAGGAACGTTTTGGTATATAATTTGTCACGGATTTTTTTATAATCGGGGTGGGACAACGTCTGACGGGCCCGTTGGTAATTATATATATTTTTATAAATTCTATTAAACAATCAAACGTATGATGAGCTACAAATTATCAATATTACATGTACATAGGCACCACTAGTTTGACGCAAGCCGCGCAAGCGCAATACGGCGGGCCATGCTTATGTAGCATGTCATGACGCGAAATTATAAATCTATCTCCTGCCAAAAACACTGCACAACGCGCCTAAAGAAGTTTTCACTTTAAAATTTCTCCAAAAACATGAACGTGTATCAACGTTTACATTAATTGGCCAAACAGTGTTGAGAGTCCATGAATCTCAGATATACCGACATACATTTTTATATATGTAGATATCATATTATTAAAGTTTAAAAAACCTCTTCAGAAACTAAATTGAATGCAGTTTGTTTAATTTCTATTTGTGAATTCTTATGTGTAGAATATAAGTCTATTCTTATTAAATAAACTTATTTCAATTGGTATTTACTCTGTCATATTTGTCGTTTGCGATGTTTGTCTCAGTTTTTATATAGTTATTTGTTTTTGTTAACTAATATAATAACTTATCTAAGCAGAATCATATAAACATGTTACGTGCTAGTCCTTTGAGAAATTAGTGACTGAAAATAGTGATAAATATAGTGAAAAATAGAACGTAATTTTACAACGTTGATCCTTAAAATTTCTACTAACATAGAATTAGGTATTATATTCACTATAAACCATGTAAGAATTATTATGATTGTAACATATAACATAAAAAATAAAGACGAAGTTACATAAAAACCGCAGTTCGATGGATAATCATTATTACGGTACAGAGACACGGGCCCGGCCTTGCCGACTATTCGGCTAGCTGGCTAGGCCGTTATGTCCAACACATTAAAGCGTGCTACTATCTCAGCGAGCAAATGACGCGAGCCGCCCCGACAGCGCTACCCTCATGCCGGTCTCTTGTCTCTCGTTTCATGTTAGTGCTGTACTCTATAATCGATACGAAGTTTATCGCCAAAATCTTTTATCAAAAATATTTTTTTTATATTAAAAAGAAAACTTTCTTCAAATTTTTTCCTCCGTCTATCGCATATCGCAAAACAGCCGGCCGTCGGGTAGGGGTAAAGTGAAAATCAAAACAACTACGGCCAAAATGGCAGCGCTTATGGCTTAATTCATAATTATTCAATGATTTAAATAAATGTTATGCTCAATTTTTAACATGCATCTATAGTCTGAATGATTGCATTATGTATTCCGTACTCTAATACGCAGACTGAAATTAAAATTTATAGTTCGATATCTTGTCTACTAATGATTTCCCCTTTTCCCGATTGTTAAGTTAAAATTTAAAATGTTATTTTAATACCCTAAATCGAATAATTTTCTGAACATTCTCAGGTAAAAGGCTAGGATCCCAAAAAAAGTTTCACTTGTATCGTGGTTTCATAACAGCACACGATGTTATATTTCACTTAGTTCTTCTAATCTATGTAACGGATTTGGATACGGTTTTCACCATCATTTACACGATGTCTTAACAAAGGTTTATATATAGTACACTAGGTGGTGTATACACGTGGAAACTAATGTAAAAAAACAGTGACTAATAAAATCATATGAATATATTAAGTCCATTTACTTATCGAATTCGAATGACATCGTAAGAAGGAGTTTTTGGGCGCTTATGATGATTGCATGCTATGATAATGCCAGCTAAAACTTATGTGATACATCAAAATATTGTACTACAGAATTGTACATCTGAAGAATACCTATAAAATAATATGTGATGATGTATGTTCATCTCTGAAGGATAATCCACAGTATTCTTTTTTCTCTGTTATATATTATTAAAAAATAATTAGATATTTGTGACGCTATTTTGACAAAATATATAGTATTAATCCGTATGTACGTTGGATATTAAATGTTCATCAAAATTGCTTTTTAAAGCATATTTTTTCAATGATTATACCATGATTTATCCTAGATGTAGGATTTAAGGGGAACAGAAAATAGACGTTCGAGTATCTGCTACAATTTTGGTGAACTGTAAATCTGAAGGCTGCAAAAAATCATTTAGAAACTTATGACCTCACATTAGTATACTACAGTCATGCGAAACGAGGGCGGGTCGCTAATAGAAATATATCTGTTTGTTTTTAATTATGTTTTCACGAAATTTACAAGTATTTTTATATTTGTGACCAGTATTTCTGTCCTTTTTAATATATACGTATATATTAAACTTAGAAAAAACAAACAAAAACAGAAATACATGTATAGTGAGAAAAGTAAAAGCGAAGTAATGCAAGGTAAACTGATACGTTATTATATTTGGTCATAATTAATAAATATAACATATTTAAAATTAAAAGCTGCTACAAAACATAAATATTAGACGCTATCGATTTGAACATTCATATATTTTTTATCGGTAAAAAAACCATCGACATACGCCCGTTCTACTTCATCGTCGCTTCATTAGTCACCTTAGCCGTAAAATTGTGTAGCTGTACGCCTGCAATATAAACTACTGACGATGCATTCTGTTAACGGTAAGCGCTACCATTAGCACTGTTCGCCTGCAGCTTGCTTTAGGATAAACAACCTGACAAACTACTACATTTTCAATAACCCCCTGTATGCAATAGACTTGAACTTGTATATAGATAGTTGCTTGCAGTCTATATTTATACAATATATTCAGACGTGCGAAGAAAGATATATAAAGAGAAAAAATTTTAATGTATAAAATTCTTTGACACGAATAAAAAAACACTACATTTCTAAATACACAAATGATCCAAATGAATATCCATTATTGTTTTTTTTTCTTGTTATACAAGCGGGGCATACGTTTCATTTAAAAAAAAATGATTAAAGCAATTAGGCAAACAGATAAATTCCATATAATGCAGTACTCTTGTGATAGAGGTGATCATGCGTCTGAACCGCGCGGTAGGGTACCTCATAAGCATTCACATATCGGTAATCCTCGATTCTCGTCCGGCACTTCATCCATCCTCAACCCTAAGTGCCACCCCTAAGTCCACCAGTATTACTCAGATCTCATGTAGCGTACTTTCTGACCTACACTTTGTATTACAATTACTCCGTTCCTGAGAGTTAAAGCGCGACGTTAGGGAATCTATAACCTCTCCTAATAGAGGGGCAATCAATTACAAAAACAATTTCTACTAGAACTACTACTAGAACTACTACTACTACTAGTACTAGAACGAATTATTAAGTTTAATATCTATTTTGATCAGAGCATTATTATATTAATTACTAGCGGGCCCGGCAGACATTGTCCCGCCCTGATTATAAAAAAAAATCCTTCACAAATTATATACTAAAACGTACCTCATGAATCACTTTATCCACTGGTGAAAACCGATTGGAGATCCGTTCAGTAGTTTTTGAGTTTATCCCGAACAGACAGACGGACAGACGCGCTAGGGGACTTTGTTTTATACTATGTAATAATACTATGTAATAATTTGCATTTGTATATTAGGTGTTTACCTATGAAATTGCCGTTTTGTATGAAAAAATTTAAACGAATTTTTTTCATGTATTTTTTATTTGTATTATTCGAAGTAATCACCCATGCAATCAATGCATCTTTGCCAACGCAGTGGCAGTTTATTAATGCCCTTCTTAAAGAAATCAGTTGGACGGGAGGCAACAAATTCTTCAAAGGCATTTTGTACTGCCTCTCGGGTATTGATTTTTTTCCCCGCCAAGGAGTTATCCAAATGCTGGAAAAAGTAGTAGTCTGTAGGCGCAAGGTCTGGTGAGTAGGGCGGATGACGGAGAACTTCCAACCCCAGTTCTTGCAACTTGGAGTCCGTCTGCTGTGCAGTATGAGGTCGCGCGTTGTCGTGCAGGAGCAGCGGAAACGAGCGATTGACCAATGCTGGTTGGAGATGTGCCAGCTTCTCCATCATTGTGTTCAGTTCTTCACAGTACACATCTGCAGTAATGCTCACCCCGTTTGGTAAGAAGCTGTGATGAATTACACCGGCGCTAGACCACCAAACAGTGACCATCATTTTTCTAGGGGTAAGTTTTCATTTAGGGCATTGTTTAGGTGCTGAACAAGGATCCAACCAACTTGCTGAGCGCTTACGGTTATCAAACAGAATCCATTTTTCATCGCAGGTAACAATGCGGTTCAAAATTCCTTCATTTGTGTGTCTGTTGAGCAGTGCAAGGCACTCTCGACGCGTACTTCGCGGTGGCGATCATTGAGTTCGTGGGGCACCCATTTGTCAAACTTTTTTACCTTTCCAATTTGACGCAAATGGACTAATATTGTTTTGACGCTAACGTCGAAAGCTGCTGCTAATTCAGCCGTAGATTGTGTATCATCAGCTTCCACAATCGCCTTTAATTCGTCATTGTCGACCAAAGACTTTGGACGACCACGAGGTTCATTTTTTAGGTCGAAATTCCCAGAACGGAAGCGAGCAAACCAATAACAGGTGGTGCGTTGGTTTGTAGTGTTAGCTCCGTAAACGTCGTTGATGTTGCGTGCCGCTTGTGCCGCGTTGCTGCCACGACGGTACTCATATTCCATAATTACTCGAATTTTTAACGTATCCATGATGACAAAAAAGATTGAAATGCGATGAAAATGTAACACTAATCAATAAACAAATGACTACTTTTGGAAAAAGAATTCCATGTTTTTAAAATAAAATTAATTTGAAATTAGAATTCTTAGCCAAACAAAAATTATTTTGATTTGAAATGCCCAGTACTGCAGAACGGCAATTTCATAGGTAAAGACCTATTATAATGCATACCCCCTATGCATTCATTACATGGGGGGTAGAGGGTCCACCCGTATCTCACTAAATCTCACGTGGGAGAGAGAGGTGGTTGTGCAAATATCACGTAATTTTTTGTCGACCAAAAATAGTGCAAATATTTCTAGACTAAAATATGCCGAAATCTGATAAAATTATTCGATATATTAAAAAATCCATGAATAGATGTAAAGTTGTTTAGTATTGATATTTCGAAGTATAATGTAAGAATAGTTATAACTAAATGTAATAATGTTAATAAAGTTAAACCACTAGGTTTTTTTTTATTTCTGCAGACTCTTGGTCTGCACCTTTTTTCTGCTTTCGTTTATTTTATTAATCATGTCATAAATCGCCTTAAATGTAGTACAGCTTTTACAGTGAGTAACTATTATTATTATTTTACTTAACTACTAGCTGGTCCACCTACCGTGTCCAATTTCAAATCTAAACCATTCTTGAATCCACCTAAAGGCGCTTAAAAAAGTGTCATCAAAATCTGTTCAGTCGTTTAGGACGAGTCCAGTCACTTACACGCGGGCAGAAGATTTATATGTATAAAGGTTATACTTCGGATTTTTAATTGAGATTATTGCCTTTCTTGTGACTTTTTTTTATACCATTGGCGGCAAACGAACATGCGAGTCACCTGATGGTATGTGATCACTGCCGTCCATGCACACATGCTACACGAGAAGAATCACAGATGCGTTGCCGGCCTTAAATTTTCTTTATTATTACCTTTTACAGCCACCACTGTGTTATGACATCATATTTTATTTAATTTAAACAAAATTAATACTAACTAAATATTAACATGCCTGCGAGATATAGATAGGACCAGGATTAAAACTGGTGACCTGCTCGATTACAGTATCAAAAGGAATTAACCGAGCGCCGCCGCCGCACCGTTCCCTGGACAACGACAGATTTTATTACCTTCATGAATATATTTCACCCCGGGATTATATGTTTTCCCCGCTGGGACATCGGGAGTTAAACGCTCGCTTCGCTTAACACTGACGCTTCTGTTTAATATTTTCTACGTTTTGCGGTTTACAGCATTCGATGGATGATGGAGTTTTTGTATTGTTGAAATTAAAAATTTTTGTTGCAACAAATACTGTTGAGTTTCATACAATAAGATAAGGGTTGAGAGAGTTGTATTACGTTTCATGTCGTTAACTGGGGACGATATCTGTCGGTAGTTCATGAAAAAATTTAGAAAATTACATGAGTAATTAAATTATAAGGAATATTATAAAATGCGGGTAAGGATACAATGTCAATTGATAAGAGATAGCCTTAGATCAGCCTACAAATATGTCTGTATAAACTTTAAATTAATGTTTAAAATGAAATGCGCCTTTTTTAGTATTAATATGGTTTTTATAGCACTAAAATCGCCTCTTCCTTTATGAATATCATAAGCAGAGCTGTATCTATACTATTATTACAAAGGTAAAAAGTTTGTTTGTTTGAACACGCTCATCTCAGGAACTCTCTGTCCGATTTGAAAAATTCTTTCACTGTTAGATAGCTTATTTATCGAGGAAGGCTATAGGCTATATATCATCATGCTAAGACCAATAGAAGCGGAACACCAATGAAGATTTCAAAATCGGGTTTAACGTACGTGTATTTCACCTTGTACGTAAATGAAGTCGCGAGTTATAGTTAGCGTTAGCCCAAAGTAACTATTGCACGCGGTCAAAGCCCCGGGCAGAAGCTAGTCGCACATAGACGATACTCCTGGCGTAGTTAGATAATATATTTTGTTTAATAATGCAATACGATTAGACAAAAGACAAGGATGGTCTCCCTCTTCCCCAAAGGCTGTAAAGTGAAAAATATGTACGATATAATTATACAAAAACTGAAAACATCTTATCCAATAAGACGATCTTAAGTCTTTAGAATGTGGATATTCTAACTTTAACTCAGTTTTATAGTACTTCCATTAGAGCACTTGTCCCGAGCACATCTTTAGACTTCGGCGGAGAAATTAATTTGTGATTTAAGTTTATTCACTTAAAAGTCCGAATATAACTGAATTAATAAAAGTCGGTTTCATCTGTTCTTTCGGAACTTACAAATAATTCAGAATTTTAGATTTCGTTTTTATAATTAAACTAGCTGATACCCGCGGACCCGCACGCGCTTTTTTAAAATGTATTAAAGAAATGTAAAATTATGAGTAGACGTTGTTTATTATAGAGATGCTTTTTCAAAAACATTTGTAAGTTCGACACGTACGCCATCTACTGTATTTGTAACGTGTAATGGAATGGTATTTATTATCAGCAACATTCCTGGAACTTTAACCTACAATATATCACCCTCAGTGCTCACTTAGACTATATAAGAAAGTAATTATAGTTCTAAGCTATACATTATCGAACAATACGTGTTAAATCTTTTATTATATAGATCTAATATACCCGTATTGTCGATATAATTAACTAAGTCATATACGTTGCTATAATCACTGTGTTATGTAGACGCAAGTGCGGTAAATAAATCAAAATGGCCGCCAAATGACCAAAAAGATAATATAATTTTAATTTTACATACAAACATATGACTTTCAATTAAGTACTTGTTAATTATGTACTTGAAGTCCAGTAAAGCACACGTCTTAGTAGCTTGTTTACAATAAACAACATATTTTTAATAAATTTCACATGGACGAATGCACGGGTAACAGTTCAACAAATAAAATGTCAACCGCTATAATTTCGGATATCTGCCAGTAAAATTCCCATTAACATAGGTCCAGCTGGTTCGGACATAACCCGGAAAAAACAAACAAAATATAATAATATAAAATACCAACAATATTAAAAAAAAAATCTTTTGTTACTTGTAGCCAAATCCATTCACCAAAAAGTTGTTATTTTAATTTCAGATACACACACTTTATTTTTATAGTACGTAATAGATTACAAATAAAAAATTGGAAACAAACCAAACGTATAATAAACATTTCTATAGAAACACAAAATAAACTTTTAAAATGTTTGCGATAGAAAGTTACCATGTTACCATGGCAACGTATTTAATACTAACGCTAACACGCAGCGAAAGCAATCAAAACGATAAATGTGCCCGATTTTGAAACATTCTTCATTGGCGCTCCCCTCCTATTGGTCTTAGCGTGATAATATATAGCTTAAAACCTTCCTCGATAAATGAGCTATCTAAAACCGAGGGTTTTTTCTCAAATCAGACCGGTAGTTCCTGATATTAGCTCGTTCAACCATACAAACAAACAAACTCTTCAGCTTTATATATTAGTATAGACAAGAAGATTCGGCCAATCGTTGCTGTGGCTCAATTATTACATGTTGAATTGCATAAAACACTTGCACCGTGAAATATACTGGAGTTGAAAAGAGATTCAAAATTAAAACGTGGCGCCATCTATGAGGCATCTATAACAGTCGGTCCTGCAGTTTTGTTTCAAGGTAGCAATTTAAAGCGCCGTCTATTTGGGATCGTTAAAACTTACAATTAATAACCATAATCAACATTGACAATAATTTAATTTGTAATTAAAAAGTATTGAGATCTTTAATCGAAATATAAATTATGCTAGCTCTGAAGTTGGACTAAATTATACATCAATGCCAACATTCATGAAGATCGGCTGAGTAGTTTCAGAGTACATCGTGGACAAATGTCATGACGCTGGATTTTTATATATTTAAGATATAACCTAAACACACACACCAAACACCTATATTCTTTTTAACAAAAAAGGGCATTTTACTTCTTTAACCTCATATGAAAATCGTAATAGTTATCATATGATTCTGTAAACCTATTCAGTCGACAGTTTAAGTTTCATTGAAATCGGTTCAGACGTTTCGCACTTTATCCGAGCAAAGGACTTCAATCTTATAATACTTTTATGTATATGGGTGTGTATGTTTTAACATTACAACCATCTTCTGTGTAATCGGAAACTTTTGCCCAGTCCTGCCCCATATTTTATTTCATTACTTATCAAAACATGTTACTTCCTTACATGGATAAAGGCAAATATAATGGATGATTTCGCAACAATCGAAAGGGTATGTCAAAAATCAGTCAGCGAAACATTTGATAAGGGTACAATGCGAACAGACGACTACAGAGCAGAGGATCGATCCTTAAAACCAAAGCTTGAAGTGCGGGTTAAATATGTCAGGATTATTGTTATCAGGAGCTAATGTTATGCATGACAACGATAAAGAATGACTTTCTATGTATTATGATTGGTGAATTAAAATTAATAACATTACATTCTATTAATGTAACATTAATTTGTATCTTAAAAATACGACAGACAATATATTTTCTTTGTTGTAATAGATTGTTGACTGATAAAGGGATATTGTGTAAATATATTTCGCGTGGTTGAATGTATACCTATATATAGGTGCATACATATATTCATGGCGATTTCTATCTTATTACTTATCTTATTCTATTCTAGTGATTTATTTTTTCGCTGTTATAAAATATCATGCCGAACCTGATATATTATATATTGAAAATAAATACAATTATTATAATTCTGTTCATATTACAAATTTTTGTTACTCTTTTACGTAAAAACTACTGAACGGATTGTTTACGCCTCTTTATAATAAATAATATAGCTCATACCACAGAATAACACATAGGCTAATTTATAAAGATAAGTCTTGGTAAAACAAAGTCTGCATAAAAACCATTTGAATTACACGAACACAATTCATGACGTCATAATTTATACTGTAACTAGCGTGCCCGGCAGACGTTGTCTCGTTCTGATTATGAAAAAATCCTTGGCAAATTATATAATAAAACGTTCCTCGTCAAATCATTCTATCCACCGATGAAAACCGCATGAAAATCCGTTCGGTAGTTTTTGAGTTTATCGCGAATAGACAGACAAACAGACGCGGTAGGGGACTTTGTATTATACTATGTAATGATATAAACAATAAAGTAACTGCTGTCCGAAATTCTGTACGTCTTAGATATACTCGTATTATTGAATTTAATGGTATACAACCGTCAGTCTTAAAGTGGCTTTCTATCTTTAGTAACGAATCAGTAGTTACAGAGTGCAAGTCCTACGTCCAAAATTACAATCTTTATTTATTTATAATATCAAAAATATAAGAGAACATTTAATGAATCCGACGCTTCCTGAAAATAGAAAGCGATTTCGCGAATACTGAAATTAAATCAAGGTAAAACTCGTTTCGATATTTCGAAATGTTGAACGTTTTTAGACGAAGCAGAGATTTATTTTTGATACATTAATAAAGGCATCTCTTTCTCAACAGTTAATCTCGAGGGATGAGTTCATTGGTGTCGGGAGAGATAGCACCACTCGTATCGCCTGAGTCGTGACAGAAGGGGTGTGCCGCCATGACGCCACACGTGGCACTGTTCCTCATCCTTTGCTTCGTCCACTGCGACACTAAGACAGTTCTGCAAGACAAACTTGGTGAGTAATCTGTAAAAAAAAATGTGTGCGTGTACTAGTGTACACACGTAAGAAGTGAAACTTGTCTAAGGCCTTATTTTTCGCAAAATGATCTATATGCAACTTTCCAGAAATTGGTTAAAAAAAAAATAAAAAAAATAAAAAAATAAAAAAAATAAAAATAAAAAAATAAAATAAAAAAAAAAATAAAAAATAAAAAATAAAAAAAAAAATAAAAAAATAAAAAAAAAAACAAAAAAAAAAAACCCCTTTCTTTCTATATGGCAAACAATTTCATTAATATATTAAAAAATAAAGTTAAATTAGATAAAGTTTAAACAAAAGGATTTTATTATCATAGACATGAATACAAAAAAAAAGATGGCGCGTAACGGAAAAATGTGACGGTAAATTTTTTCCAACGCCGATAAAGAAGTTTCACTTCAAAAAATATTACAGAGTTCTAAACACGCGTTTATTGTATGACATACGAACGCTTAACAATGGAAATAAGTCTTCGATTCTTGATAAATCACAGATTTATAAGAGAGAATCGTTTATGTTATTGCGTCCGTGAGTAACTAAATAGTCGTGTATGGCGGTGAAAATATTTATTTGTGTATATTTATTTAAATTACGGCAGGTGGTGAAGGGAAATATTGTGAAAATCTGAACTTGAAGAATATTCTTATAGTACCACTATATGTTGGACAGTTGGGAACTGTGTATTTATCCGAGTTTGAAATCTTTAATACGTGTTTGGTTGGCGTGGTAGTTGTAACCCATACCGTCACGAAGAGTTCTATGGTCACTGCAACGGGTAATAGGCTGATGTTATGTTATATAATTGTATATATTTACCTATATATAATAAATATGGCATAATTTTAAGCATCCAGTTGACTTCAAATTTAACATCAAATAGAATAGTAAATTTAAACGGAAAAATCGTTGAGAGAGAACGGAATAAGCAAAAGAAAAATAATGTACAAAAGAAGGTCGTTAAGGCATCCAAAGGCGGTTAGTCCTTTGCACTCGGAGTCTAACTGATTTACTTTTGTTTTCAATGAAATACTGAGAATTTAAAACGAATTTCACCCCTTTAAGGAGAATACCGTTTCGTTTCAAATGTTAGCCGTTTTTAATTTTCTCCTAGTTTAATTAAAACACTATGCATTTAACTTTTTTATTTATTTCATTGTAGCGTAATTATTGTACGTTCCTCTTGGAAATTTAATGTTAGTTTTAATTTTGAACTTTTATATAAAAATCTTATCAATACTAGTTCTTTGTACTGTTTCAGTGACTTGAGAGAAGTCATGAAAATGAGTGTCTTACAATTAGTAAATTCATTAAAGATTTATTAGTTTGAAACAAGATTTACACTAGGACAGTACATTACATCTGGAAAGTGCGATTCTAAACGAGTAAAATTTCAGTTTCAGCTATTTATTACTCATTGCATGTTGTGAACAAGTAACATAAAAGGTTATATAACAAAAATTATATAAGAATATATATGATATCCATTTTTTTTAAGGTGAGACTTCATATTGGTAGCGAATATTTTTCATTTTTCGTTACGTGTGTTTGTGTAAGTAGTATCTGCCTGCGTCTAGTAGTAAACAAAAATGAGTTAATGTTTAGTTATATATTTATATTACGGCACTTCGTATAGTATATAATTGAATACATATAAGCCAAAGAATTTTCACTTCCTCCGCGTGTACACACTGATAGTACTGTTTTTTTTATAATTTTGCTTATTTAGTTTACAGCTCTCTATACTTGGCGAGACTGTTTATATGATGTCTAGATCGAGGTTTTAGATTTTAAGAAATAAAGGTTCAAATTTGTTTGGTACTAGTTTATAGTAAAAATATTAAAACAAGAAATCCTAGGCAGCTTTACAGAAACTGATACTTAATAGTTTAGGTGCATCCAAAATTTGCGATCTTTTAACCAGTTTACATTAAAAAGTCTGTTCTGGTATAATGAAAAGTGATTAGTATAACTAGTTAATGTCCGCATTTTTGTCCTCGTGAAAATTGTTTTAGTTTTTGACGGTAAGTACGTATTTTACCTAAAACTCATTGTGGCCTATTTTTTTATTCTTTTAATTATAATCTTGTATTAACTATTTTATTTAATTCCTAAAACCCTTTTACCTATTTTAAGTTACCTCCGTCAAACTCTATAATTACTTCATAACGTAAAAAATAAGCGTAATGGTATGTAGCTAATATAGAACTCCACAAATTATATGTCTATCAAAATCTTCAAAATCGGCTCAGCCGTTTTTGGAAATTATTCTGAACAGACGCTACAATTTTGTCTTTATATATATATATTTCTTCTGTCCGTGCATATGTTGCTGAACTCATCCTAAATGGTTGGACAGATTTTCATGAAATTTTTTGTTTGTTTAGGTGGATTTAAGAATGATTTAGATTCACAATTGGATACATTAGGTGGCGGTGCGGTTGACTTTTAAGATTTTTTTTATTATCAAGGCAGTACAACGTCCGCCGGGCCCGCTAGTTATACTATATATGTGTTGGTATATACATATATCTGAGTTCGACAAACTCTAACAATGTTTGAACGAACAAGAAGAACGTTGGTGCATTTATGTTTTGTATATTGAGAATGTTACTTTACATTTTTCCATTACTCGTCACCAGGGAGCGTAGCAACGTATCAATTTGTCTGTTGCATAAATTATGAAAATGTTTATGCAGATATTTCAACACAGAGAATATTTGTAGATTATTTATTTTGGTATAACTATATGATAGATTAAATAGTTATTAACATAAATAATTAAAAACATTAATTAAAAAAAATATTTCCTATATAACGTCTTTGATATTGCATGCATTTTCAAAATAGATTGAATTTTTACCTATACATGTTAGCTTATAATTATATTACTTTTATTACGATACTAGCTGACCCGTGCAACTTAGTCTGCACCAAATCGGTTATCACTGATGTCAATTGTATTTTTAAACGCGAGAAATTTTAATAAACCTAAAACCTTATTGCAGCCACACCTACGGTTTCCAATTGTGAATCCAAACTATCAAGGGACTCACTCAAACATATACCAAGATGGTATGTGAGAAATCTTTTAAAATAAGCCTACAACCCGTTCGTAGCATCATTTACTGGGTTCAATAAAAAATAAAAACTAACTTACATATATTGGCGGTAATGTGAAAAAAAGCGTTAGAGGTCTATGGACACCCAGTTTCTAAAGAAGTTTCTTTCCCTTTTTTGTAGACGTTTACTATACAGTCAGTAGAGTTTACATTATAAAATATCAAGTTGATACAGTTAAATTGTAAATTAAACGATAAAATATATTCATAAAATAAATAATGATAAATGAAACACTGAATGATATCATAACTATTTTCAACTTGTATTAAAACTTTTTCACACTCCATTGTATTGAAGAAAAATATAAATATTAAAAAGATATGAGCACGACGCGTCAAATGTCACTTGCCTATAACTATCTGTCTAAGAGCTAGCAACGGTTTCGACAAATTTTCTATAAGCCAGTTTTTTATATATCTTTATGTTCTTCCGAACAGCGTGCGGGCTACCTGGCTGCCGGTAAACGTTGCGTTTATTAGTGCATATCGCACCTTTACAGGCAAAAATATTGATTTTTATATAATTTTTGAATGTTTTGTTTTTTACTAACTTTGAAACGCTACTAAAACATGAAATTATTATTGCCAGACATTTTTGTTATTAACAATAATTTGCTCGATGCTATTTTTTTGTAAATAAAATAAGTATGTTCACACCATGTTAAGATGGCTGTAATTTTAATATTATTATTATTCTTTTTAATGAAGGCTTAGTCGCCTGCGCGACTATATCGCCTAAATGACATACAACTATATAACAATAAGAATGACAATAAACTTAACAATAGCTTATATTAATTTTGTACAATTCTTTAGCATCTTTCAAAATGGGGTCAGACAATAACGAATTGTACAAACCAGTGTGGAACAAACCAGAAGCATTAAGCCGAGATCTAATATCTTCGCTTCGAACACATTCTGCTAGAATGTGGTGCACATCATCGATGAGCTCACAACTCTGGCAGAGTGAAGATGGTACTTTACTGATCAGGTAGGCGAACTTTTTACATGGGATGTGTCCTGAGCGTAATCTCATTCCTGTGATTGCTTCCCGACGGCAAATCGTACTGTCATCAATCCATGGTGACCTAAGGGATGTGGCGTTCTGTACCATATTCCTTTTGTTTTAGAATGCTCATCAAAGGATTCCTTCCAATGTGAGTAACAGCTATTTTTAAATACTGAGCATACATCCAAGTAAGTTGGTAAAATATTAATAGTAGCACCTTCGGAGGATCCTTCTCTAGCTCAAAGATCAGCTCTTTCATTCCCAGTTGTACCTATATGAGAAGGGGTCCATTATAAAACAATTACTTTGTTCTTTGCTTTGAAATCTACTAATTGCTTCAAAATAGTGTAGGCTATCAGTATTCCTCGAAAAGTCGAGGTATATTTATTTATTTATTTATTTATTTACACTTTATGCGTTAAATACGCAATGGCGGACTTAATGCCTAAGGCATTCTCTACCAGTCAACCATTAGGTGGTGCAGAGATAAATGTTGGTAGGTGTAAAAGGTGAGGTTTTTATGAAATTATGTTTAGCCTATTTAATATTACAATATATAAATAAAATATCAACACCAATATACTACATATATAATACATATATACTACACATATACAATACATACACATAACAACATCATACATAAATATCAACACAATAAATAAAAGTATAGTTAGTCAACATCAAGTACTAAATACAGCATTAACCAGATAATTCTGCTAAATGACACTGGTAAAGCCGACGTACCCTGACTTTAAAACTTAAATGGTTAGATGACATCCTGATTTCATAAGGAAGCGCGTTCCATAGGAGAATAGATTGGATATAGAAAGATGAATGTACTAGACCGGAAGTATGGACAGGACAGCAAAGAATAAGATTATTAGAAGAGCGAAGGTTAAGGTCATGATTAGAGCATAAGAACTGAAAATGTGGAGTTAAGTAAGAGGGAGTGTTGGGAGAAAATAGAATAGAATACAGAGTTGTCAGAGCCCGCAAATTCCGACGCTGGCGTATGGGCAACCAATTAAGCTCTGAACGATGGCTCGATACATGGTCGTACTTACGAAGATTAAAAACAAATCGAATGCAATTGTTGAGTAATCTGTCAAGTTTGTTAAGAAGGTCAGCGTTCAGATCGTAAAAGCACACATCACCATAGTCAATTATAGGAAATATTATAGATTGCACTAGCATGGTTTTCGTTTTAACTGGGAGAAATTTTTTCAGGCGATAAAAAGACTTTAGAGTACCGATCACTTTCTGGCTAACCTTGGAAATATGAGTTCTCCAATCCAATTTGGCATCAATATATAAACCAAGGTCCTTTACATCCGTACTAAACGGTATAACAAGACCACTGAATATAATCTGAGGCAGCGAGTTGAAGTCTATTCTAGAAATCATACGAGAGCTCCCTATTACAATTGCTTGACATTTGGAAGGATTAACTGATAAGCCAAATCTCTCAGACCAATCCCTTAAGGCATTTAGATCCCGGTTAATAGTATAAATTGCAGCTGATAGAGAATCTACTGTGGCCTGAGTGTATAATTGCAGGTCATCAGCATACAGATGATACGTACATCGCAGTTCATGAGTTAAAAGGTTAGTAAAGAGGGAAAAAAGAAGAGGTGAAAGTATACCACCCTGAAGGACGCCAGTATCAAGCTCACGCCAATTAGACGTAGCCCCATCTATACGAACCGATTGTTGTCGTCCCTTTAGATATGAAGCGAACCATGCCAGTGCCTCTAATGAGATATTATAATGAGATTGAATAGCCAGGAGAATATCGTGACTAACAGTATTAAAGGCATTGGAAAAATCTACTAGAACCAACACAGTAATCATTTTATTCTCCACTCCATTTCTCAAATCACCAGTCACTTTAAGCAAAGCTGTAACTGTACTGTGACCTGGCCTGAAACCGGATTGTAGTGGACTCAAGATATTGTTGCAATGTACAAAGGATGATAGTTGATTGTGCACACATGCTTCGAGTACTTTAGAAAGAAATGGAAGTATAGATATAGGTCGAAAGTGACTGGGAAGAGAAGGATTTGCAGTTTTAGGGAGAGGACGGACATAGACTTTACTCCATATGGATGGAAACTGTCCAAAGGATAGAGAAAAGTTTATGAGATGAGATATAATACACACATCAAAAAAGTCTAAGCAACATGCGTGATATTACAAATTTTACCATTTATATTAATTAATTTCTAAGTATTTACTCAAACGAAGAGCGTAGGTAAGGAAACTTTTTTGTTATTGATGACATACTGGCTGGTTGTAAAAAACAAATTTGATTATGTTTTGTTTTTTCATAAAATTCAAATGACTGCGAATTTGTTTGAATTTAAGTGCGTTTTAATTGCTACGTTTAGTCTCGATTTTTTTACCAACCATTTTTTTACCAACCATTTAAATAAAGTTAGCGACTAAATTGAATTGTTAAATATTCTTTACGTCATGAAGCGACGTCATTTGATGGCAGATGAAATGCAAAGAGCTGTAGGGATGTTGCAAGCGGGAAGTAATCAATCTCAGGTATCTCGACATTTTGGCATTCATAGAAGTGTTATTTGTCGTCTTTGGCAGCGCTACAATAATACAGGAGAATCCGCTGAACAGCATCCAGGCCGTAAAAGGAGTACAACCACTCGGCAAGACCAGTACATACAACTGACTGCAAGACGCCAGCCGATGTTAACCGCTCGAGAGATAAGTTTGAGGCTACAAATTTCAAGTTGTGTTGATGTAAGTCCTCAAACTGTGCGAAATCGACTGCATGAGTACGGCCTACGAGCTCGACGCCCAATCAGGTGCCCACCGATACGTCACGGGAATCGCGCTCGTCGATATGAATGGTGTAGAGAACGCATAACATGGACCCAAGAACAATGGGATAAAATTATGTTTTCTGATGAGTCGCGATTCGGGTTTAAGCCTGATACAAGAAGGGTGCGAGTGTATCGTCGGCCCGGAAATACTCAAAGGCTCAGGTGCGTTCAGGAAGTTCATCCATACAGCGGCTTAACAGTTATGTTATGGGCGGGTATTATGAAGAACAGGCGAACTGAGCTCGTTTTTGTAAATGGAAACATGAATGCTGAAAATTACATTGAGGATATTCTCAGACCTTATGTCTACCCATTTGCACAAACCTTTGGCTCCGATTTTAGGGTAATGCATGACAATGCGCGTTCACATACAGCTCGGCGAACCAGTGAATACTTTGCAATGGAGAACATCCGGGTATTGCCCTGGCCTGCACAATCGCCAGATCTCAACCACATCGAGCACGCATGGGACATGCTCCAGAGACGTGTTTTGAAGGACTTGGACGGAGCGACAACAACCCAACAGCTGAAGGATTTGCTACAATTCCATTGGGAGCGAATACCGTAAGACGACATAAACAGTCTTATTAATTCAATGAATAATCGTTGCCGACAAGTTCTGAATAGCAGAGGAGCCCATACTTTGTATTATATTGTTCTATTCTTTCACAATAAATACATTTTCTTTAGAAATCTCATTTTGTAAGAAAAAAGTTTAGTTTCTTATGTATCTTAGTTTCTACAGTATATTCTAATATTGTTCATTTCTGTTATTAAAAGAACTTATAAAGACAACAGCTGTTATTTTTACATCATAGAACCCTAAAGATATTATTTTAAAAATAAAATATTACGTTATAATGTGAAGAACCATCCTAAAATTTAAATTAGTACATGTTGCTTAGACTTTTTTGATGAGTGTAGGAAGAATCTGGTCAAGAATAGTAATAATCATTTGCCTACTCAAATTGTCACAACACGTAGCATTAGATTTTATTGAAAGAACGGACTTTTTAATCTGATCACATGTAACCGTGGAAAACTTGAATGGGACCATGTTCATACGAGGCAATGCGGCTATGTAGTGAGTTGTCTTACTTTTAGTTAGATCACTCAGTTTATCGGAGGTTGTGAAATGGTTATTGATATCATCTAACTTTATTGTATTAGGTAGATCTAGATGTTGAGATTTACCAAAGCCAAGAGTCCCAAGGAACTTCCATATATCAGCCGAGGAAGAACAAACAGAGATATTATTAAGGATATACTGACGTTTGGCATTGCGTATGATCTGGTTACATCGGTTTCTAGCGGACTTAAATAAATTCCAGTTCATCTCGACACGGTTTCTTTTAAATTTACGAAAAGCACAGTCTCTACGTCTCATCGCCATTCGGATCTCGGTTGTCATCCAGGGTGCCGGAGGTCGCCTTAATTTAACTTGTTTTATGGGCGCATGAATATCATATAAGTTTGTGATAAAATTGTTAAAAATACAAACTTTATCATCTATATTGTTAGCATTTATCAGAGGTTCCCAATTTATAAAATTTCCTCATCAAAATTTCCTTTAAAAGTTCCTCAATAAATATATTGAGCTACGTGTTGAAGAACACTTTTTGAATCGGATAAAATAACAATCTTAATGGACTCAGTTGATTGTGCAAATGATAAAGCCTTTGCAATTGCTATCAATTCAGTGTGCATAATTGAAATATTTTCATCAATTTGAAATTTCATAAAAGTTTTGGAATTTGACTCAAAAAATGCGGCTCCTAAATAATTCCCAGCTTTCGATCCATCATTGTATATTTTAACAAAATTTTGATATTATTTATTTATATATTGAAGACAAATATCTTTTATTTTAAGAACATCATATTGACGCTTTGGCTTCCAAATACCATCTACATTTATTTTAATTATATTGTGCAAATCAATGTTATCGACCCAGGTGTGTAAAGTGAACATTTCATGTTTAATACTTATTTGAATTGGAGTATTTGTATATTGAGAAAAAATAGAAACTAATATTGGTCTTTTTCTTTTACACCAATAGAGTGATTGGAAAGGGGTGGACAGTTCTTCTGATACATTGTTTAGTTCGTTTTTTTCGAATGACTTAAATTTAAATAGAATTTTTCCAGCTAAATATTGTCTCCTAAGATGTAACGGACATATGCTCAATTCGCTTTCCATAAGATGGATTAGAGTACTTTTAATAAAACCCCCGATAATTCTCATGGCCTGGCTTTGGACTTTTTCAAGTTTATAGAGGTTAACCTGAGCACTACTATCATAAAGAAAGCTCGCATAGTCAATTCGACTGCGTGTAATATTGAAGTATAAACGAACTAAATGTTATGGATGAACAACCCAATTAAAACCGGCTAATGCTTTGAAAACGTTTAGAAACTTAGAGCTAGATTCTGCAACTGCATTGATATGTTTACCTCATTTTATGTATGATAAAGATAGCGATAATTGCGGAAGCACCTGTTATAGACGCATGTATTCAAGATGATGTCAGTCTTAAGTCATATGTCTACGTTTATCGTTGTTTTTCAGTGTCTACGGTGAAATCTCAATATCATAATGGTTAATAAAATGAAATATGTTCTTTGCAATGGAAAAAATAAAATGGTTTGAATTGAATTATTTTATTTGTAAAGAATATCATCGGGCACATTATTGTCAATAACAAAATTGTCTGGCAGTGATAAACTCATGTTTTTAATAGCGTTAAAATGTAACCGAAATTTTTTTTTCCAAAAATTATTTATAAATCAAAATTTTGACCTGTAAAGGTGTGATGCGCATTAAAAAACACAACGTTAACCGGCTATCAGGTATCCCGAATCCTGTTTGGAAGGGCATAATATATCTTCATATTAAAGAACCAGCTTTTCTAAAATTCTCGTTCTTCCAACGTTGCTGGCTCTTGTACTAAGGTGTCGCAAAAAAGGCTAGTTACGTTAACTACAATTTTTTGTTTTTCATTATCCTGGAGAACCCCTTGCGTTTTATGGGACAAAAAGTATCCTAAATGTAACCTTGTAATATTAGTTATTTCTGTGTCAAGTTTCGTTAAAATCGGTTCAGTACTTTCAGCGTGATGCGTGTTCATAGGGACAGAAAGACAGACAGACAGACAGACAGACAGACAGACAAAAATTGTAAAAAGATTATTTTTGGCTTCTATATCGTTAACAAAGTCTACCCCGATCAAAATTTTCAAAAAATATTTAATGTACAGATTTGACCTTGCTACAGTTTTATTATAGTATAGATAGATGTAGTGATTAAAAATAATGAAAATCACTTAAATTTATTTGTTCTTAATCGTTGTCGTTACTGTTTTCATTGCAATTGAACGGAATTTCTTCTCGTAAAAAGGATTTTTATTAAAGTGGGCATCAAATCTTCAAGCTAGAGGCTTCCCCGTCCATTTGGTTGCCATCGTGTAGCCATCACTTCAGCCTTCAGCTCCCAGGGCAGTGTGCTGGCGAGCGCAAAGGCCGCGGGACATGGTGCAGTATGCCCGGATCGCCCTCAGTGTCCCAGGAAAAGACCTCTTTGTCCTTGGGTTTCTTTATCCATTCATTTCTTTCGTTTTAAAGCCAAAGATAATTCTATTATGAAAAGTCGCAATTAGTTTTTAATAATTCTTAATGTAAGTGGCCAGTTCCGAATATTTTTAGTGTGCTCTAGATATAAAGAAATGAATTCGACCCTAGATAAAGCTACGGCTAATTAGCTCACATTAGAACGCGTTCGACGTTTTTCCTTAATTGGTCCATTTAGCGTTCACGTTGACTAACAAATCTAATAATGATAGCGATTTGTATTAAGTTCCAGGGTATAGCTGCAGTCAAATACTTCTACCGAGTAAGAGAGTATTATAAATCCAACTATCTACTTTCAATAAAGTTATTTGGTTTTGGAAATGTATTCAAATAAACGGTAGTTTATCGCAAATAACAAAATTATTATGTATCGTTATCCAAATCCCAAATAACAGATATATGTTAGCTAAACTGTTTAATGAATCGCAAAAAGATCTAAGTGAAATTGAATATTTAGATATATATAAAAGAAACTAAAAAATATATCTAAAAGATAAATACTTTCATATATAATTTAATACGTTTTGTCTATATTTTGCTTCGTTTATAGCGTGACATCTTCTGTTTTTCTGTCGATAATACTCTGGCAATAGAAATATTTTATAAATGAGTTTTGTCTATTTTTATAGCAACTGAATGATATTAAGGATTACTAATTTCAATTAATGTTTTAATTCTCATTAAGTGAACTACTACTGTTCTTTTTGAATAAAAAAATGTCTTTAAACCGAAATTGGTTGTAATTACTCATTGGAAAATAAAATATTGCCAGCAGATTCACGTTGATTACAATGCAATCAGTTAATTTTCGGAATATAATAAACAAATTAATGTTTTAAATCAATGAACCGACAAGTGCTTGCACTTGATACGGACAATATAATGATGACATTGTGTTGCGGCCGCGTAAATAGTCAATTAGGAAAAATAGTGTCAGCGAGGTTAGGAGCATTTGTTTGTCAATCCCCCCCGGCGATTGTGACGCTGGACCAGTTCGTTCACACACATCATAGGCGAAGGACGCACGCGCGCTCGATTCGTGTCGTGTCGCTTCTCGTTTCACCATAACCTATTTGCACCATCGCAATTCGTCGGCGCCGTTTTCTAGATAACTATCTGCGATAATTGTGGAAAAAAAAATGTTGTCAGTAGTACAATTATAAATAAATAACATAGTACCATGGCAAAAGTTTTGGTCAGCCTCGAAAATTAAGTATGTATTGGAGAGTCTGTGTGACGTGTCCCATCTTCCATAAGTTTTTAATAATTCTACTATAACTCCTTATTTATCGATATCTTGATAACACAATACTCATTCTTTTTTTTCGCTTGTGCTATCTGAATAAGTCGGCGCAATATGCTTTCTTCATTCATATTGTGTACTGAGATTCGCACTTTCCTTTCAGATCTTCTTGTTTTTGTGTAGCCGAGAAAATAGCTAAATAGCCACTAAAGATACCTCACTATGTCCTTTAATTATAACTAATTTGTACGAGTGTAACCTGCAGTGTAACCTCATCCTTAAAGTGAATGCACCATGGGCTCTTTGATCAGTGGCTCGGAACTGGCTCGCGTCTCTAGACTTTTTACGGCTTTTAAACGTTTTATGTCGGCAACTTTTTTATTATTAGAAACGGCAGCCGAACGATCAAACTGTCGGTCGTTTACTGCGATGTCCCTTTATCCAGAAAACTCGTTAATGTAATGAGACAACTTTGCCGAATTTGCGTTTAGTTCGACGACAGACTCAATGAGGTCGGTTTCAAAATTATCCATTCAATTACACATTCTTTCTATTGGGAGATATTGATTCCGATTTTCATTATATTTTACTTTCGACATGTTTAAGCTATTATAGTATTTATAAATTTTACATTTCCGACATCTATTATATTAATTAAGCGATAGGTGTATTCTTGAAAATTTTCCTAAATTAGTCACCACTTGACTCGAGGCTAACATATGCTATCGTTCACTCGCTCTCTGACTTCTGGATAAGCCAAAAAGCAGCACTAATATTCAACTACAAAAGTGCATTTAAATATTTATAAAGTTGGTTCAAGTCCAATTAAAGTCGTTCAAAAATTTATGCAATAAATTAGAAATTTGCTTTCAACAGACGTTTGTAATTTCATGGCATGAACCAAATAATACAATACAAGAATAATAAGGTAATCTTAAAAGGCATTGTGGTGGAATTCTCGATCGTTTTTACTGCAGTGTAATGCGTTGCCAGCAATAATTCCATATTTTTACGACTGTATCTGTTCAAAAATTTGCAATTTATACTTCACTCATCTCCTCATAAAAATCTTTTTATTACTTTACAATGAAAGTAAGAATTGGTTTATCTAATACCGATGTAAAAAATGAGGATGTTCTTATGATTACTGAATTAACACTACGTAAAATAACTTGAAAGGTCGCTATGACATCGGAAATCAGTTTTATGTAAGTCTATTGTTATGTTTTTCGTCGAAATGTAGTCTATAAGAACAGAAACAGTATTTAATTTTAGTTATATTGTTTAACTAGCGGGTCCAGTGGACGTTATCCCGCGCAAGTAATAAAAAAATTAAAACAAACCTTGATAAATTAAAACTTTTCTCATGAATCACTTTACCTACTGGTGGAAACCGCATGAAAATCCGTTTAGTAGTTTTTGAGTTTATCGCGAACGTAAATACAGACAAACAGACAAACGTGACAGAGGACTTTCTTTTATAATATGTAATGATAATTTGTTAACGAATAACACCAGACAATAGTTTAAATAATAACCAACAGCTATCAGTAATTCTACGTGTTTATCATCAAACAAGATTCATTTAGATAGATTACAGAATTTAAAAAAAATCTACGTCAATATTCCACTCGATCCGATCGAATCCCAAACTCCGTATTCACCTGAGAATATAATAGCAGAGGGAAAATAAATTTTATTGGCTTATAAAAAAGAACCGTTCGTATTTCAAAATCTATTTACCGTTTCGAACTGTCTGTAACTAGTTCGGACCGGTTTAGTGCGAATAAAACTGAAATTAACCGGTATTTATCGATAACGGTAAAATTTTATGGACGAACTATCTTATGTGTGTGTAAAGTATACAGATAAATAAGCAATACACGCTTTGTTATCTTTGATAGATTTAAATGATTTCACTCACGCGATACGACCGTTAACTGTATTGCATACAGATTATGCACGTTTACGTTTTCATTGTTTTTTTTATTATATGCTCATGATATTGCTATAACGTTTCCATGATAAGTTCAAAACCGAGTTTTGTTTGAGCTTGACACGAAGCCACAAAGTCGTAATAGTTATTGAGTTAATCGAATTTTGTTGTAAAAAAATTTACAGCTTTTTTTTCCAATCATTCCAAGAATATTATTTTGTATTCCTGTATCCATTACGTTCAATATTACAGTTTTTAATATGCCGTTTGAAGCTATTGGACCTCTGAAATATTTAGAAAGCCGCTTCGTAATTAATAGAGACGAGTAATTAATATATTAACAGAATAATTTATAATTCAACGTCAACCCCGTCTCAAGTATATACATTGAATTATTTTAATATTTCATTTAAGTACTGTATTTTGTTATTGGGGTAAATATATCAATTTAAATAGAAGTGAAAATATAATTTGTACAGCAATACTAAATAAGTATGTATAGGCACAATCATATATGTTAAGTTAAATATAAACTTTTTTGTATTTTATAGCGTTTGACCACAATCTCATTTGATGTTAAATGATGATATGCTCTAAGATGGCAAAACACGTCAAATCTCTAGGGCTCCCAAGTGCGTGTGCCGGAACACACCGACAGGTGCATGGCGACAGATTTACAACTCGAGGGTGGTCGCTAGCGGGCGGCGGACTTAGAAAAACCCCTATAACCACGTTATGGTTTCATCACGAGCTTCACCGGAAGCTCCACCTTAGTTACAAGGATTCGAACCTATGTCCATCGACGTTGTTTCCAAACACGCTATCAAAGATAAATACAACTAATACTCAATCCATGCTGTCATTAACTCGTGGTGATCTAGTGATTTGACCGGTATCGATAAACGATAATGGCTTAGTTGATAGCGTGTTTGGAAACAACGTCGATGTCCGCAGGTTCAAATCCCGACATGTACCAACGATGTTTTCAAAATTCGCTTACATTTACTAATTTAAATTGGTAACAGTATCGGCTGACGGTGAAGGAAAACATCGTGAGGAAACCTGAATCTTACAGGCTGATGATGATGATGCTGTCATGTGGGACTGGAAGCCTCTATCAACTGCATAAACAGTGACTAGTCCCGATACACGACAAATTCACAGTGAGATACTGTGATAGATCTATCAACATGGATATGGTGTTGTAGCGAGCGTATCACTAGTCTACTATCCTAAGAAATAGGATAGTAGGCTAGTCTATTCAAACGCTCCACGAGCGATAAGAGGTAATTAACGAACAATGGGATAAAACACGCCCTTTTGAAATGGCCACACACGATGGCCAATCGCCGTGCTCAATGCGCCAGCGTCATAATCCGTTCACCGGCATAATTATTATTAACTATTATAATATATTTAAGTTAATGCATTGTACCACCGCGCGCTCTTGAGAAATATATCGTCGTACGCCAAGTTGTGTTTTTACTTCCATACCCTCGAATTGAAATAAAATTCAAGCAAATAAAAATTTGTGGTTAGAGGTTTAATCACCATCCCTAAGCCACTAAAGTGTCAAACATCCAAGCCGGTACACACAAAATCCCCTATTTGTGTATATATCGACTGATTTCGAAATGTAATATGACAAAAACGGATATTATATCTGACTAGCTTCTGCCCGCGACTTCGACCGCGTGGTGTAGTTACTTTGGGTTAACTAACACGCAACGGAAGCTTTCAAATCGAAAAAAAAAAACAATTTTAAGACGTTCTTCATTGGTGCACCGCCCCTATCGGTGTTAGCGTGAATATATATAGTTTATAACCTGTCTCGATAAATAACCTATCTAACACTGAAATAATTTTCGGACAAATCGGACCAGTAGTTCAGCCTGAGATTAGCGCGTTCAACCAAACAAATAAACAAAATAAGCTTTATAATATTACTATACTCCTAGAATATTACTTTTCTCTCGTAGTTACGCCGCATCGTCATTAAAACAACAATAGCTTTTGATAGATAGACCGATTTTAATGAAATAAACACTAAGTTACTCCCGATGATATACTTTACGATTTTATTGCTGAAGGTTTATTGTGAACCCAGTACTTTAGTAGTGATGTGTGTTCATACAAGCAGACAGACAGACATTTCTAAAAATGATTACAATGTATATTATGTATTTCTAGACACCTGTAACATTTTTTTTTCACAAAAATCGAAAATGTACAGATACGTTAGATTTACATTCTTATTATATGTATAGATATAGATAAATTTAAGAGTATCTGGTATTATGAGAGTGCACATTATATCATGTTACATTTAAAGACAATATTTGTTACCCGCTCCCATATTTAAGTTAGAGCGAATTGTAAGATTTCTACAGATGATAGCGCACCCCAGTGTGTCGTCGACACTGAGTTAGTTCATGAAATAGCAACGCGGCAATGGAGTGACCCGCGGCGACTGACATATCATCTGAGACAATAAACCTTGCCAAGCAAATATTTCGCTTACGCTGTCAATACCAGAACTCAATTTGCAATAAAACTGAGTGACTCCTGAAATGGTTCCTTCAGGGAACTTTGCTACTCTTTGCTAGCGTTTTCAACCAGTAGGTATATGTAGTGTGAATAGTTTGACGTTTTACTGCACATTCATTCTGTTTACCAGTTACTGGTCAATTTTACGATTTACACATCGAATCCGATGATTGTGAGACCTCAACTTAAAGTTGTCCAAATAATAATAATCTTATGCTTTGAAAAATTATAAATACCGAGTGTGGTGAATCAGAATGTTTGTTTGCAACCTGTGTGGTGTGGTGAAGACAAACAAAAATGTAGCAGAAAAGATGAGGTACAAAAGCCTGTATCGCAACTATATATTCTTATATCTACTATATTTTTATTTATACTGTATGAATTTCACGGTTTGACAATAAACTTACTTGATATTAAAAAAAAACATTATGACCAATGATTGTAATAGGTTAAACTAAAGACCCAACTGGTTCTCAAGTGCTACTGTTGAAACAATAAAAAAACCTAGGACCAGCTAAATTTTGTAAGAGACCAGAATGATTTTAGTATTAGAAATAAGTACAAATTAACCATTCTTTACTTCAGGCTCAGTAAAATCAATTATTTATTTTAGGTATAATAGTGTTAGGTTCTTAAATAAGGTCCCTTTCTTATATTTTATTACTCTACAGGTTTTAGTTTTTAAGCCCGAACCACGTCGGATGTTAAATGACGATTTGAACCAAGACGGTATACACGCAAAACCAAGAGCGACTGACTTTCAGCTATCGCTGCCGGAAATACACCCATATGCGCTCGACAACTGCTAGGCAAACAGACTTCTTAGAAAACTCCCTTCCCCATTCCTCCATCGTGATGTTTTCCTTCACCGAAAACTCTGACTCGCAAGAATTCGAATTTACGTCGCTCCATGCGGCGTCCGGACACATTAACCACTGAGCCATCATAAATATTCTTCTAAATACACTATCAATTTATTGGAAAGAAAATTCAAGCGCTATAAATTTTAATCCCAAAAGGCAGTTTTATTACACCAAATATCATCATACCACCCCTCTCTATACATGTGCGAGTGCCTACGATGACTTTTAGAGCAGAAATAAAAAATAAACAAAAAAAGTAAACCAGATCGTGAACCAGTGTCTAGTCGATTCTTCTCGATCACTGGGTTGTTCTCGGACCTGGTAACGTCCATAATTTTGGATATCAAATTAAATAAAATTGTATTTAATTGATATGACTTGGTAACAGATTTCTGACCAGTAACAGATTAATTAAACCAGTAACAGTTTTTTAGGCTATAGTGTTAGGTTTTACAACAAAGTTTCAAAGAATATCACCGTTTTATTGGACTGTAAGTTTAGGAGGCACGTTAAGCGGGTTTTGGTGTCAAAAGTGTATTATAGAGTATCAATATGCGAATGATGGTGATGTCTGGAATTGATTTCTCTCTGTGTATCCACTAAAAACGATTGTAAAGTGTAATGTAATTTAAATATATGCATGTTAAAAAGAATAATCCGATCGAGTTTCTTGACGGTTCTTCTCGTTTCTTGTGTTCCGAGCCGGTAGTAGTTCATAAGCACCTTATTAAGGTCTGAATTGAAAAAAGTATTTTTGGTTTCATTTCATTTGATAACTACCTTGCAGAATGGCTATTAGAAAAAGATGATGTTATTATTTCTTCAGGATCACTTCTTTCACGAAAAACTCAGACTAGTTGCAATATTCTAACGTACGTAGATGGACGTGGTATCCATATAACCTGCTATTAAGTCATTATTGTATCTCCGACTTTTTATAACAATCTCTTCCTCTCTAGATGATATTCTTTACTTTCTTTATCTTAAGTTAGTTTATTAAATTCAATAAATAAGGCGCTATATTGAGAGACGTATTATCTAAACGACAATAATGCTGATGTAGTCTGTAAATTATTTAAGTGCTTTTTCGTAACATTAATAAAGCGACGAAACAGGCAATAAAACGCTTAGAGTTATAATATATAGCTTCATTCGAAACCATTTATTTCACATTACGAGTTATACTCGAATCGTTTTTTTTTAACCGTAAACAATTAAACTAAATCACCGGGTTCGTATAAATTCCGTAATATACTTTAATAGGTTTTTAAAACGTTTCGTTCGTTACAGAAGTGTGTAAATCTAAAATTAATTACTAGTTAATCGTTTTAACTGCCCGAGCAGCAAGATTATTAACAATAGTGGAATATTTATATGTTGTCCCAAGTTCGAGCTTTGTCTTGTACGGACGTCTGTTTCGGAATTGTAATACGTTTAATTGTATATAAGAATTATTTTTATTAAGAAATATACTTTATTGAAGTGATGACTTCTTTAAGCGCGTTGAGGGTTGTTTTTTGGCAGGAGATAAATCTATAATTCAACGTTATGAAATGCTAGTAAGCGTGACCGGCCGTATTGCGCTTGCGCGACATGCGTCACACTACTATACAGCCTGTGTACATCTAATATTTATTTTTTGTATTGAGATTGTGCAGCGCACCATATGTCAGATGAATTATTAATATAAACTGTATAAAAAAGTATATAATTATTATTCAGAGTGTTAATAGATGTGAAAAAGAGACTAATAATAATAATTTCAACATTAAAATTATGAAATTCAAATAATTCATATTGTAATTAATTTAAAAATTCAAAAGAGGACACATGTAGTTAATTATTTTGAGTTTTCACTTCTGCCGGCAGTCCCTATAACTGCCTCGACTTTTTTTTTAATTGTATCTCACAATCAATGTCGCATGACATATATGTTTAAGCAATGCATTAATAAAAAGTTATTGGCAGTATTTATTTTCAGAGTAAGTACAAATTGTACATATTGCGACCGGATTGCGGACCGGATCGAATGCCAGAATAACAAACAAAAGATATCTCAACAATTACCAAAGATACAAGAATATAAAATAAAATACTGCTCGTCCGATAAACATGACGTATAAAGTAATATATAATCTACTGAATTTTGGTAATAAGTCTAATAACAATCTATTTGTCAATAAAAACATTAATTAAATTTTCACAAACAACCTACTCATGGCTCGATCATAACTTGTCAAGTTTTTGAAGGCCGACAAATAAGCAATTCACTTTCATTGTTCGAAAGCCTCCGAAATTTCCAACGGACCATTAATCATACTCCGAGACTTATAGACAGCTGTTTTGTATACGCTGTATTATTATTTTAAAATACCACTTTGGTATTAATTGATTGTGTGTAGCAACAATCGTAGATAATTGACACAGGGTCGATACACGACTAAATAAACAGAACTATCGTACAAACTTACAATTTATATTATACGAGAAAAACCTCAATACAAACATAATCTTCTAAAATGTATTTACCATTTTTTTGACTGAGATATTAAACTTAGAATATAGGATTTTCTGTAAAGCTAAAAGCAATGAATATTTTTGCTATATATTTTATTCCCTTATTTAAAAACATTCAAGCAGCGTACGTAAATATTATATAGCACTCAGGGATAATATAAGTACCTTTCTGATAGTGAATATGCAAACTCACAAACTTTATAATATTAGTATAGATTTATTATCAAATCTATTATCTCTTTATTTATTCATTTATTGCCACATTAATGATACTCACGAAATACTATACAAATGTAACAAATCACAAGTTTAGAACAGTGTGAACTATCTTCTTATACATTTTATATCACATTTAATACTGCACTATCTTGACAAATGAAACCGAATGCAAATTGTAAGTATACAATAAATCAAATGGCATACAGTTCGAATAATTTTGACAGATACTACTGGAAATAGTACTTAACTTACTGACTAGCGTTTTAATGATATTTTTTTCATATTGTAAAAAAATTAACTCGAGTTGAAAACAATAGCAAATTGATCGCTATCGGCACGCATTCCTCTTACAATGATTCATTAAATTTTTCAGTTTTTGGGATCAACAAGTACATATTTAGCTGACCAGAGGCATTCATTACAGCGACTACCGTTGATGAATTCTTGATCTGTCGTTGGTCGCCGTTGTATTTGTTTTTTTTTTTATTTGGTTTTAGCATTTGACCACATTATCATTTGATGTTAAATAACGATGTGGTCCAAGATAGTAAACACGCTAAACCTAGAGTTACTTGCTCTCAAATGCAGCTACCGGAACACATCTATAACTGCTTAGCAATAGATTTGCAGTTTCAGGGAGGTAGTTAGCCAGACGGATTTCGACAAATTCTTACCGTCATACTATATTTCATCACAGTGTTTTCCTATGCCGCATGAGCCGGGTCATTCGAAAGGAATCTACTTCATGTGATACTGTGCTTACCATCAGAAAGGCATGGCTCTGGCGTGCCAGTATTAAAAAAATAATTTCACCTTGATATGCAATCTCAAATGTACAATAAGTAGCTCATATACTTATTATTGTTCTATCGTTGGTTATCAATCTTTTTTAGGCTTCGTTACCAAAAAATCCTAGATTCGTGTATCTTTTTGTACCCAGTACGAGGCCGTTACGTTCAGATTATAATCGGTTAATCGGTTCGCCCTTTCATGTTTCTAACTTTAATGTACTTTGAAGACTATAAAATTTGCCGTCTCGACTCCAGAGTGATGAATCTACGGGTAATATTAATTTGATTTCGTAAAACGAATACAACTGTATCATTAATTACTGACATGCTTATTTTTATTGCATTTAAAAAATAATCTCGTTAATTTCCATTAATAAAATTAACTATTTCCGATCATGTTTACCGTCAACCAATTAAACGCTCATTCTGGATTGGTTCGACAGATGGAATATCGATTCGATATTGCAGATAAAAACTCTGGCATATACAAACAATTTTTTGGAATTAGCATACATGTACATTTTGTTAATAGTATCGGTGGGAAATTGTCACGTTGTAAATTCCAACAGTATCTGTATCCGATTAATCTACATAACTATATAACAATAACGACATAACATTACATATTACACAAACAATATAATATTAATAACACATTTATTTCCTCAGATTGGTAGTCAACACTTATCTGTGGTTCATTTGGTCATTATCTATGATTGATCATCTATGCTATCTTCCAATCACTTTCAGAACTCACTTAACATTAAACTAAATCAAAAATATATAAAGTAAATACCTTTATTCTAGACTAAAAATCGTTTTATAATTATAAAATATTAAATTAATATAATCTGTAAAACATTACAATTGAAATAGCTAGATTTAGTTAATTAGTTGATTATTAAGGGCGCTTGCGTCGCAAGGAATTGTTTTCCTACACTGGCAACCCGTTCGCTGTCATATGGATCCTTTCAAACTGCCATAGCGGTATCGTTCTTCGAGTGAGCCTTCTTTTTAATTCAAACCGCCAGCGTGGATACCCAACCCGTCATCCACCCTTTGATTAAGAGCACCGTGCTATAAACTCGGGCTCCTGCGAGTTTGATATTGCGTATAGAGCGGCAACCTCAAAACGCTTTAACGCCACTAACCTCGGTGTACGGGGTTTTTTTATTGATTATACATTACCCCGTGGCTGCCGTGGAACAGACTACTCATTTCTTGGGAGTAGTCGAGCCTGCTAAGCTTGACAGCCGACCGACTGCAGCGAGCATTGCGGAGTTCCGTTGACCCGTCGGTTCTTGTTGCTTCCAGCAGCTCGATTTCTATGGGGTTCTCTGCCGAGTCTTGCGTTCGAGGCTTATACCTCAACCTCCAGCTAAGCTCGACTCCTTAGTTTTTAGTCGTCCGGTGGACCCTCTCTTTTCTTTCTATTTTATAATACAACGTCTTGGTTTTCTCATGTCTGAGATTTCTAATTTTTTTTCCACATTAACCGTGCGAGACAGTTACTTTTCTGACTTGTGTGTAGTTGGTAGTTTATAATTTGTCTTAATTAACTTTTATTAATTTTATTTCTTTGATAATTATTTAATATTTATTAATTATTTATAAATTTCTCACTGTAACCATAGATGTTTTATTTACCCACAGGGTTGTAGCGTTATAGTATAAGATCATGAAGAAATCCGAAGCTGAAAAATGTGGAAAACTTATAGAACTGTGGATTGCTTGGTGTCTGAAATCGCCAATACGTTGTAGGCTGGTATTGTGGTTATCCTCGTGTCTTCTCTCAGGAAGAAGTCTTTGGTACAACAGTGGAACTTTTACTGGCTGACGTTATTAATACATAAAGAGTTTTACATTTCTCTTGATAATTCGCAAAACACTTTTGACGACACAATATTTATCATTATATAGTGAAAAATAATTAATTATAAAATGAAACAGAGCTCATAATAATCATATAAATAGAAAACTTTTTATTACTTCTTATTTAATATTACATAATACAACAGTAAGAAATTTAACAAATTGAAAACGTAGCGTTCGGAAAGATGTTTCCGCTCCAAACAGCACGGGTCTCGGAGATTGAAGCAAAAAACACAATTGGGGTGAGAGCACAAAATTGTCCCGGACAATGCATATTGCTGGGTAGAAAGCCGCGGGACGTCCGGCGCGGCGGCCGCGAGCGGAATCCGTTTGCCGCGACCTCGACACAGTTTGCGCTAACAGTAATACAGTTTTAAAAATATGTTTCATTTAATCAAGAATAATGCAACAAAATTTATAAATATAAGTTTCTTATTCTGCTCAGTTTAACTTCGGTTGGTAATAATAAGAACCATGGACATAAACATTTAAACTAGAAGGGCTGTCACTTTCAGCAGTATTACTACACAATAAATAAGTAAGAAGAAAAAACAATGAAGTGTGAATTGAATCGATACAATATACACAGTGCGGAATCATGATATTACTTAGTTCGCGTCATATACATATATATATTCGACTATATATTTGTTAGTTTTGATTTTTTGGTCTCTTACACTATCGATACATTTTCATCTCTAGGTTTGGTCACTATTGTTTTTAGAATTTTTCTTTTATTAATTGATCGAAGCAAAATCTCTGCTTATTGTATCATTTTCTAAATCTTTACAAATCTATAAGTCTTTGGTAGGTGGTAGATCCATGCTAAAGCTATTACTGGTTTCAGCATAAATGGGTCGGCTCGCCCGGGGTAGTACCACGCGACCCACAGAAACACCCATGTGAAATAATAGTGCTTACATTGTTGCGTTTCGTTCGGTCAGTGAGAGCACCGGCGGCCCACCTCCCTCCCTCCCCAAACACAGGCTGGCAACGCACTTGCGAGTCCCCTGGTATTGTTAGTGTCTATGGACGGCGGTGATCACTTAGCATCAGGTAACCCGCCTGTTCGTTTGCCTTTTGCAAGAATTAGGAGATTAAGATTGCGGAGAATTAAAATACAACAATTGTTTATTTGTTTAATTGTTGCCTTTATCTATACTTCTATAGATGATATAATATTATAAATCTGAAGAGTTTGTTTGCTTGAACGCGCTAACCTCAGGTCCGATTTGAAAAAATATTTCAGTGTTAGATAGCTCATTTATCGAGGAAGGCTATAGGCTATATATCATCACGCCAAGACCAATAGGAGTGGAGCACCCATGAACAATGTTTCTAAATCGGGGTTAACGTACGTATTATTTAAAAATCATTTCACCTTCTACGTAAACGAAGTCGCGAGTTAAAATTAGCGTTAGCTCAAAGCAACTATTCGCGTCGTGGGTAGTCGCGGGCAGAAGCTAGTTGTATAACATTTTTTTTCTTTAAAAGTACATAGTTGAATTAGAAATATTTTATATAAGCTTACCTACTGCGGAAATTCATATACTGTATGTCTTCAAACGCGTCGCGTCGGGTCGCGTCGTGCCGCTCGTCTCTCCCGCTAACTAAATTGCATTTTGATTCTACCTCCACCCTTACACGTGGTTTGATACAATTATTTGACATTATTACATTTTATTACAGTCTGTATGTCTCGCCGCGCTCCGCGTTCCTACGATCCGCTTGCCGTGATCTCATTTCTGTGACCTCTTGAAATGTATTACAAATACTAATAATACTCTTAATATTTCTCCAGTTTTGTTTATTCTATTTGTTTGTTTTTACATTAGAATTTAATTTGAATATGACATCAATATCTATATGTAAACAAGCAGTAGGGGAAACAGTTCATTTTTCTCCTCTGTTTCCCAAATGATTTTCTTTATTATTCTTGTTGACTACATATCGGCAACCTTCAGCATTAAGAAGGAAAAACAAAATAAAAATAGTTCGTTATTGAAGTTATACTTCTTTTGGCGCGTTAAGGAAAAATGATGAGAGTAAATTTTTACGATGCGCGCGCTCACCGTCACGAAAAACCGACACCCTGAAGTTATTACGATGCGCGCGCACACCGTCACGAAAAACCGACACCCTGAAGTTATTACGATGCGTGCGCACACCGTCACGAAAAACCGACACCCTGAAGTTATTACGATGCGTGCGCACACCGTCACGAACCCTGAAGTTAGCTATAGTCAACATTTTGTTTCTTTGTTTTTTTTTATATCATATGAGGCAAACGAACAGATGGGTCACCTGATGTTAAGTGATCACCACCGTCCCTAGATACTTGCAACACCCGAGGAGTCGCTAGTGCATTGCCAGTCTGTGTTTGGGAGAAGCGCGAGTGGGGAAGAGAGGAGGGGAGGGAAGATGGGTATCCAGCGTTCTCACTGACCGAACGAAACGCAACAATGCAAGCACTGTTACTTCACATCGGTTTTCTGTGAGAGGATGGTTACTACCCCGGGCGAGCCGACCCATTCATGCTGAAACCAGTGATAGCTTCAGATTGGCTCCACCACCTACAAGCGTTTTTTGTTTGTATTTCTTTGTATTAAAACTTTCAATGTATTAAATACATTTTTTTATTGTTATTGTCCTTTTTTCTACAAACGTAGAATAAGGCGAAACATAAAAAAAATTAAAAGATTTTTACTTGTTACGCCAAAGAAGTATAACTTCTAACGCGTGTACCTTAAATACGCACACACTTTTTTTTCGTTAATATGGAAACGTGAAATATTGAAGAACTATGGTCGAGTTTCGGCCACTAGTACAATAAAATTCGCATTTTTATATATAACAGTCAGGTGTGCGTGAGTTCGTAACTTTCTTCCTCTTAAACGGCTTGACTGATTTTGGGGGTTTTTTTCTTTATTTATGACGTCACCTGATGCTTCTCATGTGTAGTTGAATAGATTGCTTTTTTTAAATTTGCTGACCCATTCTTTTTTTCAAATTAAGAATAATCTGGCATTTTCAGCATCACAACACTTTACACTAGTTTTCTGAATTCTGCAACGTTTTTTTAGTATTCAGGATTTACTATTATCAGTGGCAGTACAATGCATGTCATCAGGTCCGCTAGTTTGATTATAAAATACATAAGCTTGCAACTCCTTTCATTTTGTTGATACACCCTCGCTCATTTCCCTCGGACCCTCATATTAAATTGGTAAACGACAAATAATATGTATTCTTAGTTTCATATTTGTCAATTATAATATAAGACCTTTATATCTATATTATATAACTTAAAGTAAGTCCATATTTCCAGAATTCTGATAATAATAATATAATATATTATATTATATAATATATTTTGATACATGAAAAGCGTTTCTTACACATCTGACTGTTTAGTATCCATTTAACTTTTCACGAAATTTATTTATTTTAGAATCTTAAGCACTTTTACTGAACAGTAATTATTTTTGTAATTAAAAATTTGTTTCATACAAGATTTATTATTATTTGGTTAAAACTGTTAAGGTACCTACTACAACCTAACAACCATGTACATTTTTATACATCATTCGATATTGTTTATACTGCGTGTGTTCCCGGGGCAATTATTTTTGTATCAGGCTCATTGTTAAGCCGCTTATACGAGAAGTTATAATAACTGCTAACTAACAATAACACGTGTCCCACGAGTAACAGGAAGCCTTTGAATTTTAATGGGGATTAAAAACATCGTTCAACGTAAAGCCAATTATGGCCGAAAGGTACATTGCACGCGACAACAGTAATTACCCTTTACGCCAGAATGTTTCGAGGCGCTGTCGCATTGGAAGCGATATGCGCGAACTGTTAAACATAGCAGAGCACTGAAATTGATATATATTTTAAACAAATATCCATATAACAAAACCAAAAATATATTTTTATAAATACAATAAATATCATTTTCAACATATGGTTTGTCAAATGCAATTTTATTAAATGCACAAATATTTTAGTGAGAACAAGAAAATTAATATTTACATATAGCCTTTTTCTGCACACAAAATTAGCTGTCACAGTTGAAAAAACTTGAGATTGTGTTTTTCCGAACATTACGAATGACAACAAGATTGACTGCTGAGAGGTGACGAGCTAAGAACGATTATTGTCGTCCTATACTAAAGCAAGCTGGCACAAACAATGATATTATAAAAAAGTGTAGATAAGTTACCTATATAATATTTTGACAAACAAATGGCACAATAACGCACGGATACGTAAAGTAATATTGCAGCGCTTCACTGTCTTAGATAAAATGTGGAAGTAAGAAGCCATATTCTTAATATTGGTTTTGAAAAAAAAAAGTTATATGTTGCTTCGATACGGGCGGATTGACGGGGCAGCCGTCAAAAATAGGCTAGTTAGCCAAGTTTTAACAAGACACTGTCGAAGCGCTTATGACGTATCTAAAGCTTTTTAGTTAATATTATCATTGGTCACAAAGATAGAAGCCGCAACACGCTGCACTGAATTAATTCGCTGTATCAGTCGAGCGAATCACAAGACTTTAACTATTTCGTTGTCGTTCGCTTATTTCACATTTTTTTTTCGAGAAATAGATCTACTATACAGAAAGTTACAACTCATTATAATACATGTGAATATTATAAAATGTAAGACTGAACGATGCTCCAGAAAGATAAAGGAGACTACAGGTCCAATTAATAACTATTATAACTTCACCTACAATTGTGATAAAATTTGGTAATCTTATAAGATCGTGCAACGCTAATTAAGACAGATCATGTATTTTGCTTTTTTATTTCATATCTACCTAGTAATTTCTAGCTAAGGAATATAGAACTTCTAGATGACTGAAAGATTTATGATAAAAATGGTTGAAAAATATCTATGAGCCTTAGAGAACAAATCATTGTGACAATTCTAAAATTAATCAGTGTTAAAAGGCGTGCAACATAAAATAGGCATGTAGTGTTTTATAAGTTGGTACAAAGAGTATACTAATAAACTTTAGCAGCTTTATAAAAAAGTGAAAGTAATATTATACATGCCTTTACATGCCTACGTAAGAACACAGTTGATTCCATTGATACAGATCAGTTTCACTAAGCATAAAATCTATTGGACATTCTACGTAATGAAAAAACCACACGTATAACCGAATAGTTAAAATCATCTCTTTTTGCAAGAGATTTTAAATTTCTAAAAGTGACTTTGAATGAGACCGCACCCTTAACGACACTAAGTTCATTACAAATTGCAAATTTAGTTTGAGACAAGTATTCACTTGTAAGTATCTAAGTTTGCTGCTAGCTGATGCTAATTTCTATTAACTTTTATTACTTGGTCGGAGTTTCTCTTTGCTTCTTTTATACTATTGAGGTTTCAAGCATAGATTACCCATAACATACATTGTTGCTTTCTTTGATATAGTAATCTTATCCTTTGCTTATATAGTAATCCGTACTTTAGTTAATTTTAAATTAAATGATCCAAGTGAGTAATAGGATTATAAAAAAACACAGGTTTATTGTAAATAAAACCGAGCCGATAAATCATATTTAAAACAAAACCGGCCGCAATAAAATCGGCAAGGAATTCGGAAGAGCCGCGACCCGACGATAATTTATTTACCGCTCCCACAACGGCGGACACAGTAAAATGTTACAAACAATGGCCGTACATTTGTTAGCGAGAGTGTGAATGTTCGAGAATAAATAATAAATCGCATTTGTCCTTTGTAAAAGAACGCGGGCGGCCATGAATAAGGATAAACAGATGGTGACAATGTCGTTAGGGTTCGATACGTATTTACTGTAACACGAATATACCCTTGCGGTTCAAAAAATACATTCACATATTTAATCTAATGATTCTACTACTTATGGGATAAAATATATTTAAATCCTAATATTTATAAACATGAATTATATATTTCGGGGCGGAGATAAAATGGCGTCTATGTGAAAGTATTACGTTATCTATAGTAAAATCTTGGATATGATTTTGTCGATCAATCCACCTAGACAAATCGAATAAAAACATCAGTCGATACAGAATTGCAACACTGAATGTAGTTCTGAATTATCCGTAGATGTGAGTAGCCCAACTGTCTGATCGAGGATGCCCAGTGTCTTATCGTTGGTTGCTTTTTAAGCCGTTCAGCCAAAGCTGAAAGCCAGTAATAATCTAGATGCACGAACAGCCTATACCACCAACCAATAGTGTTTCAGAATAGGGTAAATAGTAGCCAGTCAATAGTAACTCCTCCGACATAGTCAGTAGTACGGACGCAGGTCAATAGTTACTCCTCCAATACATAATTATATTAAAAATACTTTCTTCATAATTAACATTTTGAGTTGTATTTGTATAACTAGGTCTATGATATTTGTTTGATATATGATATGTAAATACAGTGAAACAAACGGATTGACAATGATTCGCAGAATATTTTCTCATTTTAATAACTTAGTTTGCTAACCCACAATATACAACTGCAAATAAAACTTTCATTTCGAAAGCACTTAAGAAATCGTTTCGTTGAAACGAAAACAGAATTGTATTTCAAATATAATGTACACGATGACAGAATCCGAAGTGAAACTAAAATTGCATTGTCCTGTAGTGTCGCCTACGACGATGCCATGGAGTGTTGTTGGCAAACTGTTTGCTTACTTTTGCAACAAATTCAAGTATATTCGTGAAATTCGTTACGACAGTTACAGATATCTCATACTGAAGAATTAGTAATATAATGATGAATTACGATTACAAATAATTGGCATTGTTATTATATCAAGAACGACCACTAATTAGAACGAACAGACTTGTATTGAGAATGTATAACATGACAATTAACGTAGTATTTATACGCTATTATGAGGTTCTATGTTATTTTGTTTAAGTTCTATGTTGATAGGTATTATGTTCAGATTACCATTAGTTATAATTGACAACTATTCATTGAAGTACAGTTGTACAGACAACTTTTACGTGAAGTATATTTTTCCTACCGTTTGGTCGGAATTTAGGTGGTTACCTAAATTGATAATATCAACAAAATCATTTGAACACAATCATGCCTTTATATCATCATCATTTGTCTAGATAAAATCAATATAGTATAAACAAAGATAAGAGAAAATATATAAATGCGTTGAAACAATACCGAGGTTTAATAGGTTCTTAGATCCGAAAGGTCTAGTTCTCAGAACATTGTATTTGCTATTTCGCTGTCTCAAGTATGCTTTCGTGATTGATTAGTTAAGATAATTTAATGTTTAACAACAATTTCTAAGGGCTCGGCGATGAGAACTTTACTGCGCAAAAATATACATTCACATTTATAATAAACATTTATTATCGACTAGCTGACCCGTGCAACTTCGTCTGCACCAAATCAGTTATTACCGGTTTCAATTGTATTTTTAAACGCAAATAATCTTAAAAAACCTAAAACCCTATTGCAGCGTTATCCAGCATTTCCAATCGTGAATCCAAACTATCCAGGGACTCACTCAAACATATACCCAGTTGGTATGTGAGAAATCTTTTAAAATAAGCCTAGAATCTGTTCGCAGCATTACCTAAAGTAATGTCATCAAAGTGAAGATCAAAACTAACTTACATATATTGCCGATAAATGTCTTCCCAGTACCCCTTGTAACTTCATCACGTAACATACTGTAAAAGTTGAACTTTATCTACATTAAATTTCCATTTTGTTTTAGATGTTTGTTTTATAAGAATTTGTAAAGTATACGTGAAATCTGCATTCAATTTTAATTTGGTCACATTTATTTTACTTTTGACATACAAACCACCTTTTTTACTGAGATACTGAACTTGGGATAATATACCCTTCTAACAGTGAAAGAATTTTTGAAATCGGACCAGTAGTAGGTACCAATCATTCCTCGAAAACAAAACTTTACCACTCATTATAATATTAGTATAAATACAACATAGTAACTGCAAACAGTAGTCCGGTGAAGCTGTTAAGACCTTGCTAGGTCAATAGCGTGGTCAGTTCGAGAAAAAAAAAATAACTGCATACACCTCAACTGATTTATTTTAATCTTAGATTCAGAAATCTGAACCCAACTACTTCAAGACTCAACAACATTTAGAAAACTAATTTTATCAAATATCGAAACAACACACGTACTGATAGAACTCTAGTTGAGATTCATCTTCTACAATGCAATGTAACTATTATCTAGGTTTATGTTTTAGGAAAAATCTTGTCACCTTTGTTTAGCAAACATTTTTTTATACAATAAAATAAATGTAACAACATATAAGTGACAGTTTCGTTTACACATACTTTTTCATATGAGGTTGATAATTACGCATAGAAATATCATATAGCCGTAGCTCAGTTATAACGTACTGGACATTATATGTTCCGCCGGAGCCGACGGTTCGAATCCCGGCGATTTTTTTTTTGGTATTTTTTTTAAAGTAGCTTAGGGAAATATAGCTTATCTTTTTAGCTAATCTGTCTGCTATATATAGCACAATGAAAATTTACCAAAATCCGTCAAAAATTTCATTAACTACAAATTTTTGACTTTCGTCCGTTATCCTGGAGAATCCCTTGCGTTTTATGAGATAAAAAGTATTCTAGATGTAACCTTGTAATATTAGTTATCACTCTGCCAAATTTCGTCAAAATTGGTTCAGTACTTTCAGAGTGGTACGTGTTCAAAGGGACAGACAAACAGGCAGATCCTGGAGAATCCCTTGCGTTTTATGAGATAAAAAGTATCCTAGATGTAATCTCGTAATATTAGTTATCACTGTGCCAAGTTTCGTCAAAGTCGGTTCAGTACTTTCAGAGTGATGCGTGTTCACAGGGACAGACAGACAGACAGACAGACAGACAGACAAAAATTGTAAAAAGATTATTTTTGGCTTCTATATCGATAACAAAGTCTACCCCGATAAAAATTTTCAAAAAATATTTAATGTACAGATTTGACCTTGCTACAGTTTTATTATAGTATAGATTATTTCCAACAATGAGACCATTAATATATCTATACCGTTGTTTATTCCTATCGTTTATTATTAACGGCTTTCAAGTTTCCAAGGCGTGTTTATCGTTTACTTCATAAAAAAAATACATATTAATTATTCTACTCCACTCATATTTCAGTAATATTGTCTTGCAATGCTCGGAACATTGGACAATTTACCATTTAAATACACCTACAATGAACGTTGTAGGTGGTAGAGCCACGCTGAAGCTATTACTGGTTTCAGCATAAATGGGTCGGCTCGCCCGGGGTAGTACCATCATCTCACAGAAAACCGACGTGAAGTGACAGTGCTTGCATTGTTGCGTTTCGTTCGGTCAGTGAGAGCGCCGGACACCCACCTCCCCTCCCCTTCCACTTTCCCCTTCCCTTCCTCCCCCCCTCCCTACACAGGCTGGCAACGCACTTGCGACTCCCCTGGTGTTGCGGGTGTCTATGGACGGTGGTGATCACTTACATCAGGTGACCCACCTGTTCGTTTGCCTCCTATGATATAAAAAAAAAAAAAACAATATTTGTAGTAAGACCTTGTTACGTGAAAATTGCCATAACGATGAATGAAACAAATCGTAGTTTAAAAAGAATATTGATATAAGTAATTGTTACCAGCAACTTTGTTCCTGTAGAATTTGGAGAAAAAAAATTGTCTAAAAGTGTGTATGGGGCGGGCGTGCACTATCCTCGATAATGTTTCTTTAATTTAAACTAGTGTAGAGTAGCTTTCTTAGCCTTATAACATCAGTTAGCTGCCAGTGAAAGTCCTTTCAAAATAGGTTCAACAGTTTCGAAGATTACCAGAATAAAGAGGCAAACAGACAGACAGCACAAAAATGTTTTTTTTTTGTTATAATATATATCGTCGTATCTATTTAGTAACGAACTGCTATATTGATATTACAAACATACACTTCAATTTCATTTATTTGTATATATATAGATAAACAAATACATGAATATAAATACAGGTATGGGATAGATTTAACGGTCTCTGTGTATTGTGTCGTGCATAAAGGGAATTCAGGATTCGGATTAACCAAACAACACAATAGGTCCAACAATAGAGTTGGGTCACACTCACACAACGGCTATTGGACGTGGAGCAACGTGAGCTCTAAACTTACTCTATTTACCAATTGATTCAAAGACTACAAAGCGATTTGTACTTCAAGTTGCGGTTTAGATATGTTATTTTCTGTGTGGCTTAAAAATAGCAAAATAATGATGACTATAGTGCTTCTCCAACAAGCTGTCTTGCTCAACAACCCTAGGATTATCCGAAGATTTCTATCCTCACCGCACTGAACTCTAATCGAGTGACCACTTCTGTTGGAGGTATTTCTGCTGCTTAGTTCGATGCCAAGAATCAAAGATGCATCAGAACATACTTACATAATAATGATATAATACAACTTATCGTTGTTTATTTTCTTTTCATTAGAATGTATCCTATAGCTACCAGTTAATATATTTGTAAAGTCATTAATTGAAGCTTCCTGCTTTCGCACTCTAGGCTTCTTACAAATGAAATTCTTGTAGTTGCAAAAATATCACACGGTATTTTGTATTGATGACAGTTTAACAATCAGGGCAAAGAACTTTAACACCATGCTATGGTTTCATCACGATGTTTTCTTACCCAGAAAGTTTCGATTTATTCGTTAGCATTTGAACTTGCGGCTGTCGACGCGATGTCCAAACATGCTATCACATATGATATTAGCTAAACAGACTAGCTAGATAAATTAGTAATGCTACCCGACTAATCACGTTAAAAGGTTTAAACAAAACACGACCAACAATATTGTAATATAATTAAAATTATAATCACGTATTTTTCATAAATCACAGAGAGCGCTCTTACTGACCATCTGTGTTGCTAAAATGTATTAAAATTTGTACCGTTATGTATGCGCGGTCACGCTACCCTTCATTACACGGTTCTGCTTTAACGATAATGCCAATCGAAGTTCACCCTTAGGAGAACGCGTTAAAGGTTATGGAAACTGCAAAGGTATCGTTGCTGCTGGTAGCTGCAATGCCGCAAACGTGGAAACGAAACCGGCTTTTCAAATTTTCAATACCGTATAACATCGAAATAATTACTATTACAGGACTATCGTTTCACGGTATCAAAATTCCAAGAGTTCCTCCGTAATTGATCCTATTTGTATGAAGTAGAAAGCAAAATATTTGTCAGAACAGAACTCTTTCCGCATTTGTAAAGAAACAAATATTTCAAATAAATCGGTTAGCATTATGCGCTTCATATTTGTGCCAATTGAAGTGGAAAACTTGAAGCCGTGCTTATTATTACATTGGCCAGTATCTTATTGAATACTTATCATATAAGTGGCGATGCGACCAGCCTTTTTGGGACGTCACTTTCTGGTGGCGAGTTAGATGCTAACTACTACTTATATTGAATTATTTTTCGCGACAAAAAGCTTTAATAACGATCTTTTATATACTTGAATTAGTTAAAGTAACGATTGTCGTAGAAAAGGAAAAACTTAAAAATATTCACATTTATGTGAAAATAGAAAACTATAGTTTGCGAGGCGATCAGAATTGCAAATTGTGTTGAACGATACACTCACTTAGAAATATGATACATTTCTATGAATGCAAAGTAAATTTATAAATGCGTCATTGATTATAGGTATCTGTTTTTTGTTAGCTTCTCACCACAAGTTTTTGAGCCGATCCTACTGAAATTTGACATCAAGATTTGGAGAAATGCACAAGCTACTTTTTCTCTTGAATAGTTATAATATAATATTAATATTTATGGCCGTCGGTACAGTATTAATTGGATAATTAATCCAAAAAATATGTAGACGAAGACTTTAATAGTAATAAAGATATTTATGTAAACCAGTTTCAGTAAAAAGAGTCCTATAAGGTGCAGGTATGGAAATAAAATAAATACAAATATAAAGAACATAAGAATTTTCCTGTTTAAGAAAATAACATCCGCATAAGGGGTTGATTTAAACGTCATAGTTTTTATATGAACGCGAAGGCTGGTTGTGTAGAGGTGGCAGGAGTCGGTTTACGAGCGATGCGATAAACGCGCGGTTGATGTATGGGCTGGATTTGCGAGTCGAGTGCCGGTAGGCAGCTGGGGGTTGCCAGTAATATGAGAATATTTCTTGGGAAGTTATATTAAAAAATTAGTAAGAAAATTTATTGTGATTTGAAAGTTGAAGCAAGCTTAGTTGGCAGCGATTGACGTAGGTTGCAATCTAAACAACTGAGTCGGAGCTTTCGGTGAAAAAAAAACCTCATGATTGAACTACAGCACGGTGGTAGGGCTTCTAAGCTTACTTTAACTACCACTTTTAAGTTGAAAATCTGTTGCTAAGCACCTGCTGCTGTGTACCGGCAGCTGCACTTGGGAGCCACCCTACTCTAGGCTTAGTGTGTTTACTTAGATCATATCGTTTGTAACATCAGATGAAATTGTGGCCAAACACAAAAACATAAGCATAAAAAAGATCTGGGTTCGATTTTATATTATAATCTAAATTGATAAGATAAGATGATCAACCCAAACCAAATTCGATGAAATAATATTAATTACATGTAATTAACGAAAGGAATCTAGCTCAACGGTAATGTATGGACAACGCGTTGATGAAAGGTTCGAATTATATAGTCACCTTGAGCTTTCGTTGGAAGAAACTATATAAAACTATAACATGGTGGTAGAGCTTTTTCTACTACCGGTCTAGCTAACTACCACCCTGCACCCTCAAGTTAACATTTTTTCATTAAGCCTTTATGTGTATTCCGTTAGTTGCACTAGACAATCTGCTCTCTTTATTTTTAGGGTGTTACAACGTCATTCCAAATCATTACATGGTATCACATGAGATTATCCACAAAACCTATCTAAATAAATTACACAATAAAGGTCTATCGTTGTGCATTATGATAAAACTACTCAATTTCAAATTCGATAAATTTTTCTTATCGTTATATTTTTTGAATAGTTAGTCTTTGTCTAAGAAAATCATGATATTTTCATTTAATATAATATTATTGAAGTTGTAAAATACTACAAATTTTATAAGGTCTACACGTTCAACGATGTCTGAAATGGGGCACGCGATGCATCATGCATATACGCAGGAGAGGCCAAGCAAACAGATAACATTATTTACAAAGAAATTTTTGCAAGCAGAGTATATTGGGCTTTGATTTTTTTCCGTTGTCCATAAAATATATTGTTAAGGCAATAAATAACGCATACAAAGTCGCGGTTGTAAGCTTGTATATGAAAAAATCTATAAAAAATCAAATTACTTCGTTTTTTAGTTTTAGCTGAATCGTGACACGCGAGAGTTTTATGGTGAGGAAATCTCTGAGGCGCGTGTTTTCATTTGTAGATGGTAACACTCCGGAGAGAGGTCTCCCGGGCGCCGTCGTTCATAAAAGTGGCTATGTGACAGGTAAAATGCGCCCCGCGGCGATTGTGTTTAGGATCCTACATCGTGTCCTACAATAGGGATACATTATTCATCGGTCTGTGTGACACAATAAAATATACAATAAAACTTGCTTTTGTCATTTGTGTTATTGGAATTTATAATAACAAGCTCAATCGCATACAAACTTTTTAGGTTGTACCGAAATCAGCTGTTCTATTATTTTTCAATACACTATTTACCTTTATATTATATTTAAAACCTTTTCTTAAAGAATTATAAAGACACTCAAAGATTTATGCTTTGCCTAATTGTTTAGACGTGGTTCTGTGCGTATTTTGTTAAGTATGAAAATTTGTAATATTTAAATAGAAGTAGCACGCGCTATTGGCTCAAATAATCAGATATCACATTAGGTAATATCACTCCTATAATAAGAAGAGTACTAGGTATGATAGTTGACGGAGATAGTAGCAGAGGAAGACCGACTAAGATAGGGTCTGCATGAGTGAGTAATCTTATACAAAAGGTTGAACATGGATATTACTGCTGACATGCGACAGTTGAAGAGGAAAGCATTGTAATGGGAAATTGCAAACTCCTTATTTATTTCTATTCTCTCTCTGAATACACATAAAGATATTATTCATCCACAGTACCGTCCCGAACTAAGCGGTTACTCGGCCACTAGAGAACGATGTTAGGCATGATAAATAAGGCATTTAAAAGTTCCCCGGTAAGGTTGTGTAGGCAACCAATGATTTAATAACAAGTGCTATTATAGCCCGTCATTATTCATTTTCGCATTAGGACGGACGTGGGTGGTACACCAGGCACGCATTTGGGTTTTCTTAGGTAGAAAAATATTACGATTCTAAATTATACCTCTCAGCCAGTCCTTCGGAGCATCTACTGGCTTCTACCACATGTTCGTCGGAGGTTTGTAACGGAAACTAACTGAAGACCTTTGTCTCTTAGCAAACGTTGCAAGTTTTGGATTACACTTTGCTTACCGTCATGAAACTTGCAGGTATTTTAAGTCTAAACTTTTGCGACTCATTATTATAACTAGCCATTGTTACTCAAGTAAGTAAGTACTCAAGTAGCAGTCTACAGGTATAAATAGTCTCATAATAGATTAAACTTGGACAACTTAAAAGAAACCATAATACTTAAAAATTAAGCTATATATTTGATATTCGTTCTTTACCACGCTTAGAAGATCAAAAATAATATTGATGATAGATGATGTACCAATTTCATAGAACGGTAATAGTTACCTTTATCTAAATTGTTAGTAACTCAACAACACAATGAAGAAACACAATAATAAGCAGTGTAACAAAATATTTGCATTTCTTTGGAGAATTGGAAGTAAGGAAATACATTTACTACTTTAAGGTATACATTACTATTCATTCTTTATCTTTAATAGTGAGCAATTTACAATTGAGGATGCTTGTTAGGTTATATTATTGAAAGTAACGGAGCATACATAATATTTAAATTGTGTATAGTTAAAATGTACTCGAGGTCCATTAAGTCCCTGAAATAATCCCTGGTTACAACCTGGTGGGAAGATTATGGTTTACTAGAGCCGGGCAACTTGACTCTCGTTTGAGAACAGGCGTTGTTGTCGCCAGTCATAGAGCTGCTTAGAATAGAGGGATGTATGAAGATGGTTTAAGTGTTTTGGAGGCGACGCAAATTACAGACAAAATTTTGAAGCAGCATTTGGAGGAGAAACAACATTTAGTTAATGTGTTTTCATTATTATGTATAAGCTCACGTGTTTTTAATTAGTTTTTAGCGTCTTGCTTTGTTTAACTTCCAGTCTCTTTTTGCAGTTCATTAGTTTGAACTTTATTACATTTATATTGAAATTTAATATGTGTTAATTATGTCTAAATTACAACAGTCTAAGAGTTGGTTTTTTTGTTTTATATCTTTACCTTTGTTGTTATTGCTTTCATTATTTGCTACAAGACACTCTTATAGATATAGCGAGTTTGTTACATTTATTTACAAGGGGTGCCTCGAAACAAACCATTCACGCCAAAATAGATAAAGTTGCTTTGATTAAAGTCGCCCAAAGTGGAAACTTTAAATCAAAGGACGAACTTTGAAGTCCAAACTCCTTAGATTCCAGACATTGGGTATCTTTTCTATGTTACCGACGAAAGACCTGAATCCTTGCCATTTCAAGTAGACTGATTCAGTATTTATCAATTTAATACAGATTTCAAATAGTGAATTTCAACATTTTCTAATATTCTTATAAAGTTTTGATTTCAAAATAGGTTTTTAAGTAAGAATAATATGTTTTGATTCCCTTAGATAAATTACGTGTAACACAACTAATCAAACTAAATTATGTAAAACAAACCTAATTTTCACACAACAGTAAAAATTAATCAACCATACATATATATTTGTATTATATAGTATATTTTAATTTAATTATATGTCACTATTTACTTTATCCATAAACACATATATGGATGTGGTATATATTTGAGATTGATAAGCTCCAATATAGAGAAGGTAGTATTATGATTTTACTATAACTTACCAGTATGTGGCAGGAGGCTTTATTTTATCTTTATTAAGTTTCATATCATTTAGTCGATATGTACATACATAATCTCTGCGTATGTAGATGTTGAAAAATGTCAAGACCGGCTTAAACGGATTTAACTGAAAGAGTTTTACTATAGGGAAACAGAAATAATCGAAACCAACTTATGTGAATCAAAAGTTTGAAATAACGACATAAACAAAAGAAAACTGTGAAAATATAGTGGTCCTATGTAATTTCTATATACCTCAGTAGAGGCAAGTCGTGATGATAAAAATAATTTAGATATATTTAAAACATCAACAGTCTTATTGCATTAAAACTAATTAAGACTCTCGCAAACGGCGTGAACTACATATAATGTATTATTGTTTATTATTATATCATATTGTTATAATAATGTATAGTATTATAATTTACCAGCGAAATATTAAAACTAAAAACTAGTTACAGTCATTTATAGCATTTTAACCGTTCAAACGCCGCGTCGCCGCTGCACCGATCCCACAATACCACACACGTCAACACAATGTTCGTAACTCGACGTCCCGACCCCTAACAAAATGATCTACATGACGCACTGACATCACAACATTATATCCACTCTATGATAAATGATGTTCGCATAATGGCCGCTCTATTTCGTAACTGAAGGTACATAATCTTCAAACGGTGTAATCGATGCCACCGTTTAATTTATGATCCCTGATGTCGGTAGGTTTCTGAAAATACTATTTTAACGAGTTATTATTCCTTTGAATTAGGAGATTTTATGATTGTTATGGAAGATATAAATGGCTGAGGTTTACTGAAATCTGTGGGTTATTTTTAATTACATAACAGTAATTGTCGATAAATAGACTATAATGAGAGCTACAAACTTTTTCTTCACATGTTAATATTATATGTAATGTAGAAATATTGTAAATCGTGCAGTATGGGGAATAGAGAAATAAAGAAAATAAATCCCAACTTTCTGTTCTTGATAACACTAAAGCTTGCGTATATCTAGTAAAGAAAAGAATTAAGAAAACAGTTAGAGAAACAGCGGAGGAAGATTTAACTGGTTTATCTTCGCAAATCTGTGTATTTAATAAAAATGTAAAACTAACGAGTCTATACTTTTAGATTATGTGAAAAATGTTGCAGGTGTCTATGTAAGTAATAAAAACATTTTAGTCATTTTTAGAAATTTATCTGTTTGTTTGGATACGCATCACTGCTAAAGTACTATATTTACGATAAAACCTCATAATGAGAATCATAAGGTATGTCGTGGGGTGACATCTTTTTTTTTTTTTTAACGTGGGGAAATCCCTTATGGATACCCACCCTCCCGGGGGAGAGAGTGGGTTATGTCCGACTCGCACGGACTAAAACCCCACGGTGTACCGACAGACCGTTGTGTGGGGGCGGCAAGGGATCGTTCAAGCTAATCAACCTTGTAGAGCCGCCCCCACGGTCCGCCCGGCGGAAGGTGACCGCTGTGCTCCTACCTATAAAGGGACAGACCGGGCACACACCGGCTGCCCCCTCTCGTCCGCCGGACCTGTGCAATGAGGAGATGGGCCCCCCGGTCCACCCCCTCAGGTCCGACTACGGTGGCGGGAGGAGTTGGGCAAAGCGCCGCCTCCTCCCGCCTGTCCTCCTTTGGCGGAGAGGGCCACTTTGAGGATCTGCCTCGCGGGCCCTCTCCGCCTCCTCCTTCTGCGAGATGACGTCCTCGCAGAAGGAGGACATCGCTCGCCAAGCCTGTTCGCTGCCGAGCATGGCCGCAACCACGCTCGGCAGCGATAAGTCCGTCCCCACCGCCGCCGCCAGAATGCGGCGCTGCTCCCCCCACGCAGCACACTCAGACAGAGTGTGCTGCGCGGTATCTTCGACAGCGCCGCACTCGTGACAGGCGGCGGTCGGCTCCCTGCGTGCGATTCGGTGCAGGTACCACCCGAAACAACCGTGTCCGGTGAGTACCTGCACCATTCGAAACGTCAGGGAGCCCCACTCCCTTGTTATCCACTCCCGCAGGACCGGGCGGACGGCGTCTACAGTGTACCGCCCGAACCGCTCGTCCGCCAGGTCCTGCTTCCATCTTTCGACGGCGTCTCCCCTGAGACGCCGTCCGCCTCTACCTCCCTGGGAGCCGGAGGCTCCCCCCTTCGTTTCCTCGCCGCCGTGAACTCGTACACGGCGGCGAGAACTCCTGGCTCCAGCTCCCAGGGTAGGGAGCCGGCGAGCACAAAGGCCGCCGCCGAGGACACCGTCCGGTACGCCCGGATCGCCCTCAGTGCCACCGTGCGCTGCGCGCTTCGTAGTGCGCGCACGTTGGCGGCACCGAGGGCGTCGGCTCAGACCGGTGCCCCATAGGCGGCCATTGCTCGCACGACTCCCATATAGAGTCGACGGCACCCGGCGCCCGGCCCCCCTATATTCGGGAGCAACCGGCCGAGTGCCGTCGCCGCCCCAGCAATTCGCGGTCCGAGCCCCGCGAAATGGGGCTCGAACCGCCAGCGCCCGTCCAGGGTGAGGCCCAGATATTTCATCCGGGTCCCCACCCTGATCCGGCCGCCCTCCACCACAATGTGAGCCCCAGGTGGTGGCCCCAGCCGAGGCCCATGAAAGAGTAGGGCCTCGGTCTACGGGGTGACATCTACTTTATCTAAATCTAATCTACTTTATCAAAAGTTATTGTAATTACGGCACGAGTAAGTAGGAGAGAAGAGTAAGTAAATAAATGGATTGCTTTTTTTCCGAAGTGATTACGCTATTGGCCTAGCAAGGCCTCAACAGCTTCATCGGAATACTGAGGCGAGCGCTTAAGGCACTTAGCCGATTTAATTTAGACAACTAGCTTAAGGGTACATGGCACACCTTGGCTTGTGTAAATGCATTGCAGTATCATCCAAAACAAGAGTATGATGACCCGTATGTATGAGGTGTTTCGCAAAATATGACCTATCTAGATTTTCGTGTTGAAAAACTGACATATGTTCTTTATAATTAGTGTTACAATTACAGTCCATTTGACGGATGTACAAAGCGTTACACTCCTTATAGTTAAGCTTATATATATCTAATGTTCTCACGGGTCGATTTTATCCTTTTAATTACACAGTCTTTGTAGGCTGTTGTTCGTTTTAAATATCACATTGATTTTATTAGTTCTCAGGGTATTGCCTATACGATTTGGCATTAGTCTCATGTAATTTATACTTCCTGTATATTTCTTTATGTGCTATTAGTATTAGTATGCAGGTCAACTTTGAACTTTTGCTTCAAGATTTAGTACGAAGAGACTTGGGCATATATTGCTTTGTGACAATCTTCGTATACGTCCATTCAGTCTTTTGGGCTTGATGGAGAAGGAGTCTGCTATCGAATCGTTGGATAATTTTGTCAAGCAAGTGATCATTAATCTCAAGACATTTATGGACTTTGAAATTACCAAGACTCTCTGACTTGCATTTAAATCATGACTGACAAATCTTGGTTACTTTTTATATAATGTTCGTGCATCGTGTCAAGGGAAAGTGACTCGTATCAAATTGCGATCACCCTTCTCTTCCTTTATATTGCCAATTCCAATTATTTTTGTATGAAACCAAGAAAATTGAAAAAAAAAGTATTTAGGTCTGTGCCGTGACTTTGGCGTGCTCGGCTAAGACAAAAATCTTTATATATTTAAAAGTGCTTAAAAATATATTATTTTAATTGCATTTTAAGTATAAGAACTATCTACCTTTATGAATAAGTCGGTCGTGAACATTAAAAGAATTCCAACAAAAATCGCGTTCAGTTTAAAAACGAATCGCATAAATTTGCATGAAAAACGCGCGCCCTCGGGGGCGTTATACCTATATATACATTTTTTAAGGAAAATATGAGTACCTCCCCGACGGAGCCTCAAGTCTATTTCCATAAATAATAAATAACGATCGAGGACGAAGAAAAGTATGCGATGTTATTTATTCCGATCGCGAATTTTATACACTTATCATGTTCTATCGCGGACCCTTCCACTGCTTTTTACTTTTGACTGCGTTTACCCTTGACTTTGTTTACAATTGTTTGTATTTCTCAACCTTTTTTACCTTCTACTCTTAGACAAAGGCCATTCGCGATGAGGGTATACTGTGATGTTATACATTTTATGCATTCACTTAAACGGATGAATTGATCTTTCTCTATGGAATTTTGCACAGCTTATAGTAATTGTATAATTATTTCTAATCTTATGTATATTATAACACTGGAATTTGAAAATGTACTTTCCATTCTATTACTGATATGTTATCATATATATATATAAACGACTTCTTATAAAGACTTGCTTTGCTTGCCCTAAATACTACGAGGGTTTGTCTACCTTACTTAAAGTGAAACTGTCTCGGACTGCGGTGTCATGTATTAACGTGAACTAGTGTAGTTTTTGTTTTCAGTCTATTTTATCAACAGACTATGCCGCTTCCGGTTACTTTAGTGCTTCTGTGCCAAGAATTCTAAGACTGAATTCCTTGGCAAACGCTCATGTACTTGATGCACTTATGTACCGCTCATTGTTTGTTCGTTTTAGTTTAACATTGTTAATAGTTTTTGCACTGATTTTAAGTGTGATTAATTTGAAAAATAGTTGATCAAATTATGGAACACGTATATTATTTCAATTGATGCAGTCCTTTACAGTTGAAACCTAATAGTTGCTATCGACATGCTGAACTGAAAATGCCCAGGAATTAAGTCAATGTACGCGCTGATAACTGAGATGACCACTGAAATACTACGCGCTGAAATGTATAGACATATTTCAAAATAATCATGTCATCGCTCTCCAGTGGGACGAGTTGTCAAATACACACATGTACACACATTTAATCGCTCTGTTACAACTATTACGAGCCAGTATAGTTTCATCAAATTGTCTTGCAAATTAAATATTAATCACGCAACAATTTACGACGTCTTTCCATAACAATAAAAACTATACGGAAGCAGCGGAAGCGGGTCCTTTGTCGACGAGAGCTATTGTACGAACCAACCTTTTGTTTCGCAACACGTTTATGAAACTACAAGATTATAAAGGAAACCTTTCCTTGATGTGTCATTTATTACTAAATTCTGTCACGTTTCCTCCAGACACTTCAAAATTTCCTTTATATAAATCTTATTACGGTTACTTTTTTATTGCAAAATGTTTGCATTGTGCTGAATGATAACTGCAGTAAGTACTATGTACATTGTTTATACTCGTCAAACCAGGGTTAATAAAAGCAGTCTCAAATCTCACGACTTTAAAAAATATTCTTATAATGACCTATGTCTAAAAGGTAATACATATATGCGAAATATGATTCACTAAATGTCGTGCACTTTGCACCAAATGTCATTCCTATGATTAATAGTATTGTTTTTCTTATCAAAAACCTAAGTTAAAAGAAAAGAAATGTTGTTTTCATCTTGAAATAATGCAAAAACAAGTTACCTTATCCGATAACTTTAAATTTACGTCCATTAATCCGCATTTCCTTAGCAACAAAAGAGGTATGTTTTTGACTGGACGTTAATAAATGACTTTCTTAGGGCGGTACGTTCTTGAAATCGGACGGGTGACTCGTACTTAGCTAAAAAATAATCGCTTCGGCATCCATTATACTTGTAATGTGCTTTTTGTGGGGTCAAGTGAAATGTTAACCCTTTTGTTTCGTATTTCCCGGGATTCAGACCCAAGTCTGGTTGAGGCCGCTGGTACGTGATTATTAGTTAAGAGGCTTGTTTAATATGTTATCTTTATCCTCGGATATTTTGTCCTTTTTATAGTAATTACACATCTACCTGATACATTAGAAACAGTTCGTAGTTTAAAATTTCAATTAAGTGCACAGGCCCATGTGGAGATGACGCACTGTACCGATGCGACTACCACAGTTCGTCAGGGGGCTCTAACACCCACTCCTCTTTGAGGGATACCATCTTGACCCCCCAGACCGCAGTTGGGGCTCCTCACGACGGGCCAACACCTGTCGGGGGAACAGATATAGTGCCGATAAGGCAGTCCCTGCTCCTCCGGCCATAAGGTGTAAGAACACACCATGGGGTTTTAGTCCTTGCGAATCGGACATAACCCATCCTCAACTGCACGGTGGGATTGGTATCTATTAGGAATATACCCATGTAAAGGTTCAAACTTACGCAATAAATATGAATGTATTTTTCGCAATAACATAGACTAATCTGGATTTCATAATTGATAATCTTAGTTGTAAATGAAGAAGTACAGTTAGTGCTCAAAGCGATGACAAAATATGTGAAGTACTTGAGAAGAGGTATTTAACTAGAAGTTAAGCACTATGAAACGTAATTATTATTATTAAACTTTTCATCATCTCTACCGCGTGGTTGTATATGACAGTAATAGCAAAACCAGAAATGTATTTTAATACTCTTTACATTATAATTGTAAATATATACTCAGTTGAACATCAGTACTAGTATATTTCGGTCTTTATTCACAGTCCGTCGCAACAAGAACTGAACAAATTGAAATTTCTTTTGTACAAAAGCAAAGAAAGGAACGCCATCGCCGTAAGGTTTTGTTTCCGGTAAATTTAGATTTAATTGGAATATTTTAGAAATTTATTCGATAAGAGAATTCTTTGAATATAAGTAGTAAATTTGTTACATAGTATATTTTGTCTATAACTGCTCTAATGTTTTCATTTTGTTTCAACATAAATATAATTAAATACAACTATAACAAGTAACATAAGAATTACTGTAATTAATTCTTTACGTTCTGTAGTTCTACGTACTTCGATGTAATTAGTGTATACATATGATATCAAAGAGCTACAGCGTTAACAGTCCGGGACCCCTAACTTCTATTGTAAACGAAGGGATAATTTCGTTATGACTTTTATAGGAAACTATGCAAATTTTGTGCCCGAGATTTACATTGCTAATGTTGATATCCGACGAGTCGTGGCGTAGCCTTGCTGCCCGCCATGTTGGTTTCATTTTCAACTTATTATTTTAACCCATTAACTTATTTTTCATTCCGTATGCAACTAAGAAGAGATACAATACTTTCTCACTTTTTCACTGCTGCTCTAAATAACGCTATCACCACACACACATGTATAGTGTTTCGAAAAAAAATGAACATATCAAGCCATCGAGTGGTTTATCACATTTTCTTAAATCATGATATTTCAACATGGATAATTCAGACTAAAGTTTATTATGTTCCCCTACTTCTGCAGTAACGCAGATGACATTTATTCTGCAAGCAAAAGTTTTAGTTTATTTTTGGCATGGGACCCGGTTTATCTGGGAATTACTTTCATGTTTTTCGTAAACTTCAGTAAGTAGAGCCTCTAAGAAGAGACTTCTACTATGGTGCCCGACAGCTTTAATTTTCCATTGTGTCATTCTTTATTATAGTTTATAGTATCGGGATTTTTAGTCTGGTTTTTTTTTCAGGGTGGCAATTTAAAAGATGCTCTTTTGCCAATGTACCATATGGTAGATATCAAAACATTAGGACTTGTCAAAGCAGTAAATCACACTTATGCACTAATATTATGTAACATTCAACGGCAGTAAAGGAATTGAATGCGGTCGAGCTAACCATTACTGCGTCTTCAGCAACTTTTGTCAATCAAAGAGAAACATGAAGAATCACCTTGAGATAGTTTACTAGCCGATTGTAGGGAATTCACCACCAAGATGGTACCCCAAAGAATCGTAAGCCCAAACTGGATTCGATGATAATAAATACAGTTTTTCTATATTCCGTATACAGATTTAGTAATTCACGAACGCCAAACCCCGCGTCTCTGTATCTATGTAAATTTATTCAATGAACTCATCTATTTTTATATAGTTATTTTCCCTATCCTGCAGCATTTTAATTAGTGAAACCCAATAATCTGGAGACTTATCTCTAGTAAAAAAGCAAAGAACTATACAATTATTTGTTTAACATTACCTTAAAATTTAGTTCTCTAAATAGTTTTTGCAAATGTCTTCATTTGGTTAAGGCATTTGTAACTAACTGCCTCAATTTAACCTGAGTTTAAGTGGTATTGAATTTGAAAATGTTATTATGTTAAACTTAGACGGTGAACTAGCTCACCAATACAGTTAATGAAGCAATGTTGGGAATACCTCGTCTAGTCTACATTGACAATATCTTTATGAGCTATTACGATGATATAGTGAGATGGAAATGGGTATTGATTTATCACTATGCTACGGGTATTTCATTAACTTATTCAATCGCTGATATAAAACCTTTCACCGCCATATCTCACCTTGTGTTAAATGGCACAAAAAGGTTAGACGCTCTGCTTAAAAAGATTTGGAAGCAGATTTACAACTTCACGATGTTTACTAACCAGACGAGTATTGTAAAATGCTTTTGTTGTAGTTACTACTTTGTAAAACGTGTTTTATTCAACAACAAAAGTTAAAAGTTGCATAAGATAAAAGAAAGATAGATGATGGACGTTTAAATGTTCTAAAAGATACTGCAATCACTAATATCACCAAGATTTGCGTTAAGTAAAATAAATCCTCGACATTGCGTTCCAAATGGATCTGTCCCAATTGCATATCGACTACACCAGACGATGATGAAAACTTATAAGCATCTATACTAACTAAAAGTAACAGGGATATTTCTTCCTCTGTAAGAGTGTCGCCTTCTATATTGAATGTATCGTCTAGCAATCCATGTGCTGTCTTAATGTAAATACATATTTTTCGTGAAGATTTATTAACGAAATTTGAAAATCAACAAGCTCTAGTAGGAAAAAATAATACTGTTATTATTAAGATGCGACAAGGAATCCATGATGTTACTGGAAAATTCTCCTTGATACGAGAAGAGTTAGATGACGCACTAAAGTCGATTAAATTTCTATCTGATTGTCACGACAATACAATAATGGAGAGGTAACCAAAATTATTATTGTAAATACCAATCTACGTTTTCAAGTCCAAGACTTGAGTGTAAAATGAAATTAATTGAATCAACATGCAAGAGATACGAATATCGAAATACAAGGAATCTCAGAAAGGAAAAATGAAAATTTGCTTACTATTATAAACAATCTTTCTACCACGGTATGTAGTCCTTTAACAGATCATGTTATATTAGCATTTCATAGAATGGCCTAGTTGACGATAAGCTGAATACATCACGATAGCTATATATCATCACGCTAAAGTCAATAGGAGCGGAGCACCAATGAAGAATGTTTCAAAATCGGGGTTTTTTTTCCTCTTGAGAGCTTCCGCTGTGTGTTAGTCCAAAATAACTATTCCACGCGAAGTCGCGGGCAGAGGCTAGTTATTTATAATCAATTTAATTAGTTGTAGTTTATTTAGTTTTTTTAATTAGTTTATTATATCAAAATTCAAACTTCAAATTTATTATCAGAATCAGAACCTTAGAACCAAAGTAGTCGAATTTTATTTTTCTGTATTACAAATTGATTATGATTTTCTAATTTTAACAGAGGGTTGGTTAAATAGTACGATTTTTGACCACGAAATTATTTATCACCGTTATAATACGTATACCGTTATAATACGTAGGTCGACAACGTGTTCGCATAAGAATAAAAAGGATGGCGGTGAAGTTATGACGCCATTCTTAATCTTAATTCACCGGGTCCCGTAGTAAATCATAAGATCATTAGTACGGCACTGAATTTAGAAGCAAAAACAAAATCTACTCACAAATATGTTGGTTCGATTTCATCAATTGTCTGCAATACAAATATCGCCGTAGAAGCTGGTCACGTTGGTAATAAATCAGCTTTCACGATAATCTTCCAAGGTCGGTGACCGAGCTCTGATGTCGTCTGTAAAACAGATAGCTAATACAAATAGGGTTATCTTCTAACCGATATGTATTTATGAGGTACAGGCGTGGACTTCGATATCTGAGTGCTATACAATAATATTTATCCAACGTAAGAAGTAAAAGACTTTTGCTTTAGAAATCAGGTGTTTAATTATATGCAGAATACAAAACAGAATCACCTTCTGGCGGTAAACCTTCTTGAAACTAAAAGGGATAACAGTAAGCTAGTATAGCGATCACTCCCGATTGGATTAGCATAATGAGTGAAGTTAATGTAATGTAATAATATTTATCATAGTACTAGCTTTTGCCCGCAGCGTCGCTCAAAACAATTTAGATTTGATCTATCTATCGGAAATAGTACTTTTTTCTGGATAAAATATACGTCCTTTATTGCACCCCTCACAAAGTGTATGCAAAATGTCATGATGGTCGGTTGAGAAGTTAAAGCGACAACATATATACAGATAAACAGACTCACATTCGCAATTACAATATTAGTTCCTTACTAATATTTAGTAAGGATTTTATTCATTGATCTCTAACTTTGTTAAAGCCGTATTTAATTTATGCCATTAATTAATAAAATGAAGGTAAGCATTCAAAAGAGTTCTTACTATTAGATACTTCTAAACCGATTAACAATATTAAACTTAAAAACTTTATTTTATTTATAACACTGTAGAATAAAAGCGACGGCGAATTGATAGTGAGTAATGACAAAGTACCGGTTTACGGTATAATTAAGATTGAAAGCTGATCAATTACGCCATTGATCAGTAAACTAGTCATCTAAAAGAGCCAAATATAGAAAATACAAATATAAATTTTTTTGACAAAGTTTTTTTATAACTTAAGCTTTGTTTTACTAGTGATATATTTCTATGGAAATAATTAGTATTAAAAGTTATATTTTCGAGTTTGCCTTTGCTAAATATGTCTTTTTTTGTGAGGGACAAGCTCTGCTATTGTTGTTTTCTAAAAATGTGCCTCTTTTCTATATAAACTATAGCCTTGCGTTTCAAAAATATTGACTCGTCACCTACAAGGAAAATTAATAAGGAACATTCCGTGTCTGTACTAATATGCCACTAATCTGCCAAATCGCGTAAAATTGGCCATTTCCCGAGGGAAAGCATAAGCTCGATCATGTATTAGTTACAAGCATTACATCTCAATCAAGTGTCCAAGTGACTTAGACAAATGCACTATCCGACATATTTTTAGCACTTTTGATATTTACAGTTCATTAATTTTCTTCGCAACTCTGCTCACATAAACATCCTTTTTTAGATTTAGTAAAATGATATGTAGTAAAGGGCCATTTTGATCTGCTAAATTTCCAAGTAAGCTAGTGGATTTAACACTACATTGATTAAAATCATCATTATTTTGCTATAAAAAGTGTTTGAAATTATATAAGACTAGCAGTCCCCCGCGGCTCCGCACGCGTTTTTTTAATTGTATTAAATAACTATGGTGTCATAGTTACAAATGGTTTTGAAAAAGCATTTCTGTAATGTACACACCTACTTACAATTTTACATTACGCCATCTACTGTAAAATGTAACGTGTACATTAGTATGTGAATACGAATAATAAATCGAATGGGATGGGATTTATCATCAGCAACATACCTGGAACTTTAACCTACTATGTACCACCCTCAGTGCTCATTAACACTATATAAGAAAGTAATGAAAATTGTAAACTATACATTATCGAACAATATGTGTTAAATTGTTTATTATATAGACATAACATGCACATATTGTCGATATAATTGTATTATTCTTATACGTTGCTATAATCACTGAGTTATGTAGATGCAAACGCGGTAAATAAAACAAAATGGCCGCCAAATTGACCAAAATAATAATATAATTCAAATTACATACATTTATTCTTGGCGTCCAGTACAGCGCATGTCTCACGCGCTTGTTTACAGTAAACAAACTATTTCTATTAAATTCACACGAACGAATGCACAGGTAACAGTTTATCACTTCATAGTGTAAAACAAAGTCCTCTGGTCTGTCTGTTTGTCTGTTTGCGATGAAGTCAAAAACTACAGAACGCATTTTCATGCCGTTTTCACCAATAGGTAGAGCGGTTCATGGGGAAGGTTTAGGTATAATTTGTCAAGGTTTTCTTTTTATTATCAGGGTGGGACAACGTCTGCCGAGGCCGCTAGCTTAAAATAAAATAGCTCATTAGCTAATTATCTGCCAGTGAAAGTCCCGTGAAAATCAGTTCAAGCATTGCGGATATTCTACTGCGGCCGAAGGCGAATAAAAAACCAGAATTACTTTTTATAAGGTCTGCTATCTACCAGTGAATATCTCGTGATAATCAGTCCAACCACTTTAGAAATAGCAATGCGGACGAAGCCGCGGACACATAAAATAGAATATGTCAACCGCTATAATTTCGGCTATCTGCCAGTAAAAGACCCGTTAAAATAAGTCCTGCCGTTTTGGAGATTACCCGGAACTAACAAACAAACAAACAGGCAAAATATAATAATATAAAAATATCGGCCGAATATCAAAACCTTTTTTTTTTGTTATTTGTAGTTATATACATCCACCAAAAAGTTATTATTTATTTTTACATACACACACTTTATTTTTATAATACGTAATAGAATGCAAATAAAAAATTGGAAACAAAACTAACATAGAATAAACTTTTTGAATAGGAACAGAAAATAATCTTTGAAAACGTTTGCGATAGAAACTTACCACGTTACCATGTCAACGTATATAATACTTACGTTAACGACATCTCTCAAAAGGAAAAAAAGTGCCCGATTTTGAAACATTCTTCATTGCAGCTCCGCTCCTATTGGTCTTAACGTGATGATATATAGCCTAAAGCCTTTCTCGATAAATGAGCTATCTAAAACCGAAGGATTTTCTCAAATCGGACTGGTAGTTCTTGAGATCATAGCGTTCAACTAAACAAACAAACAAACTCTTCAGCTTTATATATTAGTATAGATATTACATAAGTAGAGGAGACGAAGGTATTCTAGAGCTTTGCTACATAATATTTTGCAAGGTGAAACTTCCACACTACTCCACTATAAACGGCGTATGCCATGTAATAGGTCTTTACCTATGACATTGCCGTTCTGCAGTATTGGCCATTTCAAATCAAAATAATTTTTGTTTGGCTAAGAATTATAATTTCGAATTAATTTTATTTTAAAAACATGGAATTCTTTTTCCAAAAGTAGTCACTTGTTTATTGATTAGTGTTACATTTTCATCGCATTTCAATCTTTTTTGTCATCATGGATACGTTAAAAATTCGAGTAATTATGGAATATGAGTACCGTCGTGGCAGCAACGCGGCACAAGCGGTACGCAACATCAACGACGTTTACGGAGCTAACACTACAAACCAACGCACCACCTGTTATTGGTTTGCTCGCTTCCGTTCTGGGAATTTCGACTTGAAAAATGAACCTCGCGCTCGTCCGAAGACTTTGGACGACACTGGCGAATTAAAGGCGATTGTGGAAGCTGATGATACACAATCTACGGCTGAATTAGCAGCAGCTTTCGACGTTAGCGTCAAAACAATATTGGTCCATTTGCGTCAAATTGGCAAGGTAAAAAAGCTTGACACATGGGTGCCCTACGAACTCAATGATCTCCAGCGCGAAGTACGCGTCGAGACGTGCCTTGCACTGCTCAACAAACACACAAATGAAGGAATTTTGTACCCCATTGTTACCTGCGATGAAAAATGGATTCTGTTTGATAACCGCAAGTGCTCAGCAAGTTGGTTGGATCCTGGTTCAGCACCTAAACAATGCCCTAAACGAAAACTTACCCCTAGAAAAGTGATGGTCACTGTTTGGTGGTCTAGCGCCGGTGTGATTCATCACAGCTTCTTACCAAACGGGGTGAGCATTACTGCAGATGTGTACTGTGAAGAACTGAACACAATGATGGAGAAGCTGGCACATCTCCAACCAGCATTGGTCAATCGCTCGTCTCCGCTGCTCCTGCACGACAACGCGCGACCTCATACTGCACAGCAGACGGTCTCCAAGTTGCAAGAACTGGGGTTGGAAGGTCTCCGTCATCCGCCCTACTCACCAGACTTTGCGCCTACAGACTACTACTTTTTCCAGAATTTGGATAACTCCTTGGCGGGAAAAAAATTCAATACCCGAGTGGCAGTAGAAAATGCCTTTGAAGATTTTGTTGCCCCCCCTCCGGTTGTTTTTTTTAGAAGGGGATTCAATAAACTGCCGCGGGGGGGGAAAAGTTGATTTATTTGGGGTGGGTTTTTGTTAATAAAAAAAAAAAAATAAAAAAAAAATTTTTTTTTATTTTTTTATACAAAAACGGCAATTTCATAGGTAAAGACCTTGTAGCATGCGCACCGCCGAAATGCCTTATGGTGGCTTTCTGCTACACTGGGGGACCCCGAAGGGTCTTCGAGAACCTTTAGAGTTTTCGTTCAGATCCAGCTAACAACAGTAAAGATACAATGCACGTACCTCGTGATCTCCTCTCTGTTGCAGCTGGCCGCTGAGCTTCCACGAATCTTGGATAATGATTCTTGATTTGATTATTTAGCTGATGAATCTCAACCAGACCGTCTCGATTCTTCGATGAAAAAAAGATCAGTCATTATGTCACTTTTTTCTTTTTTCGTTTTTTGTTGACGTTCACGTGCATGACTACCAAAAAAAAGTTGGCGTCTCGATACTGCTTATTAACGAGATCTGAACGTCAACAACCGATATATACAAAAGAGGTTTTATTCAATAACGATAGCGATACATACCGCCCACCAAAATACCCATGGTATTTTCCAAAGAAAATAGAAGAATATAAGGAAATAGATAAAAAATAGATTCTTAACTAAGTTAACTAAAACGAATGATACGACTAAGTAAGGACAAAAAACGTACTAGCTAGTTATGATTCAATGGGAAAGGGACACATATATTGATAAGAAGTCGTTTGATTAGGTCTAAAGTCTTGATCTACACGGACAAACACGTCTGGGTTTGGATATAAGTCGGCTACTCTAGCTGAACACCGTTGTAAAGGAGCATGATTTTCATCCTTGAATATTACAACAGCGTTTAGTTTTAATGGTTTAAGTTGCGTTTTGAAACACTGAATACATTTGGATAGACAGGATGATTAGCCCGTTTACCAGATAGTACCCAGAAACGTTGCAATAACATATAATGTGTAATAATTTTTCCGGTATGACAATACTTTCGATAAATGAACTCGATGACTGTGAACGTGAATGGATGATCACTGGGTAAAAGAGCGGGGTGTCGATGTTTGAACTCTAAACCAGCATCTGATATTCGACCGCCCACCCTGAAAACACCCTGTTCGCCCAAGAACGAATTAGCATCCGAAATGGATTTGATGAAAGTTGATTCGTTTTAAGCCGTTGAATTTCGCTAGCTAATGATGATTCTTGGACGAACTTTATGATTAGTAACAACGAGTCAGTTTTGTCAAAATCGATTAGAATTGTGCCTCCTTGGCGTGCTCTTGGATTTATAATGTAGTGAGTGAAACGTTTAACATATAATACGATTCGAGTAATTTTTACAAGTGAGGAGAACCGGGTCATTAGATGGTCGATTAGCAAATCGTGTCTATTCCCATCACGAATAAGTAACGCAACCGATCTACGTTGCTCAATGGACACTATATTATCTTCATCGCTATTTGGTAATGGAAATTCTTTCGATATTGGCCAACGCTCAGGTTCTGATAACCAGAAAGGCCGCCACAACGTATATTGAAGAAGATTGTGTGGAAGTTCTTGAGGAGAACACACATTAGCAGTATTGTTAGCTGAGACTATATGATACAATGATTCTGCAGTAAACGAGTCTTGAATATGACTAATATGATTAGCCAAAAAAGCGATCCAACCTGACGAATGGGAATGTATCCAAGATAGAACGACAATTGAATTATACCACAGATAAACAATGTGACTAGATGATTTACTTAAGTAAATGTGTAACACAACTTTCGTGAGGTCTGTAAGTGGAACAGCTGCACACAGTTCTGAACGAGGTAATGAAATTTCCTTGATGGGTGACAGGCTAGGCTTGGCGCATAAAAATCGTAGTTGTGTGTAACTCTCATAATCATTCATGAACTCTAGGCATTGGTTACGTAAACAAGAATCACGTGATAGACGACGTTTGGTAGTGTGGAATCGTTTTATCGCAATAGCACGAGATCCTTCGAAGATAGGTTCCACATTGGCTTGAAATGGTGAGCGAACCATGTAACTACCTGAAGAATCGCGAGAATGATTAGTTATAAAATTTTGTTCACACAAAGATTCATCGGGACTCAGAAGGGTTGCCTTTGGGTAAGAGTCAAGTTCTCGGAAACATTGAACCAATGACTGCATTTCATTATTAATGTCTAACGACATATCTAACGATGTGTCTACCGGCGTACTAGAAGCTAGATGAGTTTTACCTAATAGAAGCCAACCGAAGACCGATTTAAACGCAGTAGGTTGATTTGTATTCCCCTTAATACATTCATCTAGAAGCGAATCAGCGAAGATATCTGCGGCGAACAAAATATCGATGGATCCTGGGATATCAAATTCAGGATCTGCTAAATGCAAAGAATTTATGTGTGACCACCCCGATGTATTTAATTTTGTTATTGGTTGATCGTCACATATTCTTGGAATTACGTGCACGTTTAGATTAAAAAGAACTTTGTTGTTCGTACCAACGGCACAAGTAACGTCACCGATGATAGGAGCCATTGCGCCTCCGATTCCGCTGACATTGACGTCAACTGGAGCCGAATTTAAGTTCAATCGCTTAATCGCAGATTCCGTAATAAAGTTACTTTGACTTCCGGTATCAAACAAAGCACGAAATGATTGCATCGCACCTGAAGCATCTCGTACTTGCACGATTGCAGTTGCCAGTAATACGGTCGTGTGCGAAGGTGAACTTGTCAGCAGAGATGACACGGTTTGACTCATGTCGCTAACTTTGTCACGATGGAGTAAGGTATGATGCCTCCGCTTGCACATGCGGCATGAAAAAATAGACTTGCAGTCTTTTAATTGGTGAGAAGATTTCAAACAATTAAAGCACCAGTTTTTCTCTGTAGCAATTCTCATCCGTTCATCCAACGATTTTTTTAAGAATTCGGAGCATGCCGATATTGGATGAAAATCTTTACAGAAAGAACATTTGCTAGTATACGGAACGGTGGTAGCACTGCTTTCGGTTTTCTTTTCGGTACTTACTGGAGTCGGGGCAACAAGCGCATGGAATGAAGTACGACGCTTGGATTGCAATTGCTCAGTCGCAATTTGATGTTGAGGCTTAGTTGTTTTAATTGTATCGATGAAGTGCGTGTCACGCAGTAAAGCTTCACACCTAGATTGTAAGAACGATTTTAATTGTTGATATGTGGGTAGTTCAACGTCCGCATATTTTTCCTCAAAATCGCGACGATACTTTGGATTAAGTTTCGATAAAATGTGATATACTAGAATAAAATCCCATTGATCAATTGGCAGATTAACTGTTTTTAAAATGCTCAAATTTTCGTCGAATAGGTCAAGTGATTTTCGAAAATTATGAGCATCATTGTTGTTGAATTCGATGCTTAAAATGTCCCGCCAACATGTGAACGCTAGATCGCGTTTATTTTTATAACGCGCAATGAGGGCATCATAGGCATCACGATAATGTTCATGAGTCATGGGGAAGGGTTTGACTACGGTCAACGCGTCACCACTGAGAGATGATATGAGGTAGTGGAACCTCTCCGTATCGGTAAGAGACGAGGAGTTGTGAATTAACGCATTGAAAGTATCAAAGTACGCCGGCCACTTTTTGATATCACCATTGAAGGTCGGCAGTACGATCTTTGGCAACCGGATGTTAACTGCCGTTGAACTCCCATGAGAATGATTCGAATCATCCTTAGATAGGTTACGACTGATCGCCATCACTTTATAATACATCTCATCGAAACGTTCCTGAATCTCATTATCCTCGTGTTCTGGATCATTAAGAATTTCTAGAATGGTGAAATGAGCATCCTCAAAACTCTCCGCATTTTGTTTGACTTCTTCGTGATACGATAGAAATAAATCGCGCTGACTCGAATCATCTACCGCTAAAACGCCTACTTCTAAAGTTTTAGTTAATCGTCTAAATGCGATAGTTCGTTTCCTTCGCAAAGACGGTAAATCCCGTTCAGTATACTCGCTATCGCCAGACTTTGATTTAGATTTCTTTAAAGTAACTGACTTACGATTAGAATATTTACTTGAGAAAGGCATCGTGAAAATAAGTATGTATTACGGTACAAACGATGACTAAAATAACTAATAATAAAGTATAATTATTAATTTGTATTGTAATTACACCTTTTATGCAATTGCAATGCTTTAAATTCGAAACGTTAACGCGTTTAAATTAAATTAATAAATTACTGTGGTACGGGCACTATGATAAAAGTACTATGGTAGGGGCGAAAAGCGAATTAGCGATTTGTATGACACAAAGTCACGTAGGCACTGTACAAGCTATCACACAAGTTGAGTGAATATTGTATAAGAAAAACAACGGTTTTAGATAACTGCGTGGTAGCCTGTATATGTCAAATGTCACAATATATTCAAAATGCAACGAATGAATGACAAATGAATCTAAGAGGCGAAAAGACGAAAAAAGAAATAATTATACGTAAAATGATATGATTTTGGTTATTTTTAATATTAAGTTAAACGATAATGTATTATGATATAGATCGAGAAGGAATAATAAAATTACTGTGAACCGAATGAAATTATGCACCGATAACGAATATTAAAAATGATTGCATAATTTGATTTCACAATAATTTTAAAATGCAAATACAGAAGAAATAGATAAAAAAAAAAAAAACTTAGATAGACAGATAATACCATGCGTAAATTAACGTTATATGGAAGCTCCCGGGTTTCGGCACCAAAAAGATGTAGCATGCGCACCGCCGAAATGCCTTATGGTGGCTTTCTGCTACACTGGGGGACCCCGAAGGGTCTTCGAGAACCTTTAGAGTTTTCGTTCAGATCCAGCTAACAACAGTAAAGATACAATGCACGTACCTCGTGATCTCCTCTCTGTTGCAGCTGGCCGCTGAGCTTCCACGAATCTTGGATAATGATTCTTGATTTGATTCTTTAGCTGATGAATCTCAACCAGATCGTCTCGATCCTTCCACGATAAAAACAGATGAGTCACGATGTCACCTTTTCTTTTTTCGTTTTTTTGTTGACGTTCACGTGCATGACTCCAAAAAGTTGGCGTCTCGATACTGCTTATTAACGAGATCTGAACGTCAACAACCGATATATACAAAAGAGGTTTTATTCAATAACGATA